>VWZK01003319.1:0-19616 GCA_013396935.1 Baryphthengus martii
ATGATATTTTATTTATACTGACACTCTTTTGGATAAATGACACATTAAACTTAACAGAGAGAAGACAGTGAAAAGCGATGTTGTTTAAGAAAATAAAGAATATTTGCACTTTGTCTTCCTGATTTATCCATGCATTAGAAAACTTCACATTCCAGACCTAATCTGGAGGTCAGTTCCATAATTTAGATTTGTTTGCCTTTGTAAAATGAAATTACACTAATCACACGCTCTAAGATTTTTTTTTGGGGGGGGGGGAAATAGAAGAGCTTGTTTTTGCAGTAAAATCTGGAGTAAACTGTTCACATCACATTCTACTGTGTTCAAGTCACTTAACGAGGATATCCCAGTGCCTCTTGTCACTTTAAAGGTTGTGATCTCTGCCTTTGCTGTCCCAGTCTGTAACTTACAAATAATAGCACTTTCTTGATCTGGAGTAATTACCTGCATCTTAGGGGTCTGATTTTTTTGGAAGTAGGAGCTAGGTCATACAATTTCCACATAAAATACCAAGCATATTCTCACATCTCCCTCTCCTTGCTGTTTAGACCAACAACAATAATGTCAATAAATGATACTCTCATTTCCAGATTTTCCAATTTACAGCACTGAGCAGCTTTTCAGTTTTTCAGACTTAATATAATTTGTGTATAGAAGCAGTGAAATTGTCATAGGGAATGTTGCAGTGTCATCTTAAGAATATTTTTCAGAATTATTTAGTCAATCTGTCAGAATTAGTCAATCCTAAATAAAGGAATAAATTAATTTATTTGTTCCTCAGTGTTTGAAAAGGTAAAGAATTATTGCTTAGTCCCCTAAACTTATGTTCATTTCTAAAGAAAAAAAAAAAATAAAAAAAAATACACATATCAAGTTAACCACAAATTTTTTAAAGAATATTTAAGATCTGAAACTGGAAACCTGAATCTCACATGTATCCTGTTGCTTCAGAAATTAACAGTACATTCAGATCTCTCTGTTTAAAAGGCTCTTTCTACAGTGGCTCGATATTTCAACTGTTGTGATTTTGGTATCCCGCTCTTCTCTAATAACCAACCAGTCAGGAAACCAAAAAAATGAACAGAAACCTGAAATCCTGGGACTTTTATCAAGAAATACTCACCAAGTATATTTCAAGTAAGTGGAAATTCACAATATTTTTACAGCATCCAGATTTACTTCGTTAAATTTACCATAGGCCATAACATTAATTTTCCTACCTATAGAAGAAGGAAAGTTAACTGCTTTCTGGTCACTTTAAGATTCTTTCTTTGCATGACAAATTAGTGCAGTACGAGTGGCTGCAATGCTGCCTCAGGGATGAAAAAATTAAAAATGTGGGCTGTGTGTATTTAGTAGAGCATGCACCCTGACTATAAATTTCATTCAAAATGTAAAAAAAAAAGAAAGAGGATTGAGACATTTCTGATTCTTGACTGAAGTTATATGCAAAGTTGACTAAATGATATCAGACATAGAAAGTTTGACAGAACGGAGCCACAGCATCCTCTGTAGTTTTTATGTGTAGAAACCAGAAAGATAAATCTGTTGTTTATTCAGACCGTTTACATTTACAGTCAAAGAACTGTAGATTTTTACTCCCAATAGGTGATTCTTGGAAACTATTGCAATACTAGGGATGAAGTTCCTTAAAACACATTCTGTGTCACCATATGTTAACTAGCAGCTTGCTGCCACAATGGCATTTCAATGTCATTATAGAAAATAGATTAAAAACTATATAGCCTTCCTTCAAATGTAGAATACTCAGAGAAGCACCCGAAGTAAACTTTTGTTTCTAAAGACATCAGCTTTCAAATAATCTTATTCTGTCCCAGATATGAAGTATTTCTATGTCCAAAATAGCAAGTATTACACAAGTTATTGAAATAACAGATACTGTTCCTTCTTACAAACACTTCTTTTCCTCTGCTGCTGAAGTTACTTCTATTGACAGCTGCCTTGTTGTCTCCTTAGCTAAAATTCTTCTCCTGACATCTCAAAATGCAGTCTGCTTTAATTTTTCTATCTCCTTCACTAAAAAGACAAAACTAGAAAGCAGCCTTTAATTTTCAGTTACAACTAGTTCTCCAACTTCACTCGTAGTCCTTACTGCATGTGAGGAAAAGAGAAAAGGAAAACGTTACAGCCTAACTCAGCAACCACACAGAACCAGCACAGCTGAATGGCAGCTGGACAATAAACCATCTATGATACAGAATTCATATTAAATTCTTCAGTCTATAAAGCTAGAGTAGTCCACACAGTTCATAAATGGAGAAACACCTAAACTACCCATGCCTGGGTGAAAGATTTCTTGGAAAATGTTTCTCGTTTGCCTGAATTTCACTCTGCTGTGAATGCGAAAGAAGTGCAGAGCAGGAAAGGATAAAAAGTAAAGGAAAAAAACAAACAAACAAAATAAACCTGCTTTAAAAGTTTACAAGAGAGTAAAAAAAAACATAAAACACAGGGAAAAAAAATATAATTCAACCCAAAAAGAAGAATATCTCATGAAAATAAATTTCTCCTAAGCTTGTAAACAGTGAGGCCAGTGGTCATGAATGTAGCAGATGTTTATTGGCTTGTGCACCCTTTGCTACTTTGGGATAATCAGTTAAATATAGCCAAATCCAGTTTGAATTTAAATTAGCTTCATATTTTCTTTCATGATTATTCCATTAAAAAAAAAAAAAAAAATCATATGATTAGTCAATTAAACAGAGGGGAAAAAAAAAATGAAAAGAAAAAATAAAAAACCTCAACAGTAGGAGAGCAATAGCCTTTAATATTTTCAATTAAGATGCAGTGCCACCAATAAAGAGGCTTACAATTTCATTTTATGGGCACCTATGGAGAGCATTATGACACAAATGACTCAGAGAAAGGTAATCGTTTCAAAATATATTGTAGTGGAGGACTGTAAACAGTGCAGTGTATTAACTTAGATGGCATGTGATGAAAATACCAAGTTTCCCGAAGTGTATTCAGAATTGGTTTCAATATTTCTTAGAGCATGAATTTGCAATGCATGTCTTCTTTTATAGGATCCAAAGCAATGTCCTTATTGAGAGCAAAGCCCGTTGTCACAGAGGAGCCTACTCCTTGAGCTGTGCTTACATATTAGACCAGCTTTTGAACTTTACCTAGATACATCAGGCTGGGGCACCAAGCTATGAAAAAGGATTCTACCACTATGCAATCCCATAAAATAATTTGAGGCTGGTCTAAATGGACTGTGGACAGAGAGAGTGTGGTGGGTTTACCGTGGATGAATTCTAGATGCCCACCAAAGATGCTCTATTATTCTCCTCGTCAACTGAACAGAGAAGGGAAAATAGAATAAAAGGCTCCTGGGTTCAGATAAGCACAGGAGGCGATCACACAGCAATCACAAGCAAAACAAACTTGACTTTGGGACGATTAATTTATTACCTATCAAATCAGAAGACAATAGTGAGAAATAAAGCCAAATCTTAAAACACCTTGCCCCTACTCCTTCCTTCTTCCTGGGCTCAACTTCACCCCCAATTTTGTCTATCTCCTCCCCGCAAGTGGAGAGGGGAGACAGGAAATAGAGATTGCAATCAGTGTGTCTCGCATTGACTCTGCTTATCCTTACTTCTCAGGGGTAGGACTCCTCACATTCTTCCCCTGCTCCAGTGTGGGTTCCTTCCATGGGAGAGTTCTGTGAACTTCTCAAAGTGAGTCCTTCCCATGGGCTACTGTTCTTCCTGAACTGTTCCAGCATGAGTCCCTGCCACTGGATATGGTCCCTCAGGAACAGTGTGGATCTTCCATGGGGTCTCAAGCCCTGCTAGCAAACTTACTCCAGCGGGAGCTTCCCACAGGATTAGTCTCCTTTGAGCATCAATGTTTTCCAACATGGGAGTCCTCCATGGGCTCCAGGTGGGTCTGCTTCACCATTAACCTCCACAGGGTGCAAGGGGATAATATGCCTTACCATGTTCTTCACCACAGGCCACAGAGGAATCTCCACTTAGACACCTGGAGCACCTTCTCCCCCTCCTTCACTGATCTATGTGTCTGCAGAGCTGTTTCTGTCACATATTCTCACTCCTTTCAGCCAACTGCTGGTACACAGGTTTGGTTTTTTTTCCCCCTGCTTCTTAAATATGTTGTGACAGAACTACTACCACCATCATTGATAAGCTTGGTCTTGCCCAGCAAGGGGTCCATATTGGAGCCAGCAGGCATTGGTTCTATTGGACATGGAGGAAGCTTCTAGCAGCTTCTCACAGAAGCTACCCTTGTAGTCCCTCTGCTACCAAAACCTTTCCACACAAACCCAATACAGGGGAAAATCACATTTATCAAAAAAATGTCTTCTAGGATCCACCATCACTGTCCATACATAACTCGAATTATAATAAGAAAGCAAGGCGAATTTATCAGAAATCCTTCCATCCTTAAAGCCCATACAAAACCTCCATTATCTTCTTTATGGTAAATCCCAAGAAGTATATTAATGCCAGAAATACTGGATTTGATTTTTAGCGAGATATAATCTCCTATAGTTAACTCCAGCGTCTCCGTTCAAGGTTCAGGGCAAAACCCGCAGAGCAGGATTCCTATCGGCCCGCTCTCCACCTCCCCCTTCCCTCCCAAGGGAGGATACAAAGGGAAATGAGGAAAGAAGTGCCTCACATGACAACTGGAAGTTAAGACTATGAACAAAATTTAATAGGTAACAGATAAACAGGGAAAGGAAATATGCAGGGAAGGGGGATATGCATATATATACAAAACCAGTTCCGGGATGGTGATGGATTGTGCAGAGCAAGTGGAGACAGGCCTGGCTGCGCTAGATTGCAATCCCAGCAGCAGCACAGTCCGAGGGAGAAAGAAAACAGACTTGAAACTCAAACTTCCTGTCCTTTTATAGAGTGTGGCAGGGAAGGGGAGGGAATACCAGTTGCCCTCTGATCCCTCAAGGTCCTACAGTTACCAGGTGTTCGTGTGCCCCCTCAATTTGTTAACTCTTAAAACACAACACTCCAGTAAGTGATTTAATCTTTATGAAGGTGTTTTCTCAATTTAAAGACATCTATTACTTTAGAATCTTAAGTTTTTTCTTTAAAAAAAAAACAACAAAACAACAACAAAACCCCCGAACAACCCACATCAGAATTAGAATAAGACAAAATCTCGGAACAGTACTTACATTTATTTTCTCTGATAAAATCTTTTTCTTTCTTTCTTTTCTTCCTCCTCTTTTGGAACTCTATGGCTTTCCCTCCATAGAGGAGTTTGTGAAATACAAAAAGGACAGATCTGCTTGGTTCATATTTCGCTAAATGATTTCCCACTACCTTGCTGGCAGGTAAACCCATGCCAAGCCTATTACCTGTAGCTTCCCTGTGAGATAGATTCAGGTGGTATTCATTTTAGTAAAGGTTTTAAAGCTGGCCCTATCAGGCCATTTTCTTGACCTTTTTGGTATTCTCTTTTTAGTGAAAATATTAAAACAGGTGTAGAGTGATACATAAGAAGGTACCTTTGGGTGACTCTTTGTCTTTCTTGTTTAAGGAAAAAATATGTCAGGTGAAGGAATTCACAACTCATTAAGTGTACAAATAAAGCAATAACTGGGACTGGAGTCTGGGAAAAAAAAAAAAAAAAAAAAAATCATTAGAGATGTATGAATTTGGAAACTGAACCGGAGGAAGCAACTCTGTTGTTATTTCACATGTGACCAGTAAGAAAACTTGCTCTTTCCTTCCTATAGCTGTAAACTCCCTGTAAAGGGAGATTTTGGAGACTAACTTCCACTTACTGACTAGAGTCCATGAGCTGCTTGCTGCAATATTGTTCTTTCTTTTAAAATGTAACCCAAGGGAAGGATGTCTTTGAATGTAAATGGTAGATGAAATTTAGCATCTGTCAGGTAAGACTCATCATAGCTTTTTGTTATTTTGCCAAGAAGGTCACATTTATGACCAGAATTTCTGAAGCCCAAATATTTGAAATGGAGATTAAATTCTGTGAAGTTACTTAACTGAACAGTAAAATGTCATCTTTTCAATATAATCAGTAGAAGTGTTATGATTTTGGATCAAAAGGAAATTGTAATGATTAGGGTGGAATGACAATGGAAAACTTTACAATCTCCTGAGTCTCTCTGTCAGCTTGGATGTTTTTTAGCAAGGTATTCTATAATGGGAGCAGAATTTATGTATTTTACACTCCCTAACAACAACAACAAAAAATGATAATTTCCTGTACACTGGTGATTTATTACAGATTAGTTGGTTAGATTGACAACAGATGTGTGGATGTACGCAGGCATAATCAGTGGAGATACTGGCAAATGACACCAATGGAGAATAGGTATTACAGGGAGTTAACACTGTTGTCAAAATTGTTGCTTCATTAAACAGCAGATGTGAGTTCTCAATAATAATTTTTGATGCTCTTTAATATTAAAATTTTCAGGAATGTTTAGTTTCAGATTCAAATGAAAATTAAGTACTTTGTGCCTTATATATGCATTCATTTAGATGTAGTAAATGTGAACGCTGCTATGGGAAAAGATGACCTCAGACCTCCAAAATCACAGCAAATCCATGAGCAGATAGGTTGGTTATGTGAATTATCCATTTAGTCAGCTTCAGACTATATGGAAAACTTTCACATCAACACTCTCATTGTTCAAGATGAAAGAAGCAGATTTTCAACACCTCCAAATACAATCCAATAAACATGCCTCTTAGACAGGTTCTTTGAGGGAAGAGTGTAATGGTCAAGAAAAATCAGTGGCAAGGGATTTGCGTGTAGCAGAGAATAAGGGGAATATTCTCAATTTTAGACCTTGAGCTCAGTTAAGCATCATAAGATGTTAATTTATTTGATTTTGAGGGAAGAGGTTCAAGGAACAGAGTAAAGCTAGAGTAGAAGTGACAAAGGTACATGCTTGTCAAGGGCATAATTCAGAGGCAGGCACTAGACATAATTACTCAGTGACATATGTATTGTTTCAGTACAGGGAATGAAAATAAAGAAGACACATTAATCAGGATGATAATCAGTCAATGATGCAATAATGGCAATCTAGCTGTACTTAGTTAGAATACCTCATGTCCAGGAAAATATCCAGGTAGTCACTATTTTCATACTGATTATATCATGAAAAATGAGGGTAATGATTCAGGTTTGGCAGCCACAGGATTCTCCTGCACTGAGAAACTAATAAATGGACACTAAATCTTGATATACTTATCACATTGGGGCTGTCAAGAGTGCATAATCTTCTCCAGAAAAGTTTCCTTGATCATTCAGTGCATCACAGTTTACTTTTCCCACTTGAAAGGTAGTACTTTAATAGCATAAAAGTACTTAATACTATATTAACACTTCCTTTGGATATTATGTTTCTGACACATTCAAGTAGAACCTCTTTTTAATATCGAGGATTCCTTTGGATATTATGTTTCTGACACATTCAAGTAGAACCTCTTTTCAATATCGAGGGTTCCTTAACTAAGAAGGAACAGACTCTAATTTGAACAGCATTATTTGTGCTTTAGGGACACGCTGAGCCCTTATGAGCTTCTTGAATTTAGATTTTGGCAGAGGCATATTACCAGTTGGATTGAATCTGGGTAGAATTATTTTATTCTCTCCACCTGCTCTACATATTGAGGGAGAATAGTTATTGCTTGCTTCTGCTATTGATGAGAACTAAATTACTTCCTTATTCCTCCAAGTAGGAAGAAAGCAGGTAGCTATCACAGATACAGAGAGCGCTTGCTTTTGGATAAAGTTGCTAAGCTGCTTTCCATCATGGTTGAAAAGTCATGACAGTCCCCACTGCCTGGAAAAAGGGAAGAATAAAGCCAAATTTCAATAAGGGAAAAAAGACACAGGAAGCTATAGGCCAGTCAGTCTCAACTCTGTGCCTGGCAAGATCAAGGAGCAAATACTTCTGAAGATTCTGTTAAGTGACGTGGAAAAAAAGGGGTTCGTTGATGACAACCAACAGGGCTTCACCGAGGGGAAATCATGTCTCCTAACTTAGGTGACATTTTGCAATGAAGTTACAGTACTGGTGAATAAGAGAAGAGTAGCTGATGTCATCTACCTCGTCTTGCGCAAAGCATTCAACACTGTCCCACATAACATCTTGGTCTCTAAATTTCAGAGATATAGATTTGATGGATGGAGCACTCAGTGGATAAGGAACTGGTTGGATGGTAACACTCAAAATGTTATGGTCAATGGCTCAGTGTCCAAGTGGGGACCAGTGATGAGTGGAGTTCCTCAGGAGTTTGTACTGGGACTAGTGCTATTTAACACCTTTGTCAGTAATATGGACAATGCACCCTCAGAAAGTTTTCAGATGACAACAAGCTGTCTGATATGGTCAACACGCTGGAAGGAAGGGATAACATCCAGAGAGACCTTGACAAGCTTGACAGGTGGGCCCATGAGAATGTCACGAAGTTTGACAAGGCCAAGTGCAAGGTCCTGCACCTGGGTCAGGGCAGTCCCAAGCACAAATAGAAGCTGGGCTCAGTATGGATTGAGAGCAGTCCTGAGGAGAAAGACTTGGGTGTGCTAGTTGATGAAAAGCTCAATATAAGCCAACAATGTGCTCTTGTGAGACCCCATCTGGAGTAACGTGTTCAGCTCTAGAGCTATAGGGACAGGCCGAGATAGTTGGACTTGTTCAGCTTGGAGAAGAGAAGATTTTCGGGAGACCATATTGCAGCCTTCCGGTATCTGAAGAGGGCCTACAAAAATGATGAGGAAGGACTTTCTGAAAGGGCTTGTAGTGATAGGATGAAGGCTAGTGGTTTGAAACTAGAAGACGGTAGTTTAGATTAGAAATTAAGAAGTTCTTCACTATGAAGGTGGTGAAACACTGGAACACGTTGCTCGGGGAAGTTGTGAATGTGTTCAAGACCAGGTTGGATGGGTCTTTGAGAAACATGGTCTAATAGGAGGTGTCCTTGCTCATGGCAAGATGTTTGGAATTAGGTGATCTTTATGGTCCCTTCCAACCAAAACCATTCTGTGATTCTGTGATTCTAAGATTTTAGAAAGCTCACCTATGAGAAGCTACACTTAAGTCTTCCCTGTCATTATTTGAGTTTATTTTATTTTATTTTTCAAAATAGCAATAACAAAGCTGAAAATGAGAGATCATTCACAGGCAGTCATAAATCAAAATAGTCATTTATAAGCTAACTTACAAATAGTTTTGAGCAAATACAGAAAATTAAGAGCTATCACACTATCTGAGGAAAAGGCTCTTGTCTCTGGGGCATCTTCATGAGTCTTTGTTTTTTAATTTATTACTGTTGTTGCTGGAGGTGGTTTTGGATTATTTGGTTGTTTTGTTTTGGTTTGTTTTCTTGTTGGTTCACTGTTTTGTAAAAGACAAAGATCATATCACAAGACCTGTCAAGTTTGTTATACATTCAGGAAAATATAATTACTATATTCCTCCTCTTTCACACCATCCAATGGTCTGGATGAATGTGTTCTTATGCAAAGAGCCAGCGGAAGGTTAGAGGCGTTTCCTGGTGCAGGAAGAATGCAATCATTTAAGAAGTTCTTCCCACACACACCTAAAATGAGGTACCTCTGTAATGTACCTCTTAGATATCTGATGTATTTTTCCAGGTCACATCCGTATGAATATTCTTGTACCATTCATTACTTCTGCACATGTATGTGCTTGGGTGAGATAAAACAGAGCAAGTCCACTCTGAAGATGTGTTCCT
This sequence comes from Baryphthengus martii, assembly GCA_013396935.1. Classification (NCBI taxonomy): domain Eukaryota; kingdom Metazoa; phylum Chordata; class Aves; order Coraciiformes; family Momotidae; genus Baryphthengus; species Baryphthengus martii. The sequence goes on from VWZK01003319.1 coordinate 9,747, forward strand.
CTTTTCATAATAATGCCACTGATGCACCCCACATCCTCTCAGGACATGTATCACTGCTGTGAGGAATTCATTCTCATTTACCTCTACATTTTTTCATTCTTAATAAACACATTATAGGATTTTGTCTGGGTTGGTTTGGGTTTTTTTTGGCAAAACTTTCCAGATAATACCAATATTCCCAATTTATCAACCACTTAAATACCTTGTGAGAGAATGAACTGATTGCCCATTTGGCTCCTTGGCTCACTCAACTACTTAAAGATGTCTTCTTTATATGGCATTTTTCATTACAGACAGAATATGCTGTTACCCACACACAAATATGGCATCTTTGTCTGTGAAGCAATGGCACTTAAACTACAGGGTGATTTTAATAGAGTAGTCCACACTCAGCTTTCTCTTTCCTACTGCTTTGAAAAAAACAATTAGACAGAGTTCAACCTTAAGTATGTCTGGGAACACGTGGGCATTTCAGGGCTTGATGCAGGCTGTGTCATCATGTGTTGTCACCATTTGGTTTTATTTCTCACCATATGATAGTTGTTTTCTTTTGTGAAATGCATAAAAAAAAGACCAGAATAAAAAGGACACATTCTGATTAAAATAGTTTGCTGATAAAAATCTGAGTTTGCAGAGTGTTCTAACCATTTGCTGCAAGTCTAAACTTGAGACGTTTACCATTAAGGAATTTCATTCAACAAAGGGGCAAACTTGACTGAATCTGTAAGAATTCTTCAGATTTTCACACATTACTTCATTTTTCTGCTCTCATTTTCTTCCCTGATTGAATTCCAGCAACTACTCCTATGTACACTGCTGGATTCAAACCCTATCAAAGCCAATGGAAATGGTCATATTAACTTCACTGGGCTTCAGTCCAGGTCCTGAGCCATACGGAGCTTGAACCAACCTTGACCTTAGCGCAGATGAAACAAGTCACCTCTGACATCATATCAGTAGTTTTCTGCAATCCATCAGTAAGATGTGTCACATATGCAGCATAAGTGAATCCACCTGCCAAGAGTAATACTTTTGTGAGACTGGCTGGTGGCCAGTCTGGTCAGTCATGCTATTCTCCCTGTATGGTATGATAAGTTATGCATATTAGGCATTTTTTTTTTCCTTTTTAAAAATGATAGCTTGGGTTCTAACTTTGCATTAACTGCTCATAAAATTCTGCAAATTTCTCTCCTTCGTTTTGTGATTAGCACATTAACGATCTTCAGATGGTTCAGAGCACTGCTGCAGAAAGTTTGGATGACTAACAGATCTTTCTATTGTCATTGCTAGGAAATGTTTTAAAAAAGGTGATGCAATTAAAAAATATCCATACAAATTATAAGAGGAAATGAATTGTGGGTTTTAGTTAAATGGCAAAGCATTAATAAATTCCTCACAGTAGAATGTCCTTGCATCTTTAGTACGCTCAGGTCATAAGAATGCAGCCGTGATTCACCTCAGTGTGTCAAGTGAATAGTGCCCTAAAACTGACAAAAAGTTACAAAATTGTACACCAAATGTGCTATGTAAAATGATTACAATCTCATAACCATAATAATAAATATCAGAAAATTTTGCCTAGCTTTTATCATCTACATATCTGTTAGTGAAGGATTCTTTTGCATCATGTATCCAATACAGTAATAGCCTTAGAAGATAGCAGTTTTTTACTTCTTTTAAGTATTTTCAAGGATTCATGATTTTTACCTTTTCAAGGTAACTGACAAAATTTAAAAAGTCAAAATCTCAAAATAATCCTGAAAATATACTCCCTTTACTACAGCTACAGTAAAACTAGTAAAATTAATCGGTTTCTGTCAGTCAACTACTCTAAATCATTTCCTGTCAGTATCAATATTTTAAACAATTATTTTTATTTTTGTGTTGAGTTTACTTCTGGTGGGATTTTGGTAAGAGGGGAGGGGGTTACTGATGTGGTTCCCGTAAGAAGCTTCCAGAAGCTCTGGTGGCTCCAATTTGGAACTGTGTCTGGTGATGACCAAGCTAATCAACACCTCTGCAATAACATGTCTAAGAGGAAAAAACCTGTTGGGCAAGTCCCTTTGTTTTGGGACCTCTTTTCTGCGGGGGAAGTGTGGGACAGGAGAGAAATGACTCTGTGGACATCCAGGTCAGTGAAGAAAGAGGAAGGGAATCACGCTGAAGCAGCCATTTCCCTTTGACCCATTGTGACATGGCAGGCTGAGCCCTTGCAGGTCTTCGAGATCAGCGGTGGAGAAGAATCCTGTCTGTAACCCATTGAGGACCCCATGCCAGAGAAGGGCACTGATCCCAAAGAAGGCCAGGACTCTGAGGAAAGATTGTACTGGAGCAATCCATCACTGGGAGGATTATAGACGATGAAGAGACACACACTGGTGGGAGAAGTTCATGGAGAACTGTCTCTTGTATAAGCAATATGACACTGTCACAGGGGAGGACTATAAGGAGTTTTCCCCCTGAGGAGGAGAGAGGGGCAGAAATGACATGGAATAGACTGGGACTGACCCCATGCCCTGCACCCCTACACTGCTTAGGGGAAGAAGGTAGCAGACCTGGTTCTGGGAAGAAGGGAGAGATGATGGGAAGTGGTATATTTATTTAAGATCTGCTTGTATTTATTATTATCCTACTCGGATTCATTTGGCGAATTGATGATGGCTTTGTATAAATTGATTTTTTTTTTCCCCAAGTAAAGTCCACCTTTTGCCGATTACCATAACTTCTGAGTGAATCCTGCCTGTCCTTTGTCTTAATCCTTGAGCCTTCTGTTGTATTTTCTTCTTCCCATCCCTCTGGAGGCAGGAAGAAGTGATCAAGTGGCTGTGTGGCACTTCATTGTTGGCTGGGTGGGCTTAAACCATGAAACTTTGTTCTCTGTACAAAATTATTTGCTTAAGAGAAACCAACTAAGTCTGCTTTTTAAGTCTACTTTTAAAAATGTTGATTTTAAAAATGATCTTGCATAGGTAAACCTATACTCTTGACAAAGAAAAGTTTTGACTTTGAGAAGTAAGCATATTGTGTATGAGTAAGTAAATGAAAGAAGAAAGCCACAAAACCCAAAATGTTGTGCTAAAAGATTCCTAACAGCAGTTACTGAGTAACTGACTACTAGGATTAGTCCTGAGCTAATAATCTTCCAATGATAGCCAGAAGTTTCAGCTAGTAATTCTCTTGAGTTTTTTGTTTGGTTTCTTTTTTAAATCTACACTAAACTAGTGTTACAGAATAGCAATAAATACATCCTGTTGTTTGAATCAGTTTCTACAGTTTCCCACAGCAAGCTGATCCTAAACCCTGTGTCAGCGAGAGATTTCACATTGGGATCCAGGAGCTGCTGTTCTTATGCTTATTCTGTGCTGTTGGTCTCTGAGAGAGTGCCAAATCAATCTCTAGTGGGGATATACAGACCTTAAAATCCTTAGGAAATCCTTAGTAAGGATAACCACATAACACCAATAATTATTCCCTTGCAGGATTGCTGTGCGTGAAACACTTTTACAGTGAACTGAGTGAAGGCGATGTCTTGGAGATGAAAGGAGAAAAAGAAATTCCACCTCAGGGAGACATTGCTCAGAGAATATGGTGGTCCTGTGAGCACTTTTCTCCTCATTGACAACAGGTGTTGAAATTCATTTAACAGTATGTACCTTCACTCTCAGAATTATTTCATGCTGGCACAATGCCTCATCTCTTTACCAATTATTATGAATTTGTCTATGATTGTCTTGGTTCAGATTGAAAGTTACAGGTCTGGCAGATGAATGATCCTGAAGAGCTTTGAAGAAGTATCTCCTCAGATCTCTCCGACACATGCAGCACAGATGGTTATGCTGATTTATTTATTTATTGCCCTTCAAAATATGAATAACCTTTTTGGTCTAATGAAGTAGCCTCTGTGTTTTTAGGCCACATATAACAAATTGTCTACAGAGCACTAATCATGTTTCATAGCTTCTACTTCTGTCTTATTCCTATTGGTCATACAGGTATAATTTCCACAGGGTTAATTGATGAGACCAGACTCAGAAAGGAGGGATAAGAAACACAATGACTCTGTGAGATTTATAAACAACAAAAGACTATTATAATCAGTTCTGAGATAGTGAATGTGTAACAGTATTTAACATATAGAGTGGGGGATACAAGGGGCTAAATCATGAAAACTTTTTGTAAACTCCGTAGAAAGTCTTAGGCTCTTATAGAATCTGTTTTGTAGGTTCACGTACAAGGGATATGCCTGTAAATAGGAATTGCACAGTCTGTGTTTGCAGACTTCATAATAATAACATGCTCAAAAGAAAGAAATAATGTCTCCATTAGGTGGACGTCATTTAGATTTCAGTACTGCTTTTATCTTCTATTGTTTTGGGGTTTTTTTCTATTTCAGATCAAGGAGGGGAATAATCATGTGATATTGGGAAAGGGTCCCATATTTTCATCTGAGATTTATGCATCAGCCAGAGACTATATGAGAAGTTCAAGAGGTCCAACCTACTGCATGGATGTCATGGAATTGTACTCTGATAAGCGACTGAGATATGTTGGCCATAAGAGCCATGCAGAAGTTGACAGCACAGTGAGGGTACAAAGAATCGAGTGCTTTCAGGATGCATCACATGTCCTCTGTATATGCTGCACAATGGATAAATGGACTGGCAGAAAGCTTGGCACATCTGTAAAGCCTTTGGACTTAACAGTCACACAGTCTTATAGTGTTTGTGTGCTGAAGATAGGTGCCTTCAAGGAACATTTGTGTTGTGCAAGCTTCATAAAATTGGACAGAGTGTCCACAGTGATGTTTTGGCTAGCACTCCAGGTATTCAATAGCCTGTTCCAAACAATTAGTCAGAACAAAGCTTCTATTTTCTGTCTGTTTGTTTGCTTGTTCATTTCTTTTCCACTCCTTGGAAATATGTCTGGGAAATTCTGTCAAATGGTAGACCTATTTTGGGGGAATCTGGCATCAAAGGCTGCATTCACCATTGCTGTAAGGATCTTGAGTGACCTTGACTAAGTCACTTCTTCTCTTTGTTCCTCAGCTTCTCTCTGTAAAGTGGAGATAAATGCATTTCCATACCTCATGGGGGCCTGCTAAAATGTGTTCATTACCAAGAAGTAAGTTTTATCACCAATTTACACATTTTTTCTCTACTGTCCTTGCTAGAAATCTGATTGTCCAACCAGTCCCAATATAAACCCTCTTGCTTCTGAGTGGGAGCCAGGATCTACCTATTAAACCTTTCAGAACAGCTTATTCTGCGCTGATTTTTCCTCTCAGTACTGCTCTTTTTATGTACAGAATTCTGGACTGAACAGGAAGCTTTTCTGACCCAGTCTGACTGTTTCTGTATTACTGGATATGTGTTGTGTACAGTTCAGGGAATAAGACTGTGTCAGTGTTTAAGAAAATTTCCCTTAAATCATCAAATGCAAACATTGTCTATGGAGGAACTGGTGGCAATTAAACCAGAGAGACAAAGACTGGAGCATTTATGGAGATCATCTGGTCTTATATTTTCAGATAACTGAACAGAAGGGAAGCAACTTCTGGGACAATATTCGATTGCATCAAACCCATCTTTTTATGAAGTAATCACTTCTGGGAAACTTTACCCCACTGTGTTCTTCTAGATCATTGATTCTACCCTGGATCTACTATATGTAATCTAACATTTTCTATATAGATACACATAGAATACAGACATACATGTATATATATACATATATACACACACATACATAATTATAAATCTAGAGAAATAGGTACTGGTGAAACTCTACAAATGAATTACAAGTTGTTGAGCAAAAACAAAAATGTTAAAAGATGTCAAGCTGTCTTCAACTTCTACTCATAGTGTTTTCATTTTTAATTTTTTCCCCTAGGAATTTGTAGATTTTAAAGCTGAATCATGTGGAACTAGTCATATATCTATTTCCAGGTTGGTTATGTGGATTACAAAAAAAGCTTATGTATACTTGTGTCATAGTTTCTGATAGATCCTACTGTCAGATTTCGGATGAACTGAGGTTTTCAAGAGAAATAAAAGAAAACAAAAAAGGATATAACTGGATGGTCCAAAAAGCATTTGCATTTCTGCAGGACAGTAGCTGGGACAAGAGATTTCAATGTTTTATTAGCAAACAACCAGCTTTGCCTTCAGCAATGTCAAAAAGATCTGAGCAAAGTAAGGATCAAAATAAAATAACCTTTGCCTGGGAATCTGTTTGTGGTGAACTCACAGCTGAGATCTTGTTCGCTACTGAGCAGCTCCATAAAAAGCTTGAAACATGACAAATGTTGCTTAAAGCAGCAGGAAAGTGCTGAAGAGTGGAAGAAACACTATCAGGAGGAGGAAAGCAATGGGGACTATGTGTGGAGCAGCACTGAGAGCTTGATTTACACAGGCTTACATTACCAAGCATATCTCTGGAGGCAAGGGAACAAACTGTAGATCACTATTGCCTTCGTTTCATTTGGACAGACTTTAGGATGAAGAAACTGACCTGTCCCAAAGGTGAGTCGTCTACAGTTAGGATAGAGAACTGTTAATATAGTATAAATAAGAAGAGAAAATAGCTAAGGCAAATTTTCTTATCAATGACTAAAAGCCAAAGCAGAATTGGGCTTAAGACAACGGACCATGAATATGCAGGAAAATATCACTTACAGTTTCTTTATGGATCAAGTTTTACTGACCTACTAGTTTCTTCACTTTGTTGGTTTTACTGTTGTGTTTTTTTTTATTTTTCCCTTTAAAATGGTTCTGCTGGTTTAGTTAACATTTCACACTACTTAAAATAGGGCAACATTTCAGTTCATAGATCACAGAATCAGAGAATGGTTTGGGTTGGAAGGACCCTAAAGCAGCATCTAGTCCAACCCCCTGACCATGGGCAGGGACATCTTCAGTAGCTCAAGATGCCCAAAACTCCTGACCTTGGACTCTTCCAGGGATGGAGCATCCCCTTCTATAGGCAATCTGTTCCAGTGTCCTGTCACCCTCCTCATATAACATTTTTTCCTTCTATCCAATCTAAACCTTCCCTCTTTCAGTTTAAAGCCATTGTCCTTTCTTTGGTCACTACAGACCTTGGTAAAAAGCCTCACTGCATTTCTCTTGCCCTGTTACCACTACAGTTCCATCTTCAAACACCTTGGAGAGTGCCCAGAGATCTCCCCACATGGGGTCTGGAGGTCTCAAGCGCATGTAGAAGGGCTGAGGGTCCTGGGCTCAGTGATGTGGAGGCTGAGGACAGTCGAGGAGTAGCCTGAAAGGGCTTGAGGATGATTCTGGCCATGGGGAAGCTTGTCTTCAGAGTGGGAAACAGCATATGAAAGAAAGAATGTCACAGAGTGGAGCTGTGGAGGTCCAGGCTGGATGGAAGAAAAGATGTGTGCAACACATACCCCAGAAGGAGCCTGGATCAACCTCAGGCTTTGTGTTTCAAGAAAGATCCAGGGAGTACAGAGAAACCCCAGTAAGGGAAGGTGACAGCAAGGTGGGACAGAGGGTGAGTGTATACAGCCTGTAGGAAAAGAAGTACGGGTGATTCCACACCATAGAAGAGCCTGTAATGGAGATGCCAGAGGGAGGTGGAAGAGCCAATATCCCCCTGAGAGAGCCAATCTCTTCATGATGTTGTCTCTAGCTGAACGAATGAATATTCATACAGTGCAAATCAATGTTACATTGTTAAGTGTGAAAGTGGCTTATACTACAATTTTTCACATTCTGTTTTCTTTCAAGCAAGAAACTACAAATGACAAAGCTTAGTTTCCTTTTAACTGCCACACAGTACCCAGTATAAAAAAAATCCCATGAAGATCATGTGACACATTTCTCCTATCTGTTTTAGTCATCTACCTATTATTTGAGGTACATAGCCTTGTGTCAGAATTTATTCAACTGAAAATGTAGGAATTTCATTTGAGCAGAACCTCAAACTAATTAACTGTATGAAAAATTATAACAATCCAACATTTTAGCACCATCTAGGTTTTTAGTCTCAAAACTCTGCCATGCATAGAATATTGTTTATTTATGCCACTGAACTGGTCTACTAGTGAAAATCTGTTGCTGTGGTAGTAAAAATCTTGCTGTTGATGGAGTTCTATAACAATGTATAACAGCAAATTTAGGATTATTTTAAGGCCTATGCCCATTTTACTGTAATATCTCTATCTCTTGGTTTCTTTTATGATGAAGTATATGGATCTATCTTATGTGATCTGCGTCACTGCTAATTATTCATTGATCATTCATCCTTAGTTTGTGGGATCTTTACTCTCATGAGTTTAAGTTGTCTTGGTTAGCAGATGTCAACTGCGGATGGTTTGAATGCATCTCACACTAAACTACAGAGTAGCGAAGAACTTCACAGAGCAGCGAAGTCACAGGACTTAATGCAGAAGGGGCACTTGTGTATTAATCTTGTATGAAGGCCTGCATAAATTCCACAGAACTCTGGTACACAGCTCAGGAACTCAAACTGGGAGTCTAGTGGCCTTAGTCTTTATAGTCACCTCCAAGGAAAGATGTAGTCCATCTAGGATCTGAAAACCCTTAAGATACCTTTGGTTCTCTCACTTTTCTGAAGAAGTAGCACAGGAACAGAACAGAATATTTCAGTTGGAAGGGATCTACAGTTTCATGTTTGTATTTGTACATCTGGATGTGTTGAAACGAGATAAGGTGAGTCTGGACTGGAAAGTTACATCTGTCACAGTGTCACCCTCTATGATTCTAGGAGGCTTAAAGCCGAAAGCTCCAACTGTGTGTCTCCTGAAATACCTCGTAGGTCAGCGGTTTGTCAGCACTTTGATAGAGACAGACGTAAGACTTTATCGGCATTTTTGATTCATGGAAAATGTTAGTTTTTTTCGCCGATATCACTTGTCTCACAAAATCCCAGTCATAGGAATCCCACACTTCCACTATGAATGTAGCATAGACAACTCCACAGTCAAGTCACAAAACTTTGTGTATGTAGACTTGAAATTTACTTTCCAAGGTCAGAACTTCTCTCCACTCTGTAGGGTTGCAAGGCTGATGTACAAATATTTCATCCAGGTATCTGTTTCAAGACATATCTCTAGCATACTCTAGACACAGAAAAACTCTGGGTTGACTTAACATTCATGAGACAACACTTGCCTTCAGTTCTACAACTTTGATATGACACGGGCTCCTCTACATTGTACGCTAGCCTTCAGCTTCAAAGCCTGTCTTCGTATGAGAAATCCACACTGTGTCACAATTTTATGGCAGTCAGAGGAGTGAAATGGCACACCAGATGATGATTAAACCATCTGTTCTGGGACAGGTGCTTTCAAACCATAGGAGGCAGGAACATCTGATTGCTATTTGCAAAGCTCAACAGCAGCAATGTTTAATACATTGTACAATCCACTGCTGTTGTCACCAGAGCAAGCCCTAGCATAAGCTTAAAGTCTTGAACCATGTTTCTGTTGAATGCAATATAGAGGAAACAGAGAAGATGATGCCAAAGCTCAGAACATAAATCAGAAATGTTCCATGACATCTGATCAGGTGTAGCTCATAGTTGCACCTCTGAAGGGAATGTGGGTAGGATGAGGAAATAAGGGATTACTGGACTATACGAGCAAAATTTACTCTTTTATTGTCTTAGATCTCCTGGCTAGCCCTTAGATGCTCTCTCATTTTTCAGCCACTTGCTGCAATAGCTGTGACCTTTTTTGTTGTCATAATGGTAGGACTTGTAACTGTACTTGTAAGTTGAACCTGCTACACCAAGACATTTTAATATCTACAAAAGCAGAGCATGCCAGGAGATAGCACTGTTGGTATAACTTCCTCGTAAAAAAAAAAAAAAAAAAAAATT
>VWZK01003320.1:9919-40480 GCA_013396935.1 Baryphthengus martii
TTCACCCGCCGAGCTGGCGGCCGTGTGGGGGAGTCGGCTCCTCCGCGGCCGGCTCGGGCCCCGCTGGGCTCACCGTCCCGCCTGGAAAGGGGGGGAGGAGGGGGGGGGTGTGGGTTTTACCTGGGCGGTAAGCGCAGCCTCCTCGGCTGCCGCGGGATGCGGCGTTTCTCCCCCTCTCGTCCCGGCAGCCGCGTTTGGAAAGCTGTGTTCTAGCGACCAGAGTCTCCGTACAAAGGCAGAAAACTCTGATTATTACGATGATTTATAATTTTTTTTATTCCCCCCCCCCCCCCCCCCCCCCCCCCCCCTCTTGCGGTAGCTTCTCCAAATGCTAGGCTGCAGTACCTCGGTGTGCTGGGGTGAGATCATGCCTCTGCTGCCTCCCACTTCTTTCCCCCTCCTCCTTGTTTTTCTTTTTGGATATGCCTGGTTTGATCTGTGTGCTGTGGGGAGAGTACGTGATGGGAGCGACTGGTTTCTGTCGGTGAATTCTGGATAGCAGAACTGCCCTGCTGCTGCCTGTAGTACGATACCACGTATACAATATCAAGCACACGGTACTTTACGAGAAGTACAGTACGATGTGGGAGGTATTTAAAAATCCTGCAGGTTTTTATGAACTGAAGTTGAAAGAAAAATGAGAAAAGTTTGATTAACGAGCGAGGCAGACCTTGGTAATCCACGTTTTTCAGCGCCTTTCTGGCTCTACCTTCCCAGTCCTACACTGCGGCAGCTTCCTGCCAGGAGAAGGTAAACTTCTCTGCGGAGGTCACGGATGTGTCTGTGAGTCCTTCCTTCGGAGTGACAGAAGACGTTCCTTCCAGCCCTCAGCCCAGATCTGGAGCGCTCCGTCCCCACGGTAGTCAGGGCTCGCCGAAGAGCAGCGGGTGGGAGAAACGTTGAGAGAAAAAGGAATCTGGGTCTCAGCGTGGCTGCTGAGAACTTTGTGGCCGTGGTGGCTTTCCGTGATAACGACGGTGACAACTTTTTCTAGAATTCTTGGGAGTCGATGTGGTAAACAAGTGTTGTTTGACGGGCTTTGTGCTGTTCTTGAACAGTCTCTACTCACTAGCTACCTGCTTTGTCAGAAGTGGCGGAACTGGCACGTGAGTTTAGCGCATTGATAGGATTGTTGGTGCAAAAACTGAAAGGTGAGGTGTCTTCTGTGTACTACCTTAACTTTCTCTAGCATTAAACTGTGTTAAAGCTCGTTCTGGTGCCAGCAGAACCTTGTCACAGTAGTTCAGGAGAGATTTGTTGAGCTAAGCGTTGCTTTTCCTTCCGCTCCTCCAGCATTTTGTCTTTGGTGACTGCAGAAGAGGTTTATGAAGCCTGTTTCTTTTTCCTTTGTCAGTGGTTGCTCAGGGGGAAGCGGGTGAGCAGCAGGAGGTGTTCCAGAACCCCTTGATTTGCCTCCTTCTGAAGGCCAGGTTGAATTGTTGCCTCACCGTGAGGAGTCCAGCCTGTGATAGGTAGATCACTTCTGGTTTAAGTCTGTCACAGCGTGAAAAGATAATAATGCTTTTGGATGTGTCACATTTTGTAGGATTTGTGAAGCTCTAATTATATTGTGTAATTCTCTTGGGGGGAAAAAAAATAATAAATTGTTACCTTTACTTCTCTTATGTCGCTTAAATAAGGAGAGGCAGATGGGGCCGACTGATGAGGCCGTAATCTGTTACTGTAGAATTGGATCCATGAGCATTTTCTCAGAAGTATAATTAAAAATATTAATTAAATAGGAATGCTGAGTCGCGTAAAAGCTTCAATGGGATTCGTCACAGAAGCGTGACTTAAAGTGGAGACTCCTTAAGACACGGAATTGGTCAAGGCAGCGTTTTCAGTCTTATTTAGCCTCGTGCGTGGCCGCTCCAGGTTGTGCGTCATTCGAGATGTAAATTCCTTGGGGAATGGGAAATCCCATCCCTCTTTGGTGTTCTTTGCTGTAAATAAGTCAGAAGTGTGAGTAGGAAATACTTCACTGATTGTATGGGGGGCTATTTTTAATACAAGCAATGAGATAATCAAATGTACTCCCAGGCACTTTAACGTGAGATTTACTGGCTCCTTCGTGTGGTGTTAACTCAGGTGTTAACGTTTCTCTTTCCAGCCTCCAGTTTTGCACCAAATTGAGATTGTGCAGAACTTCAGATCAATAAATTCTTTGTCATGTGTCATCTACTAATCACAGCAAAACATTTCAACTGCTACAACCGTTTCTCTTGGTAATCTCGTGCTCCTTCCCCACCCCACCCCCCAAAAGTTTGAAGACTTGGTTCTTTTGAGCTGTTCAAAATTTATGTCAACAGATAATCCTCATTTTAACTGCCTGAATTATAATCCATGGCCTCTTGGTACTAAAATGGAACTAAACTTTAGTTTGGCAGCTGAAAATGGCTGGCTTAGCTGTGACAGAGTTTTACATTTATTTATTTATGTTAATTAAGTAGTACTACATGTGAAGAGGGAAATGAGGCAAAGTTGAGAAGAGACTTTTTTTAAACACAACTGATGAAGAGTTGACCACTTAACTGGCATAACTTGACAAAATCAGTTAAATAACACATAATTATAACGTCAGTTGAATGGGATTTGTTGTACCTTGAAAAGAAAGCTTCTATCTTCTAATTAAGATCTCAGAAATGAGAAATTCAGACACTTTCCTGGTCCTTTTTATTCATAGCACTTCTTGCGTAGCTGACATTGCTTTAACTTGCAGAGAATGGGATTGATTTTGTGTCTGTGTTCGGTTTTGCGCCAGCAGTTGCCAAAGAACAGCTCCTGGGTGTTATGTAGTTAATTTTTTTTTTTTTTTAATTTTCTTGAAATACAGGGTTACTTGTAGGGCTGTTATCTCTTTGGTGTCTAACAACTGACATACTTTAAAAGAACTGTGGTACTTCAGCATCAACTCTGAGAACATGCTAGTCTGTAATAGTGTGGATGGGTTCCGATTTCCTTCGTTTGTGGCCGGTGCAGGTTTTCCGAAGCTCTATAGTCCAACTGGAGTTGTATCCACCTGGCATTTGGGTGACAACCAGCGAGAGGAGAGGTGTGCAGGGAGTGGAGTAGGGACTGGGTGCAGTGACCTGTCTTCAGGAGGGGGCTGATATGGAGACCTTGATTCAAGAAGGCAGAAGGAATGGTAGATTTATTTTTTTTATTATTTTTATTTTTTTTTACAAGGAACATGGGATGTTAATCATGGAAAGAGTGGGAGTTGCTGGTATGCGCAGAGCATCTTGCTTCCAAAGCAGTCAAGTTTGCAGCCCTTTTGCATCTTTGACTGTACAGCAGATATAATTAAATTGACATTTTTCACTTTGGTTATTTGAATTTATCCTGATACAATCCGTTCAGCTTGTTCTTAACTCAAGGATCCTATTGCATCACAATTGTTTTTTTTTCTTTCTAGTAAGGTGGAATTTTATTTTTCTTTTTGCTGCTGGTTTTGCTTGTATCCACTCGTGCATTTTAAATGGGTGAAAGACAGGACTTTGGAGACAAATGCTGGAGAGAATTTACATCTGTCCTTAAGGTTGAGTTCAGGATTGAGCTGAAAATACTGGAAGTGATGAGAGCTAGGTGCAAAATGCAGCCTGCTGCCCAGAGGATGGGGAAATTGGAAGGCTGGACCTGGGTCTATTTTGGTAGGTGTAAATAGGACTCTCTTCTGAAACTGTCATTTGTGAGCAAGGAGGCTGCAGTTTTCTTGCCTTTGTTTGGTTTTGTTTTTTTTTTTTTTCTTCTTCCCACTGAAACCAATACAGGGTGATGTTTTGCTTGGGTTATGTTTGCCACTTTTTTTTGTAAACAAATGTTATAGTTTAAAAATCTTCAGTGTGATTCTGTGATTTGATTTACCATTGAATCTTGAGTAGCTGTTTTTAATGAAAAATAGAAATAGAAAAAGCCCAAGTTACTGGGAAGTTTGCAGAATGAAGAAACTTTTGTAAGTTAGGTTGATGTTCTAGAGATTTGGGAGTTTCGCTTTTCTGAGCTGAGGAAAATTGTCAGACCAATGGTTTGTGTGACTGGAAAGAAAACCAAACTTGAGTGGTCTGTTTTCAGTAGACGAGAACTATTATGATCAAGTCATCTCTAAGTGGCTTTGCAGTTCCAAGCATTTTTGTAGCTCCCTTCCTTTGAAACCCATGCGGCTCTTGGTGCGTAGTCGGTTGACCATCTGAGAAGAAAACCAACTATTTCATAAATTTACATAATTCCAGCAAGAAATGGGAGATTGGCTTTGTCAAGATGACTGTTGGTTTGAGAAAATCCCATTTCTTATGGTTGTAAAGACTAAGTGCGCTGGTTTAAGTGTTGACTTGTACTACTTTCGGGCTCGTGGGCTTGAAAGTATTTCTGCTGTCTCCAGTCGTCTTCCCAGCCTCTGAGCAGGGATTCCATAGACACAACTCGTGTGTTTATGAGTTGCTACCATCTGAATACTCTCCTGAAACAGCTTCAATCCACAGGTCTGAGTTGTAAGTCTTCTGCAGTTTCTGGAAATGTTGAGTATATACTTCTTGTTGTTATACTAGACCTTTTATATTTTTTTAAATTTTTTTATTCCCTTGGTTCACACTACGAGGGTAAGTCAGGAGTGCTTTATACTATGCATCTTAGTGGCTGATTGTCCTTTATGTCATTTACTGTGGCTTTAGGTGTTGACTACAAAAGCTTCCCCTTACGGTGCGCCTGTCGAAGCTAATTTTTATCTTGCTGAAGGGTTGGGATGGTCTGCTGGACTTTTTTTTTTTTTTGACCTCTGCATTACTGTTTGGCTTGGCAAGGATAAAAAATAATGGTCACCTCCTGGCTTTTAAGTGGGTTATTTAAAGAGGATGATGTGGTCTTGAGCAGAAAGTTATTCTCACTCCTTCAAAAGCATTTTGTGTGTTAGAGCTGTTACTCTGAAACCTTCTAGCAGCTCAGAGTACCTTGCAGTGATTAACTTTGAGTTGCTGGATACGTACTGTGAGCAAAATACAGGTTACTAATCATAAGGTTAAAAAAAAAAAATTAACACCCCCAAACCTGGTATCACTCCTTCCCTAGGAAGAATTTGAATTTTTTTTCCCTGTGATACTTGATATTAGTTCTTTGCACTGTGTTAAGCAGCGACATTACACGGTGGTGGGTTTTGTGTGCTGTGATAATAGCGTTTTTGCATTTATTTTTTCCTTTTTTTATTTTTTTTGGATACTTTGCCATCTAGCCAGTATCTTCAGAAGAGATTTTGTGAGTGGCTTGAGGTAGAACGAGTCTTAACTCTAGCCTGGTTGCAAGTACGTGTACCAAAGATGATCCTTAACTATATCTAAAAGTGGCTTGCCATTAATTCAGGGGAAACTGCACAACAGTTGATGTTAAGTGTGTGTTTCCTTGTTTCAGTTGGAGGCAGGTGGTTTGTCTCCACCAAATGGTGACGCTGTCTCTACGTAGCCATGAACTAATTTATGGTCAGGCGGTGCTGGGGAGGTCCAGAGGATATAATGACTACAACTCGGTGTCAAGCGTGCGAGTCCTACTATAATGTTCCTTGGTTGTTGGACAGGTTTAAGTATTTTGGAGTTTTGTTGTCTGACTCCACGGTGTGTTTTTATTCAGGGCATGACATCTGGTTTTCCTCAGCTTGTGTGAGGATGGCTGAGATCTAAACAAAAATGAGTCTCGTGTTTTAGGCATGTAGTCTAAACACAGATAAACTCTATTTTTGCAGTAGGCCTCACTTTTTGTAAAGAATCTTCTTGGTCAACTGCTGTACTTTGTCCAACGTATATTAAATGAAGTTTTAACCATTCTGTTGCGTTTTCTACTGCATTATACATCTGGAGTCAATAATTCATCCCTTGCTGCCTGTCCATGATGATCAGATTCATTAAATGTCGCTGGCCGTATTTATGCGAATATTCTATCGGAGCTCATTATTTTGAGTCGCTTTGCTTGGTTTTTGATTAGTATTGTGTGGGAGATGCTGTGTATTATGTAACTGTTGATCTGCTTACTCTCATTTTCCCAAATGGTATTGGTTTCTAAGTAAGCAATAGTAATTAGTCCATCCTAATGTGCAGTAACGTCTCATCTAAATAGTTGTTCACTTTTAATTGAGTTTAAAACAAAACCCTGAAAAATGTAACTCTCTCCTTAAATAAGAGAACTGAACTGTAGGCTTCTGCTGTGTTGTGGGTTGTTTTTTTTTCAGATTGTTTTCAACAATTAAGGTTTTCCCAGCTTTTAATCACAAGTTTAATAGAGGTGTGTGTAGTTGAACCCATTTGAGATGAGTAACAAATAAAATGGAAACTTCTACTTTGCGGGTTGCACAGCAGGACTACCTGTAGGGCTTAAGAGCACAAAAATGCTTCAAGGGATAAACATCAAAATAAAAAATGAGTAGAAAGAGTCACTCTTTAGTATTGTCAAATACCTGTTAATTCTGTGATGAGTTTTCACCTTTTCTTGTTTGCCTTCTTACTGCGTAGTATGTTTGCAAAATACTCTTGCATTAAAACTGCATGTAAATTCTCTTGCTTATGAGAAGTCAGGCTTTAAGGTTTATTCAAAATGGTAACAGTTGGATTGGAAGTGTGAATAGAATATTGAAGCAAAATCTGAATACCATAAATACCTAGTAAAGCAGTCTTAAGATGCTTTGAAAATAAGAGACAAATCCATGAATCAAAATGAATGCAATGTTTATTAATGGTATATAAATGAAGCCTGTAAGAATTCACCCAGTCAACAGACATGTAAATGTTTTCAAAAGTTGCTACTCTACTTTGTCAGATTTTTTTTTTTTTTTGGTTAAGAGAACTACATTTTTTGCAGCACTTTTTTTTTGTGAAAGATCAAGTCTTCTGGATTTTAACTAATTGCCCATATAGAAGAGTAGATGAAAAGCTGAAGGTAATGTAGAAAAATCTACAGGGCATTTCATCAACAAATTTGTTGACAGCCTAGAAAATCAAAACTGAAGAAGAATGTCAAAACTTATTTGACTACTAGACTGTAAATAGTTACTCAGTTGTAACTAAAATATTTCCTTTTTTTTTTTTTTTCTTATGCACTGTTTGTGGATTGTGTTGTGATGATTTGGTCTTTAATAGAGCTGAGATTTGTGCCAGTCTTGACTTGATGATGCCCCTCTTAAGTCAGCAGAATTCTTCCCCTCACCCATATTATTGGAAGCAAAGGAAGAGCTCTACTACTCGGAAGAGCAAAGGTGATCCCTGTGTGTTTCGAGAGCAGTGCTCTTCCTGGGCTGAGGTTGGGAAGGATCATGTGGTTTGACAGAAGCCTCTGTCTTCCCACATAGTTCTTATTTGTATCTGTATTTTCTAAGAAAGGAATTTCTGCCATCTCTAGTGGTAGCTGCAGTCTGAGACCGGTTCCTGCTCTCTGTGATTCCTCAGGTGACAGTATTTTTTTCTTTTTTGCTCACCTGCGCGGGACAGAATCCTTTCATTTTTAAAGAAGTGTCCCGAGAACCGAAGCAAGCTATGCTTACTTGTTAAATTCCGTGCTTTGGTGTCTTCAGACTCAGAGAGAAAATGCTTCTGCGTTTGTGACACCGCAGTGATCTTTCCGTTCTTTATTATAACACATGGGTACTGCCCTTACTGCAAAGCTTCCACGTTCAGAGCTGATCTGATTTGGTTGTTCCCTCAACAAGGTCAATGTTCTTAAATTTGATTTTTTTTTTTTTTTTTTTTTTAAAAACTAATTTGCAGAGACAACAGTGGAACTTATTGTTAGTTCCCTCCAAACTCTAGAAGCCTGGCTTCAGGTTTTATGCTTTTAATGAACTGCTCTGTTGAGGCTTTATACTGAACTCTTGAGTAAAAACAGTGAATAGTTGAGGGTGGAGTAAGTTTAGTAAGTCAGTAAAATTCCACCGTTGAAAACGAGGCAAGGCAAATTTCATGTGAAAATCAAATTCTTAATACTTGGCAATAAATTTCAAATAGATCACTTAAAAATGCAAGTTTTTTTTTGTCAAAGTACGCTGGCAGTTGATACTTCACGAGGATTCTTGGACCCAGACGACAAAAACAAATTTGAGCCAATGTCTTTTATGTAAGAAGTCACTGAGGAGGTTTGCAGAGAATTTACACATTTGAAAGAAACAAATTGGCCTGTTTGGTTGAAGCTTCTGTGTGGTTCTGTTATTTTTTTTAAGACCTTCCTCTGGGCCATATTTTAAAAATTTGCCAAATTTTTGTTTGCCAGGTCCCCTGGTACATCTTTATGAGCTTTAAAAAGATCCAGTGGGTAGAGTCAAGCAGGGAAAGTGGCAGTGTTTGTAACTGGAGTTGTTTGGAAACAGGGAAATCAAACCACTGCTTTGTTTCTTGCTGTGAACAGTTGACTCACATTCCTCTTATGCCATCTTTGAAAAACCTTCTGTAGTTTTACAGAACAAAACACCTACGACTGTCTGGATTCAGACTAGTGTGTATCCCATCACAGCTGTTGATGGGGATAATCCAGATGTGTGATTTTAACAGGTTTGCCTTAGACAACTGGAATTAGACAACTTACCTGTGTATCGGTGAACTTTGGTTTTCTAAGAAATACGCTGATTTTTTCTGGGTGGCTGGAAGGGAACTTGAGGTAGTGGCGCGCGAGAGGGAGCGCTTCGGAAAACGTGTCAAATTAACGTGGGGTTAAACCTCGGGAATTTTCCTGCAAAAGCTGTTTGTCTACCGGGTGTCTATCTAAACTTCACGGCAACGTTATCCAGTGAGCGGTTACAGCTGTCAGATTGAGACCCTTGCTTGGTAGATGAACATTTAAATACAGTGGGTTTCATGATACATAAAGACTGCTGCTGGGAAAGTGCTGCTCTTTCATCTCTTGCTTTGACTCGCTGCCCTGTCCCTCTCCCTTCCTTTTTGCGATTGGATGTGGGAAAGGTGTTGCTTCTGTGCTCGTAAATGGTTGAAGAAATAGGTTGTAGAGACCTCTCTTTCTTTCAGAACACCATACTTCTGCTTATTTTGTTTCTCCAAAAAGTTGCTTCAGTCTTTTAAAAGAAAAACTAAACTAACCTGCCTTTCTTTTTGCAGCAGCCCGAGAGGGAGGGGAGGTGACTCTCTTTTGCCTTGCAAATCTCGCTGAAGGCTTAAGTTGATACCTAAGCCCCTTTTTCCCTGTAAATACCGAAGCAGTCAGCTTCGTTTGAAAATCCTGACACGTGAGCACAGCGAGGTGAGGTGGGATATGATCGGTATAATCACATCAGGTTGCTGCCAGCACAGATGCCAGAGCCATTCCAGCAAAAAATCTGTAGCATAGACTGGTCTAAATCAGCGTCTGGCCTGTTTTCAGGGAAGGGCTTGATCGGTTAATGAAATGGAGCTCCATATTGTTCCTTCTTTGAGCCAAAGGAAAAATAACTTCTGGACACAGTCAAGAATTAAATTGAGGGCAGTATAATATATCCTGTCAGAAAAAATGTTATTTCAGGACTTCATTGTTTCTTCCCAATTTCCATGTGCCGTTTTGTGTTTTCCCATCCACTTAAAAAGAAGAATATTCTTACAAGCTGAAACAAAGCAAAAGAAAAAAATAGTGAATGTTCTAGGAGGTCTTTTCTGACTGACTTTATCAGACTGCCTTTTAGTAAATGATCAACTCATAGGATGGCCTGAGTTGGAAGGGACCTTAAAGATCATCTAGTTCCAACCCCCCTGCCAGGGGCAGGGACACCTCCCGCTAGAGCAGGTTGATTGAGCCACATCCAGCCTGGACTTGATCACATCCAGGGATGGAGCATCCACAGCTTCCCTGGGCAACCTGTGCCACTGTCTCACCACCCTCAGACTGAAGAACTTCTTCCTAATGTTTTGATTCTTTCTCGGTTACTGGTTTTATCAGAATGTAATATGTTCTCCTGTTTGTTGTGCTGAGTTAGTCTGCCCAGAAGGCATTCGGCACGCTGGATGAGCTCATCAATTGGAACTTGCTTGGAGTTCTGTGGGGTTTAATTTCTTGTCGGCTCATGCTTTTTGGCCATTAGAGCATGCACCTGCACTTCAGTCACTGTTGTGCTGTTTCTCTGTGAGAGGAGGTAGCTACTACCTGAAGAATCTAAAATAACAAGTTAACTCCAAGGCAGAGGAGCAAAGAAGTAATTCTGAAAAAATGTAACCAGCTTCAAATTGCTCATGGATCACGAGGAAATGGTTCTGGTGTCCCTGGGGAGGGCTGCAGTTTGGGGTCAGACCAAGACTTAAAAGTTCAAAAAAAAACCCAAACCCCAATATGTCGTAGTGCTACGGTTCCTCACATGGCTGTGCCGTAGTGGGTGTTGGCAGAGCTATCAAAGAAGAGAAGCTGCATTGCTCAATTGAGCCTTTTTATATTCTTGACTTCACAATAACCCGGGGCCTCGTGTTTGGAGGTAGTGAGCTCATATCTCAGAGGCTTTCAAAGCTGCAGAGGCTCAGCCTCTCTAAGAATTACGTCTGAAAGCATCTCGCTTGTTAAGGGGCACGGAGAATAAGTGCAGCTAAAAATCTAATCTCATTTTATATATATACATATATATATGAAAGCTTTTCTCTCACACACTGTGCTGTGCTATTTAGTTTTGTAAACAGGATCTCGGCATTTGTTTAGATCGTTTTTGCAACCAGCTGCTTTTTGACTTGAGCAGCAATGTCCTTTCGCAGTTCTTCTGTCAGTAAAACGGGTGACGTTTTGTTTTCTTGCCCCATCCCACGTAAGAGTTGGGATTTGTTTGCAGTGGGAGCTGCTGGGTTTGAGGCTTTACAAACTGGGGCGGGTAAGGGACCATTTGCAGTTACAGGTGCCATTGGCACCGCTTCGCCCGTTGTGTACGGACCCGGCTTTGGATTTGCAAGCGTTCCCTACTCAAAACACCGGCTTCTGCGCAGGGAGAAGTTCTTCTCAAGCTTGGGTTGGGCACTGAAACGTTGGGACAGCCACTTTCTGTTTGTCCTTGGTAGGGGTTCTGGTGGTGGCGGTTGGCAGGTGCACGGATGCCATGCTGCTTCCTTCTCGTTTCTGAAAACCGTGTTCAACTGCCTTGCGTTCCTCGCTGGGAAATGTTAATTTCTCAGAGAACTCTAGAGAGAGAGTAAACTTATTAAAAGAATACTAAAGTCATTAAAAAGTTTCTTTTGGGAACTAGGGGGAAAAGCCTTGACCAAGTGGAATAGATAAATCTAGCGCGTCGTGTACTCAGATAAGGGGGTGTTTTGGCGAAGCTTTGGCTTACAGAGTAGAGAAACTGGTTTTTTCCTCCCGAGTTTCTGTAAAGTCTGCTTTATGAAGTCACCCTTGGTAAAATCAGGTTAGCTTTGTGTTCTTTGTGTAGATGGATGTGGTTTTCTGCTTATTTTATTACAGAAACGAGGAGCCTGTTACGGTCTCGCTCCTTTTTCTCCATCATTCCTGGACATGGCCATTTCTGAGGAACGGTGGAGGGGAGGCAGTAGGAAGTCTAGTTGCCTTCTCAGCACATTCCTCAGTCTGACACAGTTTTCTACCGTATGGGTGGGAGTGAAGTGCTTCTGCAGGCTGTTCAAACGAGCCGTGGTAGAACCCGAGCTTTATGAGGAAAGCGTTACGTGTTCCTGATTGCTCGGCTGCTTTCACACGGCATAAATCTGGCTCGCCGGTGAAAAAGATAGTCCTGCCCTCCCCTCTGTCCCGGCCATGCGATAGCCCCCCATTCATGCAGCCACCTGATCTGGTGAATAGATCAGAATCGAGCTGCTGGAAAAAACCTTTGCTGAGTGCTGGAGCCGGCGGAAGGCAAACGAGAGGGCTAAGGGCGACACGTTGAAGCTCTGCGTCGGTACAGCAAGGTGTGTGCGAAGGTATTCCGGTGAAGAATGTACTAACTCAAAAACATCCCCATCAGAGAACAGGTATAAGCTAATTTTAAGTCTGATGTTTCTAGTTTGGAATTGAGTCCTGTGTCGCGTGAACTTCTGTTTCGAGGTTTCGTTTACTAGGCTCTGGGTGTTTTGGTTAACCAAGCGAGTGGCAGTGGGGTGAATGAGAAGTGTCAGTCAATTGAGAGGACAAATTTGTATTGGAAACAGTTTTGCATGCTTAAAAATAGCGCATAATTGAGCCTTATATGTGGGGCAGCTATTCTGTGGTAAGGGAGGAAACAGACTATACGTTCTTCTATTTGTCCTTTATCTACTTGCCTCACCCTTTCCCTTTATTATGCCCTCACCACAAAGCTTTTTTTTTTTTTTTCTCCTTCCTCATCCTAAGTTTCAGATTATTGCAATAAAGAGTGTTTGTGGATGCTTTGGTGTGAATTTGACGTTGCTTGGATCTGGTTCTTTTACTTTAGCAGATTTGATTGCTTTTGGGGCAACTGGCTCTTTAGACTTCCTTTAACCAGTCTACGTGTTAGCCTCAGCAGGTCATGACTGAGTTTAAACAAGTAAATTGGGATCAGCAGAGGTGTGGCATTTAATAATTAACTTTCTGGTTCCTCAGGTCCAGTAGGAAACCTGTAATGAGCCTTGTTTTGATTTTGTTTACAGGAATAGTTATCTGCTTAGTCTCATCCTTCGTATTTGGCAGTCTGAGGAGAAGGTGTGAGCCAGCATGAAGACAGAATCCCCTCGTCATTAGAGAAAAAGTGAGTTGGAATTCAAGGCTGAATTTGTAGAATGAAAGCACTGTGTTAGCTTGTCAACACACACAGCTTGTGCTTGCTTTCAAGTGGCATTTTAACTTCCTAACACTGCTGTGGGGAGTGATGTCCCATCAAGGCCTAGTCTTGGTTAGGCACATGTATAAAATTTTCAAATTGCGCGTTTTGTGTGAACTCCTACACCCTGTTTTTCTGAAAGGACTGCTCACTCGTTGTATAACTGCCCACCTGATACACTCCTTTCTTCCAAATCCTCTGAGGTCTTGGAATAGACCTCAGCTTTGCGTTCTTTTTCTTGTACTGCTGTATTCGTACTGAGTTTTACTTTAATAATTTAATATTCATTACTCACTTCTATAGCTGTCTCTTCTTCAGTATTCACAGTGCTTAATGCGTATCTGTTTTCCAAATTCGTTTTGGAAGCCTCTGTGCAAATTTAAGAAATTCCAGGAAAGCAGGACTGAATTTTTCGCTTCATTTCTGCACTAGGAAATCCTGAATTCTGCATTTAAAACGCTGTTAGCTCAAACCTTAGCCTTTTCATAGTGGTTTTTCTCCTCCTAAATGTTCTAATAGTATCAAGAAAACCAAGATTGCCCGTTTGCCCAGCCTGATTTTTTTTTTTAATTTGACAGAACACATCAACTGGGTGAAATCTAATTTACCTTTTTCTTTTTTTTTTTTTTTGTTTGAAACAGAGCTCCTGTGCACCCCTTGTATACTAACAATGTATTCTGATCCCTTAGCTTTCTGCCTGACGCAGTTTGATTGCAAGAAGCGCACGATGACAGAGCGTGGCATTAAATGGGCTTGTGAGTATTGTACCTACGAAAACTGGCCATCCGCAATCAAATGCACCATGTGTCGCGCTCAGAGACCTAGCGGAACCATTATCACGGAAGATCCGTTTAAAAGCGGCTCGAGCGATATCGGTAGAGACTGGGATCCTACGAGCACCGAAGGAGGGAGTAGTCCTTTGATATGTCCGGATTCCAGCGCAAGACCGAGGGTGAAATCGTCTTACAGTATGGAAAGTGCAAATAAATGGTCGTGCCACATGTGCACCTACTTGAACTGGCCCCGAGCCATAAGGTGCACGCAGTGCTTGTCTCAACGGAGGACCAGGAGTCCCACGGAGTCTCCTCAGTCTTCGGGTTCCGGTTCGAGACCGGTCCCTTTTTCCATCGATCCGTGCGAGGAATACAATGACAGGAATAAACTGAACACAAGGGCTCAGCACTGGACTTGTTCTGTTTGTACGTACGAAAACTGGGCGAAGGCCAGGAAATGCGTGGTGTGTGATCACCCCAGACCCAACAACATAGAAGCGATAGAACTGGCGGACACGGAAGAGGCTTCGTCGATCATCAACGAGCAAGACCGAGCTCGGTGGAGAGGAAGCTGTAGTAGTGGTAACGGCCAAAGAAGGTCTCCACCGACGACCAAACGCGAATCTGAGGTGAAAATGGACTTCCAAAGAATTGAACTGGCTGGAGCCGTTGGCAGCAAGGAAGAGCTTGAAGTTGACTTCAAAAAGCTAAAGCAGATAAAAAATAGGATGAAAAAGACGGACTGGCTGTTTCTCAACGCTTGTGTCGGTAAGTTGTTTCCTGCTACCTTACAGTTAGGTATTTCGGGAGGATGAAGAATTAAAACATAATTCAATTCAGTTTGATTTCAAAGCAGCTCTTTTTTTAATCTCTGCGTTTTAATTTTAAAAAGCAAACCGGACGTAGAAATTCCTGAAATAGCACCTGCTAAGAGAGGGTGCGGAGTTCAGCCATCATCTGACCAGTTAAACGCGTTTCCCGACTGTGCTTGGAGTTTTTTTGCCCTCTTGTAGAATTTTATATCCCAGGAACCAAATCCTTTTGTCCTGTGTAGTCGTTGGAAGGTGAGAAAATTGCAAAACTGGTCTACAGAACAATGTGATGCATATAATACTGTAAAAAATGCCTTTACTGGCTGATTAAAATGACTCTTCTCTTTTTGCTCTGGCAAACTCTGTTGGAAGAATCAGCAGCTGCAGCTTGGGAGTATTTGTAAACAGTGTAGAGCTTGCAACAGTACAAGATGCTCTGTCAGATGTTAAAAATAACACCAAAATATGTAGCTCCAAGAAAACTGCGTGTGTAATACTGACCTTGAAAGTAATAATGCTGAGTTAATACAGATCCTGTGTTGTAAATGTTTACAGGCTTTCTGAAAGTATTTTTCTAGCCAGGCGCTTCAAAAAAAAAATAAAAATGCAAATACCAAATTTATTTTAGATTTTAGTGCTTTCCTAAGGAAATTCTGGATAACTTTCCCAATGCTGTTAAAGAACAGAGACATGAGAGCAGGGTTTTCTTCAGTTGTTGACCTTGTGAGCTAACTTTTGTGCTGTAGCTTCCCAGAAGCAGGTATCTTGTGCCCCAGCTTACAAGCAGGTTGGACACTTGAAATCCACAACTATTTTTAGAGTAAAACACTTAATTTGAAACTGTGGCGCTACTAGGATGTCTCACACTGTTTCTTAGTGTTTCATGAAGTCACTTCATAGTTCTAATCGAAAAACTTCATTTGTGGAGCTGCTTCATTTAATATATTTGATCAGGGGTAAATGTTTTTATGGGTATCACAGGATTGGTTTCTCTGAGCTAATAAATATGCCAGTTTATTTTTGTGTTGCATCAATAGCTGGACAAGAACATTTCCTTTTGAAAAGAGTCAGAGATGCCTCAATATTTCCTGATAACTTCAGCTCCTTATGTGGTAGCAGATGTGCAGTGCTTTTCTTTTTTTTTTCTTTTTTTTAGTTGAAATTCTCTGTGGCATTCTCTAAGTTATCAAATACTCAAGATCACTGGTTGGAGATTGTTTCTGTGCCTTGAAAGAGTGTAACTCGAATTCTGATAGCAATTGTATTAAATATTGGGGTGTTTTTCCCTTTGTTTTGAAAAGTGAATTTTTTTATTTTTTACTATTCCAGTGCTACTTAAAATATTTCACGCTTCCAGGTTTAATCTGTGCGGGAATGGTTGTGTTTATATTTTTGTATATTTTACAAGTATTTAGTGTTGCTTGTGACTATACCATTGTATACGTAACTCCAAATTTCTTCAGAGAACTTTTGTAAGGCGGTAAGGATCTGGTTCTTTGAAAATGGAAATAGTTTGAAGGGATCTTGATGAGAAAGCCAGAATGCAAATGGAGTTGTGTGCTATTTTTACTACTCTCCTGCTGAAAGATTTCGTGGAATCCTTTCTGTAACTTAAACACTTACTATACTTCAAATTTTTTACTGAGTGGGGGGGGCGAGGAAAAACCCAGCAACCAAAGCTGTTAATTATCAATCCTTCACTTCATTTTGCATCTCATAGATGTCACATTTTTCCAAGTACTCTTTGTAGCAGGAGGAACCTTAGGAAGATGGAGAAAAGCTTCCTGGATTCTTTCGTGGCCGTCTCTGGGCGGTTTGCAGAGCGTATCTGTTGGAAAGGTTTGCTTGAATTTTAAAAGCAATAAGCCACATTTGCACCAGTTATTTTGTTGTCTTAGTGTGACACACTTAAAACAATTTAACTGTCAATTGAACAATTTGGCCTGAAGTGCTGCTGCTTAGCACTGAAATCAAGGGAGTTATTGTGGCTTAGTAACTCTCTGAGCCAACTAGAGCCCTGGTGAGCTGCACACTTGTCAGTCCTTAGCCAAACAGTTATAAAACAGGACAAGTTCGTGTTAAATGTCAAGTAAATTTGAAAAGTGCTGGAGTGAGAGTTGGTGTGTAGTTTGTTGCCGTGGTCCAGCTGATGAGAGGTGGCTTCCTACGATTCAGTGACTTCACCTCCGAGTTTAAGCTCAACCAGTTGTGGAGGGTCCGTTTGGTTTGAGTCTGTCTTAGGTAGGAGAGGTACATCAGCTTCAAGTTTTTGAATGTGCAGAGTGTAGCTTTCCCAAAAGTTAAAATTAAAGGAGCAGGAGTAGGAGTAATTCTTGGCAGGCTGGTTGTTTTCTTTTCTCTTAGAAGAAATTATCTTCCAGAAGGTACCAAGGAAGATGTTTGATACTTTGGGACAGATGTTTAGTTGAACTCCCTCTTTGCGTCTCAGCTCTCATAAAATTCTTTTTGTTGTATTTTGTTTGGTTTTGTGTTTTGTTTTGTTGGAGACATTTGTTAATGCTCCATCCACGCCAGTAAATAAACATACCATGCAGGCTTCTACTCCTTGCAAGTCTAAGCTGTGCAAAACGTGGGGAGTGCAGCTCTTGCGTTTCAGGGTGAATAATTTCCCTGATGGAGGGGGTTCTTTCCAATTCAGAAGGGTTAGTGGCATTCCCTCGTTCAGACTCTGCAAGGAAATGTGCTCAAATGGTATTTTTGTTACTGACTTGTTTTTTTGCAGCAATCAAAAATAATTCTTTCTCGAAAGGATGAGATTTTTAGAACGGAGTCATTTGGTTAAAATCTATTAAAATCAGAATCAGCAGAACATGTAGTAAATATGGCTGTTGAGTAACATGACTTGCTACAAATGCCCGTTTGAATGACAGTGAGAAATTACAAATGGTCTCTGCAAGGACACCAGTGCTTTTGACTGTACTGGCCTAGTACAAGGATAATGGGAAGTCCAAGGTGACTCATTTCTAGGGGAGGGTTGAGGAGGGCTAATGTATATTTAAAATGAAGCTCCACTGTCTTTTATATAACTCATGGTATCTGTGCCGGAGGGCATAGGGAATGTGCTGTGGAAGAGCAGCAGTACTGCAGGGGGAGCCTGGGGATGCTGCTAGCAGTGGGCTGTGGGTTTAAGGAGTACAGCTGGATGGAGATGGTCATGACTAGAAAGCCTTTCGAGCCTTGGGAGGTTGCTTGGGGCTTACGCTTCAGAACCCGCTGAAGCTTCCCTCCTTGTGGCGCTTGAGAGTTGGGTTTTCCAGTGGTGCTGGTGGAGCGTGCCTTCTGCAGGACGCTGCTGGGGATCCTTCAGTTCCTGAGCACAGATTGAAAATAAACTACATTTCTTCTCCTTTTCTTTTCTCCTCCGCCCCTGAACTGCTGCGAGAGAGTATGCTCTTCTCTTTGGGTTGAGGTGGGCAAGGTAACTGCTACATCACGTGCCAGGCTTCCCTGCTGGGGTGGTGGCTTCAAGACCTAGTAGACCCGCATTCTTCTGTGCTGTGTGAAAGAATCAGCTAAGAGTGTGTTTCCTAAACAAATCCAAAATATTTAGAGCAGTCTGTAATGAATCTTGTTTTGCAGTACCTCCTTAAAAGGCCTGTTCGTTCGTTCCTGGTATTCCTACATCTGTGCCTGCTTAGTTTGTCCTTTGTCGACTGCTTCATCTTTCTTACAGGGTTGTGTTGTTTTATTTTTTACCTTTATCCTTCTCCCCTTCAGTTTTCTGAAATGCTGCCAAATGTGTTACTGAAACCTTCAGAAAGCCTGTGGGAAAGGAGAGTCATCCCATCCACGTTTAGGTAGGAAGCTGGCTGGGCAGTGTCCCAGCTTGCCCGGCAGCTACTGGCCAGCCGCAGGCCACCTCCTGCTCCGTGTCCTGCAGAGCGTGTGGCTCTTGGCTGGCAGGAAAGGCAGCCTGAAGGGACTGATGTACCAAGGTGCTTCCAGCTGGCACTGCCACTCCACAGTAGTCCTTCGAGCTTCTTGCTTCTGTCCTCCTGGCGTGTTTGCGTTGCCAGCGTACGATGAAGTGCATCTGGAAACTAATCTTCCTCAAAACCAAGCTTGATAAGCTTGCTCAAGGGAGGTTTTTCCTTTACGAGGTGTGGTGGTTTTGTTTGTGGATTTTGATTTTTTAGTAAACCCGGACTGGCTTCCTGATCATATCCAGGGTACAGCTAAACCTTGACAGATGGGGCTGGTGGGAAGTGGGAAGTGTCTGGGTGGGAACAGGCTGCTGGAGGTGGGCGAGGGTCAGGTACTGGCACCTTGCTGGTGCTAGTTCGGGCTGACATGAACTGCTTGGGGAAGTACAGCCCAAATTAGTCCCTGACCAGGGGATTACGTGTCCCCTGTGATGCTGGGAAGCACGACTGGGCAAACTTGTCTGCTATGCCAGGTAGTGGGGATGCAAGAGACCAACTTTCACCTGGGGAAGGAATCTTGTTGTGTTCTTGCCTGTGTCCTGTACGTACATTTTAGACACACACGCAAAAGTTGAGGTATTTATGATATCTTTCAGAGGAGGTAAAATTCTTCATGCCTTACTCCCTGACAGAAAACCTGAACTCTTGAAACACTCTTTTATTTTGGTCTCAACTGCTTTTGTTTGTTCTTTTTTAAATGCTTGGTGGTTTTTTATGATGACAATAATGGAATAAATGATCAAGTTAAAAACATTTAAATATGCCTTGGCAGCGTTGATGGTTGACTTGAATATCATTCATGATTCTCCGCTCTCCAGCCTCCCTTCAGGGTGCAACTCTGCAAGCAGCTGCTCAGCTGTTAATGCACCAGGGAGTGTGGGTACCCCTGACTGACAGGAGAGGGAATAAGGACATTTTTCAACAGTTCTCCTTATATGTGTGCTCCTCTGTTTTGCAGTGATATGTCAGAAATATGCTACCTGGACTGTGTGTAGGGGTAAGAGGTGTTTGCATGGGAAATAAGGAGGTCCTGGTCATACTCACGTGCGTGGGATGACCACGTTTAAGGTGCGTGTCATCTTGGAAGTTATTTACATATTTTAAGCTGATGCAAGTTGCTGAGCTTGAAGAATTAAAAAAAATTCAGTATACAGAAGGTTCTGTTCCAAGCTGTCATCACCTAGAGAGTGATCTGCTGTTGACTGTGTGCTAATACTAACAGGAGAAGTCCTGGAAAAGGAGAAAGAGGAGGATGAACAGAAGGGTGTGGTTAGGCCCGTGAAGATTTGTTTTCAGCCAGTCCTTCTCTTTTATATTAATTGTGTCATATTTACTTGCAAAGAAGTTCTTCCTCTAAGAGGAGCAGTTCTTCTCAGACTGAAAATGCTGAGATGGAGCAATTATTGAGAATTAAACTTTCTTTATGGCCACCTGATGTGCCTCTAGTGAAGAGTGGAAGAGGGTGAGGGCTGAGCTCCAGAGAATGCTACAACTTGCGTTCTCAAACCACGGGTCCCTCAGCGCTCTCCGTGCTGGAGGAGCAGTAAGGTTCTGAACTGGTGTCAGAATGAAGTCTTAATGAGTCAGTTGATGAGCTCTTCGCTTGCTGGAAGGTCACCTTGGTGTTGAACCCACTCTTAGAGGGGTCTGTAGTTCAGTGAATGAGAGTACGTAGCAGAAGAAAGAGAAGCAGTGCAGGGCTCCTGGTTTCTGATATGTTGTGTGTCGCAGGGGGATCTCTCTGTGCTTTTGACTTCTAAAATATATAATTGGGTGGTTTGAGAACTTTACCTTCTACTACCAAGCAGTCCAAGGAGTAGTGATGTTGATAACAATTGTCCCACATTGGAGGCACAGTGACCTCCTTCAGGTGAAGCGTGTCCTTCTGTGGGCTACTCAAACGTGAGAACACGTTGCCTACCGTAGCGTTGCTACCTCCTTGAATCAAAGAAATCTTGAAACTTTGGGTTGCCCTTTAGCTATTTTATCGAAGCATAACACTTAATTTAGCACAAAATGCTGTATTTTATGTTAGTAGGTCTGTTGAATGTCTTTGGCTTTCCTTGTTTCATTTCAGCTTAATCCCATTCCAGCTTTTCAAAGCTTTAGAATACCTGCCTTGTAGTATCCGCAAGGTTGAGTATGTGCCTCTTATATAGTGATGCTTTTACAGTTTTTGAGGGTCAGGAGCCTGCCACAGAATCAGCTGCTCCAGGCTGTCTGACCCCCTGCCTTTTGCTGCTCTGCAATTGCTCGTTTGTCTCCAGAGCAGTTCAGCTGAGGTGTTGCTGAGGAACCTTGAACTAAATGGACAGCAGCCGTGGTTGAACCGAGGGCTGCTATTCACTCTCCTCGCTTTTAGTCTTTCTCAGTGCAGATTTCAACCCCGCTGCTGTTGGGCACTGTGTGTGGAGCTGGTGGGCCTGTCCTGCCCCGCCGAGGCCGTGCAGCTAAACGGCACAACCGCATCGCTTCCATTGGAAAAAAATCCGCCTGTTTCCTTTGCAACTTGCGGCAGCCGACGCGCTCCAGAACCGTCAGCCAGAGAGTGGAGTCAATAGAGGCTGCTGCCATCGTGGTTTTGCTGGAAACTTTGACATCTGACCGTTTTGAAGTCATGGGGACTGTGCAGTCAGGGCAAACAAGGGTTAGGTTTCTAGATGTGCTTGTAAGCTCTTGTCTGTTTTCCAAATTTATTGAACTGCGCTAAACCCTGTTAGTGTTTTACGAGTTCTGGAGAGTAAACTTCATACCATCTTAGCTGAAGTAGTTTGATTTTAGCAGCTAGAGTAATTACGGGCTTATTGAATGTGAGCAAAGGTAATACTGATCTCTGATAAAGAAGATGTAACGGTTGTAGCAAGAAAAATGCAGGATCGAGGTGGTACAAATAGGTGCTACTGGGTGTTTAATATTATTTTATATTTAGTCTTTTTAAATAACCTTCTTAATCTCTGTCATGTATCTCCTCCTGGATACTGAGATTGCATATGCCTGATCTGAGAGATCTCTTAAGAGTGAAAAGAAGAAAACCACCTTGGCTGTGCAAGAATATTCCAGTAAGAGGAAATGCTTGGCTTGCAGATGGGAACACAATTGAACCTGTAAATGCAGAATAGTGACTTGCACTTGTATTTTCTCATGGAAAATGTCTCCTGTCCTGTCACTTAGGATGTCAGGCTATAGTCGAATGTGTGCATTAAGAAAACCGAAATACTTTGGGACACACACAAAGAGTGGTGTCAGTTTGGTGTTGCAGCTGAAGACATTTCTGGACCCGCTTTTTAAGGAGAACTGTCCTGGCTACGGCTCTGCATTAGCCGTGGAGTCCTGAGGATCCCTTTGCCGTTGTGTAGCTTTTGCAGGTGATGAGAGCTCCGGCTGCTGGAGTGCTCCTGGGTGCTGCGTGACCCATCTTCAGGCAAATGCCACTCTTCCTTTTGACATTTAATTGAAGAGTCTGAGGAATGCGGTGGGTGTCAGCGGGGAGCGATCCAGCTGGCCCGGCACCACATCGGAACACCCAGTCCGAGGCTGCCGGTGGAAGTAATCAGGCACTTGTGCCTTGTGAAATGTAGTGAGGTGTAACAGCCGTAAAGATCTCTGTATCACAGAATGGTAGGGGCTGGAAGGGACCTCGGAAGATCGAGTCCAACCACCCTGCCAGAGCAGGATCACCTAGATGAGGTCACACAGGAATGTGTCCGGGCGGGTTTGGAAAGTCTCCAGAGAAGGAGACTCCACAACCTCTCTGGGCAACCTGTGCCAGGTTTGGTCACCCTCACTGTAAAAAAGTGTTTCCTTGTGTTTACCTGGAACCTCCTCTGCTCCAGTTTGCACCCAGTGCCNAGGTCATTGATGAAAATACTAAACAGCATTGGACCCAGTACTGACCCCTGGGGGTCACCACCAGTCACAGGCCTCCAACTGGAGTCTGCTTCACTGACCACAACTCTCTGGGCTCTGTCCTTCAGCCAGTTCCCAATCCATCTCACCACACAATCATCCAACCCACACTTCTTAAGCTCATCTGTGAGGATGCCGTGGGGGAAAGTATCGAAAGCTTTGTAATATTTCTTGTAATATTCCTATTGTCAAGAAAAGCATCTTAAGACCTCATTTTGAGCTGGTGATACTGAATTTAGGAATTGCAGGCACTTCTTACTAACGTTGCATGTAGTGGCAAGTTTACACTATACTTTGAGGGCAAGATGTGTTTTTTCTGGTTCGGCGTGCCGGCAGTCTGCCTGTTACTACTAGATTTTTGCTCAGAATAGGTAAAGAGAAGTTTGGAATTTTCTTGGGGCCAAAGAGTTTTGTAATGACCGTAGAACATCAGCCCTGCAGCTGTGCTGCTCTGGGCGCTTGGGACACGTATTTCAGCGCAGCTTTGCAAGAGGAAGCTGCTTATAAGGGAATAGACTTGTCATGAGCTGTCTGCAAAAAAAAAAAACAACCTCTGCAGAATGAACTCTCTGTGGTTTGATTTTGTGTGGCATGTTTATTGAGAGTCAGTTACAAAAAGGTCAGTGCACTCACGAGTGAGTTTGTCTGGATTTGATCTAAAAATTCCTCCGCCCGCCCCTCAAAGAGTCACTCGGCTGTTAGGATTGAGGAATAGAGGATGCTCAGCTATGATGCATCCACATGGGCACATCACCTTCCCTCTCTGAGCTATGACTGTGCCAGTTTGATGTGTTTAGCAGAGCAGCATTGTTCTTCACTTCTACGTAAAGTGTTGCCAACTCTATACCTACAACACATCGACTATCTCCATTATTTTGAAAATAAGGCCTGGAAAGCAAACACAGTTTACCTGCTTTTGATGTATTTGTTGATCTTCGGCTTAAACCTCATCAGTGAGGTTTAGAAATTGGCCAGCAGAACTAGGGAAGTGATTATTTGCCTGTACTTGGTACTGGGGAGGCTGCACCTCGAATCTTCAGTCCAGTTTTGGACTCCTCACTCCAAGGAGGACATTGAGGGGCTGGAGTGTGGCCAGAGAAGGGCAGCAAAGCTGGTGAAGTCTTGTGAGGGAGCGCCTGAGGGACCTGGGGTTGTTGAGCCTGGAGAAAAGGAGGCTCAGGGGAGACCTCCTTGCTCTCCACAGCTCCCTGATGGGAGGTTGGAGCCAGAGGGGTCGGTCTTTTCTGCTGAGGAAAAAGTGAGAGGACAAGAGGAATCATCCTCAAGTTGCACCAGGGGAGATGTAGGTTGGACATGGGGAAAAATGTCTTCCCTGAAAGGGTTGTCCAGGCCTGTCCCAGGCTGCCCAGGGCAGGGCTGGAGTCCCCACAATCCCTGGAGGGGTTTCCAAGGTGTGGAGATGTGGTGCTGAGGGACAGGGGTTAGTGGTGCCCTGGCAGGGATGGGTTAACAGCCGGACTCAATCTGAAAAGTCTTTTCCAACCTACACGATTCCTTGATTCTGTGAAACGTGCTTTTTAAATGACAGCGCTTCCAACACTTCCAGTAATCAATTCTAGGACCTGGGGCTTTTAGGAATGTCAAGTATTGCAAGACGTGGGAATAAACTGCAGGAACTGGCAGTGCTGCGTCGAGCACGTGCCGCTGATTCGGAGCCTTCTTGACTCAGCTTGTCGTAGTTTGTGCCTGGAGGCGCCGCCAAACCTCACGTGGCCTCCTCGCAGCATCAGCCTTAGACCTCACTTGTTGCAGAGGGTTGGTTAAGAGTGGGATGGTCACAAGTTACTTTAGTAACCAAGAGTCAAGGCTTAAAAAGAATAACTAATATTAAGCGACCCAGCGCTGACTTCAGGCTATAGTAACCTGTACTGCTGTAGTGTGGACTTGACAGGTTGAACTGTTAAAATCATCTGATCCTCTCTCCTCAAAAGATCATTTTGGGGAATGACTGTTTGAATTTTGAAATTATTCTTGGCTGTTTGGGTTGCCAGGGTGGCTACCTGCCAGGCTTGGGTGGTCTTCGCTGTGTTTGTCACAGGGTGGTGTGGTAGAAGTTGTGGGTGTGATAACTGGAATCTTTCCCCTGTCAAAATAAGTGCTTAAAATATAAAAAGGTATGAAGTAGCTGTTGGTCTTTAACAAGATGTCTTTCTAAATTCATTTAATAATAAAAAGTTAAGGGTGTCATAAAGCAGCAAAGAATCTGATCTTCCATCAAGAGTTTTCTTCCCCTATGGATTCTTGAGTGCTTGCTAATAGATGATCTTGTGCCAAAGCTGTAGCATAATTTGTTTTAAGGGGATAGGTTGTGAGAAATTGTCTGACTTTAACATCTCTATATACCCACATATATCTACCAAAAACCCCCTCAAACAAGTCAGTTGGCTGCATTTGGTTGGAATTACATCCCAAGCAGCCTTGGTATCGCCTCGTCAGTGGCATAAATGCAGTTGGGTGGTGGAACTGAAGAGCTACGCTTGGCATTCTTCTTACGGCCACCGCACCGAGTGACAAAGCTGTGCCTTTGCTTTGGCGCGTCTTCAGTTCCATCCAGGAGTGGAAATGGTGCAGCGGGAGCATAGTGATGGTGGTGGTCACATCTCATATTGCCTTCCTTTCACGTGTCTTTGGGAGAACATCTTGAAAACCAATGAATTTTCAGTGTTCCTTTCCTTACACTGAAGTAGCTTTTTTTTTTCTCCCTTAGGAGCAGCTCCTTTCTTTAAAATGTTTTTGCATCAGCAAAGTCCTAACTCTTAACGGAACAAGAACTAAGATTGGACAGATGTAACTCTTTGTCTAATTAGTTTGTTAATTCATTTAGAGGTAAATACACAGGCAGGCACTTAAGACACTTGAGAGTGAAAGGAGAATGCCTTCCTGTACAGGCAGACCAGAAACATGCAGCAGAAAATAAAATAAGTTGTACTCCTGTCTTTTCACGCTGCCCTGGCCTGGTAGGAGTAGATGAAGGAGTAGAGATTGTGTAACTGAAATTTGCTGTTGAGTTTCTATTTTGGAACTTCTCTGCTGTAGCCCACCGTGGAACTGAATAATCAACTTTTATCTCTAGAGGCTTACTAAGTAGAGCTGATAACCTTCTAGAGAAATGTCTTGCGCTGATAATCCCAATCCTCCCCCTGCCTTTCTCCTGAAAGCTTTATAATCTCAGTGTAGAAAATGACAGACTTTTTGGCCGAGCTAAGAATGGTTTTCCTAAATCCCGGATTAACCAGCAACCCAGCAGTTAGCCTGCTTCTCTGGAGTAGGCAGTTCAGTTTGTCGTGAGTAGGTTGGTTTGTGTTTGTTGTTTTTGTGTTTTTTTGTTTTGTTGTTTTTGTTTGTTTTTTTTTACTGGTTTTCTGTGATCTGTGTCTTACTCTTGAGCTGCTGTCTCAGTAGTGAATTGGAACTATTTTGTTTGCGTCTCTTAAAGGTGACTTTAAAATCACTGTTGTGTTTCCTCAATTCAGCATTACACCGTTCTCTTATGAAGCAGATATCTAAAATAGAAGCTTTTTGTTTGAAGGAATTTTGAGATTTACAAAGTCTTATTGGAACCCAGCGTGTTACCACCAGCATGTCTTGTTGATAGTATATTCTGGGAACTGCAGCTAAGGAATGCATTCGGCCTGGAGCTCAACTCCTGATAGGAAGAGTGGTACAGAATTTAGAGATGCCCAGGGACTCTGGGAAAAATTAGGATTCCCCCTCATCTTTCTTTATAAAGTGTGTGTGTTGAATTTACACAGTTCAGGGTATTCTTAAAACTGAATTAAAGAGAAATTCAATTAGTAGCAGAAACTTTGTGCTCTGTACCTTCTTCCAACACTGTTTTAAACCATGTTTGGGGAAAGAAAGAGAGGCTTGTATTCCAAAACCCTTTTCATAGATCTAGTTCTTAGACCCTTTAATTTGTTTTCAAGATGTTAAAAGGTACAATAATCAAACTATTCTCTCCTGTGAATGAAAGATCAAATAAGCTCATTCCTAGTGATCAAATAAATGCTAGTGAGTATGTTCTGTCAGGTATTTCATCAAGGGTCCTCAGCACCGCTTCAGAGCTGGCTTTTGATCTGCTCTATCTTCCAACTAGTTTGGATAGTGAAAATAGTCTAGGAGGTGAGGTAGGTGTAAATAGTTTGTTATCAAAAAAAATGAAATAAATGTCCAAGTTTCCTGGTATGCAGTTGATCCTCGTACGTTAGGTCTGTACCAGAACAGAGAGTAAACTCAGTTAAATCAAGTAGCTTGATCCAGAACGACTCATTCACTCTCTAAAATAAATTACCTGTTTGTTTTTTCTTTCTTCAGGAGTTGTAGAAGGTGATTTAGCTGTGGTGGAAGCTTACAAGTCATCAGGAGGAGACATTGCCCGCCAGCTAAGCGCGGATGAAGTCCGCCTCCTAAATCGGCCGTCGGCTTTTGACGTTGGCTACACGCTGGTCCATCTGGCGATCCGCTTCCAGCGACAAGACATGCTGGCCATTTTGCTTACGGAGGTGGGTTGCTTTGGCTCGTGCTGGAGTAAATAGGAACCTTACGTAACCACGCCGTTGTTTGCGGCCGGTGACACGTAACTTGATTTGCTCGAAGATCGAGGCCGATAGTCGCTCGAATACACAAATTGCCGCTCTCTGCCTTTGTTGATGGTTCTCCTTAAGAAGCGAGTTGACTTTTAAGACGGTACGTACGTGGTGGTCTAGAGGATTTTCAGTTTTCTCGTTCATCAACAGTCTTGGCTCGCCTTCTGACCTGACTGGTGGTGGAAGTGAGCTATTGTGGGGCTTCCTGTGCTTTGGGTGGGGGAGAGGAAACGCCCTGAAAGCAAAACGCTGAGATCAATGACAGCGCAGGTTTTTTAGTTTTGTTGTTTTTTTGTTTTTTTCTGAATTTTGTTAATGAGTAAGTCCAGCTGGTCTTTCTTCCCTGGTTTTCTTCCAAGCTTGTCTTTCGGAAAAAGGCAAATTTCTTGCTTTGCGAAGTTGCTGCATTTTTTCCCATCGGTGTCCATTGTGGTTGGTTCTTCTCTGTGGGCTCCTGACTGTTGCATATTCCATTGCCTTGTATATTTTTGCACAGCCCACCTCGCTTCTGATGGTCTTATTAGGCCCATAAGGAATTCTAGTTTTGTGTTGTGGTTTTTTTATTTTATTTTTTTTTTTATATTTTTTGTTCTGTTTTTAACCTCAGACTTCTGGTTCCTCACCCGATCAGAGCCAAATTTTTATCCTGCCTCCTTCTCTCTTTCGAGGGTTAATACAATTCTGAAAACGTGTTCCTGGGACCAGCAGCATTCCTGAGAAGCACATGAAGATGCTGTAATGCGAGTCATTAAAGAGCTGATGAAGCGAGACCAAATGTAGCTAAAGCCTTGAGAAGAGTATTTATTTCTATATGTCTTAATATCAGTAGTTTTGTGCTACTTACATAGGTGGATAGATTTCCATGTTTAGGAACAAGTTAGTTTGTTGAAATAGCGTCTTAGAGATTTTTCCCTTTGGATTTGTTTCCGATTCCAGGAATCCTTACTCAACATAGCATTTGTGAAAATGCTTAGTAGCAGTTGAGCCACGGTGACGCTCTCCTTTCCTAGGATATTAACCAGAGGAAATAAATGTGTATCTTAAGGGATATTTTTTTTTTCATGTATAACCAGTGTCATTCCCATATTTCTTGCCCTGTATCATTCTTCCTGCTAGTGCTGATTACAGTCTGGAGAAATTTAAGTATCTCAGCTTAATAGTTTTTGGGCAGGTTCTCTGTAGGAAAGTGTCTTGCACTGTGGTAACGAAGTTCTTCGTTAAATGTAGGCTGGGCTCGTGCGTAAGGTTCGAGGTATGTGTCCTGTCGTTATCTAGCTCTTATCTATTACTTTTGTTTTCTTTTTCCTGCTGGAAGTGGTCACCTGTTAATTCACTTCTTTGATTTAAAGAGGTTTTTAACCAGCTTTCTGTTCTCAGCTACATGACGTACGAGCCATGAATTCATTGCGAGGCACTAAACGTTTAATCTTTCGGGACGCCAACATTTATATTCCCCTGTCCGCTGGCGGTTATCCCTCCTAAGCCTTTTGTATTTAACCAGAAATAATACTGAGAGCAGTTGCTGTGTTATGTTCCAGGTATCACAGCATGCAGCCAAGTGCATTCCTGCCATGGTGTGTCCAGAGGTCACCGAACAAATTCGTCGTGAAATTGCCGCGTCTCTGCATCAACGAAAGGGAGACTTCGCTTGCTATTTTCTGACTGACCTTGTAACATTTACGTTACCTGCAGGTAGTTACAAAATTCTGTTTGCACGTGGAAGAAATGGAATTCTAATTTTCTTTTTTTGGTCACCTCTGTGAGAATTGCCTGGTTTGGATGAATGCTTTGGCTTTCTGATGGTGGTGATGTGTGTATGTCTTATTTATTAAAAATTAATAACTTTGGTTAGATCTCATAGTTGAATTTGCTTATTAATATTCGATACTTGCACATTTCAACCTGTGTTCCTGTGAAGTAAACATCTGTTGTCCTCTTTTCTTCAATTTTGTCGTGCCTGAAGTAGTGTATTATAAGGAAAGGCTGTGTTTAAAGTTCAGATCAGTGCCCAGATGTTTCTGGGCCCTAAGATGACTTTTCACGTCACCACGTTAGCTTTCAGTCCTTCCAGTTAAGGCCCAGAGCTGTTCTTTGCATTTGCATGTGGTTATAGCAATGACATTTTTTGAATTCCTCTGAGGTACTCCACGATCAGGAGAATGTTTGTCTATTAACAAAAAGCTATTAGAAGACTTTCAGTCTTCAGTATCCTTTAATAGAAATGCTACCCGAGGGAAGAAAATGTGTAGATGGAAACTGTCCTAATCCCTTTGTCTTCATTTTTATCAAGCAGTAGCATTGTAAAAATTGTGTTTGGAACCTCTTTGGTTGAGTGTTACCTTATCTCCTCCTCTTCAAAAAGTCTGGATATTATTTACCACTTGTTTGCCAATTGTTGGAGGTGCTGTATTCTGTTTTACTCTATGGGTCACGTACGAGAGGCAGACGGTGTGGGTGTACGAAGCCTCTGGAGACTAAGACCTCATTCCTGTTTAGAGGAGAGGAGGGAAGGAGGCAGCAAAACGACTTTGTAACGCGTATGAGAAATGCTGCTCTTGCCAGAACTGAGGAATTTGTTCAGTGTTTTCTGGAGACGTGTCTTAAACTGCTGTGCAGCTTTTTGACAGGTGTAGTAGCCATTCAGTAAGCAAAAGAAGAATGTTCAAAAGCTGCTATACATCAAGTGTATTTCCACTTCCATCACACTTGGTCAACTGAACAGCTCTTGCAGTCAATAGTTGGCCGCTGGTCTCCAGACAGCACTTGCAAGGTTAACTGCCTAAATCACCTGCTCCTCTTCAGGTATGACCTCTAAGATTTAGTTCAGGAATCAATTTCCACTCATCTTTCAAATAAAGAGATAGGATTCTCCTGAAGAGCCAATGCACAGGCATTAGGGTGCCAAGCTTCTGAATTAATTGCTGGGCACTATAAACCAGTTTTAGCTGAAAAAAACTACCCCAATCCATCATACAAAATCATCCCACAACATCCCGCCTGCACCAAACGATAATATGCTTCCGTAGCAGCTCGTGTGCCTAAATGTGAACTTTACTTTTAGAAGCTGTAGGGTTTTGCACATCTGAGCAGGAATGACAGATACACACTGGAATTAAGAGAGCTCTTCGCGCCCTTGAACCTCTTGGAGCCCAGGGATTATCCCCTCACCTGCCTGAAGGGATGCTGGATGTTTCTCCAACTATTTGATTCATTCTCTTAACTTTCATGTACTTCAGTTCCACCCTTGTGCTGAAGCTGACAAAGTTCTTCTCGTTCATCTCCCTAGAAACTTTTTACTACTTACCCTGAATGGAAATGCAGGCCAAATCTTGAAGGTGTAGCAGATATTTGGGTTTTAGAACGTGTGACAGCATTTGTTGTTGTACATGATCCAGGAGCCACAAAGGAGTTCTGCCCATTATACAATTTTCTGCCTTTTTTTGTTTGTTTGTTTTTTTTGAGATAGATCCACAGTTGCAACTTCTGTCTGAAAAGCCTTTGAAACACTTGTCAGTAGTGGCATTTTCTGTGTCGTAGCTCAATAGCTTTCCAGTTTCTTGTTTCCTAACCTGCAAACTTGTGGCCTGCAAACCACTGGGCTTCTCTGCACTACTTCATTGAGGTCTGCATGAAATGCCTAAGGAAGTGGATGTTCTGTACAAGGAGAAGTCTCTTGGCAAACTTGAGGGAGACTTGGGAGGGGAAGCCGTTCAGAGGGGTGGAAAACTATTACTGAGGATTGCAGCTGTCCTAAATATAGTAGGGTTGAAAATACTCGGGTTCTTTTCTTTTTTTTTTTTTTTTTTT
>VWZK01003320.1:40505-60623 GCA_013396935.1 Baryphthengus martii
TTTTTTTTTTTTTTCCCCCTCAAAGTGGTTCTCTACTTCACTTTTTCCTTCAGAGAAACCCATTCTTACCCTACCTGCGCGTGCTGCGGCGATCCTTTCTGCGTAAAAGGTATGACAGTCTGAGATACTTAACTCGCTTCAGCATGCTCCAGGAAGCCTGTGGTCACAAGTGACAGAGCTGACAACAAACAGCAGCTTTTCAGAGGAGACGTTAGGGGTGATAGGGTGAAAGCTGTTCTGTAAGTTCTCCTGAGCTTCAGCTGGCGATGTGTGTCTTTTACGGCAATATCAAGTGACTTTTGTGTTTGCTTCCTGTGGGTTTTTTTTTTATTTTATTTTTATTTTTCAGATATCGAAGACTTACCGCCCACAGTCCAAGAGAAGTTGTTTGACGAAGTACTTGATAGAGATGTTCAGAAAGGTAAATGCTCTGAGAATGCTACAATCCCTCCTTGCTTTTCATTACAGAATATTTCTGGGATTTAAAAAACCAAACCTCTTGAGTGTGGAAATCTGTGCCTTTGCTGCTTGAACT
The DNA here is from genome assembly GCA_013396935.1 of Baryphthengus martii. Classification (NCBI taxonomy): domain Eukaryota; kingdom Metazoa; phylum Chordata; class Aves; order Coraciiformes; family Momotidae; genus Baryphthengus; species Baryphthengus martii. Next base: position 41,041 of record VWZK01003320.1, read on the forward strand.
TGTTTTAAATGCAGATTTGATGCTTTCAAGTTAATCTTCGCCCTGGAATTATTTTAATTTTAACATTTACAGTGTATTTGTGAGGCAGAGAGAACGGAGTCTTTAGAAATCACGTTTGTAATGTATCTTTGAATTTTTAAGATTTTTAAAGCTTTAAAGCTTTAAAGAAAGCTGAACAAATTGGACTCGACACTCTCCAGAGGTCTCTTCCAACTTCTACCATTCTATGAAATCTTTGCACTTTGACAACAATCATCAAGCAAATTCAATGATAATTCCTTTAAGTCTATGGTTTAGGGGAGGAGGAGGTGTTTTGGGGCTTTTTTTTTTTTTTTTTCCTTCTTTTCTTGACAGTATTTCACCCAAGGAACGCCTTTAGCCACTGTAGTTCACCTGGTTTTGTAAATACAACAACTGAGTTTTATTCCTGTAAATAAGTAAATTGAGATGATGCCCCATTACTGCGCTGTTCAGATTCTCTGAGACTTCAAATACAGGTTTTGAAAAGGGGTTCTTGTCACATTGCAGAGCTAGAGGAGGAATCTCCCATCATCAACTGGTCGCTGGAGCTGGGTACGCGCTTGGACAGCAGGTTATACGCACTTTGGAATCGGACCGCAGGGGACTGCCTGCTCGATTCAGTACTACAGGCCACCTGGGGCATTTACGACAAGGACTCCGTGCTGCGGAAAGCTCTTCACGACAGTTTACACGACTGCTCGCATTGGTAAGTGGAAAAACTGGCGGCCCATGGCTTGGACGGGTGCACCCTGTGCTGGGTTAAAAACTGGCTGGATGACCGGACAGAGAGAGTGGTGGTGAATGGTGCTGCATCCAGTTAGTGTCCGGTGACCAGCGGTGTCCCCCAGGGATCAGTACTGGGCTCAGTTCTATCCAACATCTTTATGGATGACCTGGATGAGGGGATCGAGTCTACCGTTAGTAAATTGGTGGAGGACACCAAGTTGGGGGGGAGCGTCGATCTCCGGGAGGGTAGGGAGACGCTGCAGAGGGACCTGGACAGGCTGGGTCAATGGGCTGAGGCCAACGGTAGGAGATTCAACAAGGCCAAGTGCAGGGGCCTACACTTTGGCCACAATAACCCCAGGCAGTGCTACAGACTGGGAGAGGAGTGGCTGGAGAGCGGCCCGGCACAGAGGGACCTGGGAGTGCTGGGTGACAACCGGCTGAACATGAGCCAGCAGTGTGCCCAGGCAGCACGGAAGGCCAATGGCATCCTGGCTTGGATCAGGAATAGTGTGGCCAGCCGGAGGAGGGATGGAATTCTCCCCCAGCATTCAGCACTGGGGAGGCCTCACCTCAAGTACCGTGTGCAGTTCTGGGCCCCTCACTTCAAGAAAGATCTTGAGGTGCTGCAGCGGGTCCAGAGCAGAGAGACGAGACTGGTGAAGGGACTGGAGGGAAAATCTTATGAGGAGAGGCTGAGGGAGCTGAGGGAGTTTAGCCTGGAGAAGAGGAGACTCAGGGGGGACCTTCTCGCTCTCTACAACTCCCTGAAGGGAGGTTGTAGTCAGGTGGGGGTCAGGCTCTTCTCCCAGGCAACTTGTGACAGAGCGAGGGGGCCCGGCATGAAGCAGTGCCAGGGGAGGTTTAGGTTGGAGATTAGGAAGCCCTTCCTCAGGGAAAGGGGGATTAAACACTGGAATGGACTGCCCAGGGAAGTGGTGGAGTCGCCATCCCTGGAGGTGTCTAAGGAAAGATTGGACGTGGCACTTCCTTAGTGCCATGGTCTAGTTGACGTGGTGGTGTTACGTCATAGGCTGGACTTGATGATCTCGGAGGCCTATTCCAGCTTCAAGAATTGTGCGATTCTATGATTTATTTATTTATTTATTTTTAATGTCAACTTGGAAGATTGCTTTCCACGTAGTGGTTCATAGTAGCGTAGGATTAGAGAGACACAACGAGCACTCCCCAGTTTGCTGTGGATTGTGTGCTTCAAAGCTGTTGAGTCACCGGGTGATTCATGCAAGAATCTGGAGCGAGCGTATTTTAAAGACGAGTGCTGGAAACTTGGACGTTCTGAACGCGGTGACGGGACGTGTGAGTCAGCAAATACCAGTTAAAACAGAATCAAATATTTTTTTTTTGCCGGGTGCTCATCAAGAGTGTGCTCCCCACAGTTATTAAGACTGGAATTTCTGTGGACTTGCAATGTAAACTGTGCGCGTGCCGTGCCGTGCTGCTTGGTGGGAGCTCTGCAGAAGGTTGTTAACAGAAGATAGCCTTTTATTCCTGTATAAACTTCTCCGTATTTTCATTCTGTCTGCTTAGTTATAGCTTTAGTTGGTACTGCTCTTTTTGTTCCTCTTCTGTCTGCTAAAATAATGACGGTAAAGCAGAGTGGTGACATGGAGCTCGTGCTGTCACTTGGCCATAGAATGAATTTTTCTTTCTATAAAACAACTGTTGTTGTTTTACACGGACAACTTCTCTTCAGTCTGATACCGTGGTTTGCCTCTGCCAGAGGAAAAATTCTTACCCTTGGACCTCTAGCGGTGTCCGACCACTTCTCAAGGGTGTGATGGGACTAGTAAAGACTGATAAAGACTAATAACGTAAGACAGAAGCGATTACTTTTCTTCTGTACTTGTAGTCAAGGACGAGGGAAGTGCTATCAGCAGGAGAAAGAGCCTGTCCCTTGCCCCGGGCGCCGTACAGGCCGTCGACAACCAAGGTTAATTTTAGCACTACCTATAAGCACTTTTTGTGATCACTGTCCCCAAGTGCCTGGAGAAAACTCGCCAGATCAGCATCCAGAACTGGATTCCTTGAAGTGGTGCTTCAGAAACCACTGAAGGTTCTCCTGAGAACCTTTCTCCAAACGGATCTGTCGCCGCTTTAGAGCTGTTTATAACGGAGCGTGCGTCTCGACCACGCAGGAATGTCCCTGGCATCACCAACCATTCCCCTGAGGACACAACAGAAATTTATGACAGATCAGGTTTTGTTCTTCATGGTAACAAAACTGAGCACGGTATCCAAAACACGCTGCAGACTATGGAGGTTTAAACCAGTCTTTCAAAATGTTACTGTGAACTGTTGTTGATTTACTGTTGTATCTCTAACTTAGAACGCTCACTGTTTAGAGTGTATTAAATCTTGTTAAGCTTTTTAACTCATGTGCTGGACAGAATTTGCATTTTACTCTGAATTTACTTAATCTTTATCCTTATTGGAAACAACGATATTTAACTGATTCACATGTTCCTTTATGGTTGTTTGAAGACTGTTGCCTACCTTCAATCTGGATAATCTGATTTGCTGCCTTATTACTGGGAAAATTAGCAGAGGTTCTAGTACAAACCTCCACAGAGCTCCATCCTTACTAGGAACTGGACTGCCTGCAGAGGCTGTTAGTGGATGGAAGTTCTTGAAGAATCCAATGGCATGTTAGGAGTGATCCCAGATCAGACTTGAGTCGTAATTCCTTTCAAAAAAATCCAGATTAAGGGTGTGAGAAGTCGTGTAGTTAAGTTCTGTTGGAAACTGCTCATCCTGTCCGTCCTAGTCCTGCTGTATAGATCCTTTGTGGGGAGATACATTTAATTTTAGGGGCTGGGAGGTGTGTGTAGCAGATAAGAAGAGGCACTGTCGTCGCCGGCTTTAATGCAAGGAATAGGCTCCTAAAAGCAATCACTTGTCTCAACAGCAGCGCGCTTAAACTTTTATCTAGTGGAAATGTTCTTCAAAGACACTGAAAAATGGGTATTTTTATAGTCAGACACAAGAACAGTCATGTAACTCATTTGGCCTCATTTTGTTATGTTTGTTTAGATGCTGAACAAAGAAGAATCTATTTATTAGAGACAGTCTAGTGTCTGGTACTCGGAAAAAGCTCGGTAATGAAGTTCCCAGAGGCTCTGGCCTGTGGAGTCTTTTCCACTCACCTTTTAAATGACTACACTTCTTCACTTTACTCAAAAGTGTGTTCTCATTTGTCCCTTTTTGTATTCAACCATTAGCTTTTGGTGGAGAGCAGGCACATGGCCTATGTTGGCTTTCAGAATGTCATTTAATTTATTTTTTTTTTATGGGTGCATTCAATTCTCTTGTGTTAAACCGAAAAGCTTCTTTTAAATGAGATCACAATCTCGAGCCTTGACTACACAGCAGCCTCCTGTGTTTTGTGCAGATAACTCTGTCTGCTCAAGGAATAAACTTCTTCAGGAAAACATTTTCACAGTAGAGCTTTTGTGGGAGTAGCTTGTTCTTTTTTTTCTTATTATTTTTCTTTTCCTCCTCCTCTTGTATTTTTTTGCCCTCTTCTACCCGCCCCCCAGCACAACCTGATTAAATATCTTTCAGGAGGCTTGTCAATTAATTCATTTAGCACAAGGTATTAGAGATTTCTAGGGGGAGGCAGGCAAAACATCTATCAGCTGCAAAGATGGAAGCAGTTGGTATATTTGGACAGAAATTGGAATGTAGATAGATCCAGAAGGTTCCCTGTGGATGTATTGCTGCGAGTGGCCCCATAGACCTATCAAAATCTTTTACTAATGGGTCTCTTAAGCCACACAAAGGTTTTAAGCTGTGCCTGGGAAAGTCAGCCTGGTTGGTGATGGCTGATACAACGAGATTTTAGGATGATTCCTACGCTTTCAGTAGAGATGTAAAGGTTTCTTCCATACACACTCCCTGCCTGTTAATTTCCTCAGATTTTAATTTAAAGGAGTTCATGTCCATGACTTTTTAATAAGCCCAACTTCAGAATGGTTTCTTTGTCTTCCCAGTAAAGGCCATTGTTTAAAAATTGGCTTGGCTCTCTGCACTAAACCCGGGGCCCTAGTCTGGTGAGGTGGTGGCCTTTCCATGGTGTGGTCTTGGGGCTGAGGTTAAAGCTTTAAAAAAACAGATTTTTAATGTAATTGATTGAGAAAGATAAAACATTAGGACTTAACGAGCGTACAGAAAGGCTAATTTTAATTTAAACAGAAAACCAGAAATCCTGTGACTTGAAATTAATCTGATTTACACTGGAAGTTTTAACTTTCTATATTCGATTCTCATCCGTGCTGCTTTAGAACTATTTCTTATATCAAATGACCGTACTCTTTGCTTCAGAAACCGGTAGAAAACCAGTTTTGACTCTTAACCATCATCTGTTTGACGTTGATGCGCGAGTACTTTGGGGTTAATTGGCTCATGATGTAGTCAAGAGTAGAGAATTGCCTGTACTGGTTGTGTGTGAAGAGTGAGAAGGTCCTGTTAAATGCAATGGAATATCCTAGTTATGTTCCCTGTACGTCCACACCTAAGTAATCCTAAATGAGGCTTCAAAAGACCTAGCGAAAGAAGTCTCAAACTAGCCCGGAGCCTGTTAGGAACTTGCCTCTATGGCAGGGTGTTTGCTGTAGGCCTTGCCATCCCAAGGGATTTCTTAAATGAGAAGTACCAAATGGAGTCTCCTGAAGATTAAAACCAACTCAAAATCCAGGTTTCCTGACGTATATTCTGTTTCTTTCCTCTTCTCCACAGACTGGAGATGAAGGATTACAAGGGGTGGATGTTCCTCTCAGATGGTTGACTAAATATTTTTGTCTTTACTGTTCTTTTTTTTCTCTCTCTCTCTCTAACATTTTAGGTTCTATACACGCTGGAAAGAGTGGGAATCATGGTATTCCCAAAGCTTTGGTTTACATTTCTCATTGCGGGAAGAACAGTGGCAGGAAGATTGGGCATTCATACTCTCTCTTGCGAGCCAGGTAAGAAAACTTCTTTACAAGGTGACTCTTAAGGTGTTTTGAAATTTCAAGACCTCAAAGTGTTCTTCAGGAATAAGAATTTTTGTGTATAAAGGAAACCATTCTTCTTGAGCCAGCAATCTTGAAGCATTCCTGGATAGACTCTTCTGCTGAGATGGAATGGTTAACTTAAAATTCTAATTTTTGAGTTTACCATTAAGCAGTACCGTATAAAAAGAGTATTTTTTTTGGTGTCAGAGTCAAATCTGTTAAATAAACTAAGACACAATTGTCTATTTAATGTCCCATCTCGTAGTTCCTATAGCACTTAAAATATCAGCTTGATGAAGTTTAGAAGTCCTCTCCAAAATAAGATTTCCATTCCTAGAAGCTTTTAACTATAGGAATATTGTAAAATGTATACTTCTAATATATACTTTTAGAAGTAGAAACATGATTTTTGGTGCTGTATTCTTGTGATTTGTTTTGGGTGTGCTCTTTTCCTGTTATCAAAAGTGATTTACTTCGTCCTGCCCTCAGATGAGTGATTTATTTTTAGACTAAACATTAGGTAGAGTTTCACTTTTAACTGAGGAATGAAATCCGTTAGATTGAATCTGGGTAAGAGGACAACTAATTGCTACTGACAGATGAAGTTCTTGTGCAAACTGGAATGTTTTTGCTTATTTCCAACTGCTATGGAATAGTCTTCCAGTCTTTTGGGCTTTTTTGTGTCAAATCTAGATCACTCTTAAAAGCATTTTCTGTCTAAATTTGGAGACTGTTTTTCAAATTTCAAAGGAATAGAGCGGTAACTTCTGCTTCAAGTGATGTCTGTCTTTGTGTTTTGGTTCAGCCTGGAGCGAGTTTGGAGCAGACACACATTTTTGTACTTGCACATATTCTTAGAAGACCAATTATAGTTTATGGAGTAAAATATTACAAGAGTTTCCGAGGAGAAACGTTAGGATACACCCGCTTTCAAGGTAAGCTTTTAGTTTGTCAAATTTAGTTTTAAAATGCTGCAGCTATAAATCTATAACCATAAAGGAAGTTGAAAGGAGAGCGACATTAAGCTATTAGCTGGAAGAAGATGGAATTACGTTGCAGGTAAATTGTGGTCAGCTCTTAAAGAACAAAACATTCTCCTCAAAACTTGCAGGTTTTCATTGTATCGTGGCCGTGCTGCCTGTAGCCACAGTTAAAAATGTGGTTTCACCTCCATTAGTCTGTAATTTATCTAAAACATTCCGATTGGGAAAATTTCTCAAAACCTGCGCCGTTTGTACTGTCGTAAGACGCAAGAGCTTTAATAAAAGGATTCAGAAATCCTGTTTTCTCAGGTATTAAGGGCTGTAAATGTTCGTTTTAGAAATCAAACTGTATTTGACGTTTGCTGAAGGAGACTCGTGAAGTTGGGGGTGAGGCAGGAGGTGTTTGCGTTGGTGCGGTGTCTCACCGGAGCGATACTGCTGGATGCTCTTCCAGGAGGAAGGGATGACCCTTGTCCCTCCGCAGGAGCTGGCTTGTGAAGCAGCCCTTAGGAGCAGTGAAAAGGAGCCCTCTGAAAGCAAGAGGCAAGGGTTTAAAAAGAAGGGTGGAGGCATTAAAATAGGATGTGGAATCATAAAATCATAGAACTGTGCTGGTTGGAAGAGACCTTCAGGATCAAGTCCAACCATTAACCCAGTTGAGCTTTGCTTTTTTTTTAATGGAGTTGATTAAAGTAAAAGAGGTGGCAACTTTGAATATATGACACGGAGGCTGAGAAGGAAGAAATTCTATTTATAGACGCTCTACCACCAGTTATGATGTGAGGTCCAAAATTAGGTAACATATTTACGATTACAAAATCCTGGCCGACTGATAACGTACATCCTGCTTTCCGCAAAAGTGAATTCCGTGCTGTGGCGAGAAGGAAATTCTTAACATTTACCCATGTTTCTGCAATTCACACTTTACAGCAAATGTGATGTCGGGCCTGACCCATTTCTCAAGTAGCACTAGAATTCTGCCCGGCTTGCTCGGGTTCTTTCTGGCTCTTTCTCCTCCTCGTCTTCTGGGCAAACAGCCTAACTCTCCTTCAGATAAACACAGACATGTTTAACTGACTCCATCCAGCTTTGCTTAGACGTATGTTTGTAGATTTCTAAAGATGTGTGTTCTAGTTTGCAAGACAAATACGTGTCTGGGCAATTTCCCTCTGTATTACATGCTGACTCTTCTATTATTTAAAGAATAAAGCCCCTGTGGAAAGAAGTGTTTGATCAGGCGCTGCGGCTGCGTTACGGGGTGTTAGGGTGTTTGTTCTGCTCCTGGTTCATCTTCCTGGCCTCGGGCTTGATGACTACCCGACGATTGTTTTCACCAACACATCTCTATTTATAGCTTAGAAGAGGGCTTCCCAAAACATCTCTTGTGATTGGTGTGGTGTTTTTTTTTTTTAATAAGTACATGAACTTTGGAAGGAGGTAAAATTCTAATCGATAGAAGATCTCCAAGCTGTGGAGTTAATGTCAAGTATAACTATTTAGAATCTTCAGAAAATCTGAGCTTCGAAGTTTGGGGCAGTGACAGAACTTCTTTATGTGAGGAAATGAAATACTTTTTTTGAGGAGCATAAAGAAAAAACTTGTAGGTTTTGTAGTTACACGTTATCTTTTCTTTGTGTTGAGGAAAGGATAGACTTGGAAGGAGCAGTTACTGATCTGGTCGGGATCTGACGCTTCGAGTTTGTGTTGCTTTTAACTCCAAAGGTTTTTATTTTATAGATTGGACATTGAGGCAGACAAGTGTTACATGGCCTAAATAAGCTGAATTTGGTTTCTTGCTCCATGAACCAGAAGGTAACGGGGCGTGTGGGACAACCTTTTACTAGACGCGCGTTTCCAGCAATTCAGTCAGTCAGATATTTCTGACTTGGGAAACAGAAGCACACGACCCTCTGAACAGGTGAAGCTTGGAGTCCTGTGTCATATTACCTGGAGTTCCTTCTATCCCCATCCAACTGCATTTTTGTGGTTAATTGGTGGTGATTAAATGCCAGCAGCGCAGCTGAAACCAAAGTCGGGCTCGCAGTTGTGTGAGCTGTTGAGACAAGTCTCCTGGAAATGGCCCAGGACTCGCTCTTCTGGGCTTGGGGTTCTTTGCTTAGCACATGTCCCTGCCATGAAGCTTTGAGGAGAGCGTGGGCTTCTCACACTTGCTCTGTAGCACCCTGCCTGTGTTTTAAGATCACAATCCCCTAAAAAAGAAAGAGGAAAGAAAGATTGCACGTTATCCTAGAGATGGGGACGTGAATTTTTTATTTTTAATGCTTGTTACGTCCTGGCTCAGTCTGTAGCACCTCGGAAGGTACTGTAAACCTTCTGTCCACTCCTAAAATCTTCTCCCTGATCAGAATTTTTTACTCCAGGGACTCCTTGTTCCAGCTTGGCATCCTGGCTGTACCGCTGTGAATCCTGGAACAGGCGGCCTCCTTGTTTCCTAGATTGCAGTTGACTGTTAATGCCTCTTTAAATATTAAGACTCTGACAGTCAAAGATCAATTTACTCCGCTTCAAGTGTGCTTCTGGCCTAGCTGCATCTATTTAGTGGCATGAATATACAGCTTTTAAACAGGGGAAAAAAGGGGACTGACTGAAATTATCATCAGATCAGGTTGGAGAAACTAAATCCGATGTGGGTGGCTCCCAGGCCAGATGTGAGCCCATACTCTTTAATTTTCCATGGCTTGTGGTGTGTCAACTGTTTTTACACTTGATTTATATCAGAGTGACTTTCATAAATCTTATGAGCACTAGATAGTTTCCCTGGTAATGCTTGCAATTCCCTGCTCCTGGAGCTCATCACGTCATGTTGAGAAGGATTGGGAAGTGTAACACATCCTTCTGTCTCAGGGAAATGATTAGCCTGGAATTTTTACGAAGATAAAACAACGGTGAAAAAAATTCCCTAAAAGTTGCTGAATTTCGATGTAGGGTTTTCCATCAAGGCAAAGAGATCAGCTCTGCTCCTGAAAGGCCGTGTAGCTGTGTGTGATAGGAGTTCTGCGGTGTTAGACAAGATGTGAGATGTCCCTAGAGATGAGACTCTTGCCTCATTAGTGATTTCTGTATCCCTAACAACATGGGGGGGGGGCTTGGGGCCAAAAGCTACAGGTTTAGGGTAGCCCTGCACTAATTGGCAATAAATTAATTTAATCTTCGCCAAACCAAATCTGTTCCGCCCGTGGTGGTAACTGGCGAGTGATCTTTCTGTCCTTATCTCGACCCACGAGCTTTTCGTTGTGTCTTCTGCCCCGTCTTCCTGAGGAGGGGAGCGAGGGAGCGGCTGGGTGGGTACCCAGCGGCCGACCAAGGTCAGCCCACCACGCTGGTGTGAGTATCTGAGGGGCTGACAGAGGTTGTGAGTGGAGGGACCTTTTGATGCATCGTTGCGTCCGCAGCTTGTGGAGGAAGAGGGAGAAGTGATCCTGCTGAGGGTGCAGATCCTTTCAGTTCTGAAAGACCTCAGTGACCTAACCAATGTGTACAAGGACGTCACCGGTGTATTTAAATGAAGCACACAATGTTAAGAAGTCACTTTCCAGCAGTCACCCCGTGATTATTTTGCTGATGCTTCGGTCTAAAAGTTGGAGAAAAGTTTACAAATTATTTTTATTTCTCTGAGTGTACGCGAAGAGTGAATTTTCAGGAGCTGAGGAACCATCTTCACTACACTTGACTGTTAGTCTGTTATTTTCCATGCAACTTTGAATTTGGACCAGATGTTTGGTTCTTTCACTAAATGTAAAGGCTTGACAGTTTTTGATTGACACTTAACCTCTTGTTCTGCATTTTTGTGTTTAGCATTGAATTGCAGGGAGATTTCCTTGTAACGGGGATGGAGGAAAAAGGGAGCTCTGAGAAGGTATTAAAAGGATCTAGATATTGTAAAAACTTGGGTGAACCTTCATCTAAAAGACATGGAAAAACCTGTAGGTATTTCTCGATGGCTAATTCAAGAATGGGGCGAAAAAAGGGACAAATACCCCTAGCCCCCACTAATTTTTCTTACAGCAAAGAAAGATGAGTTCTAAACTGGGTTAAAACCTCCAAACTCACCCCTCTCTGGTTCAGCTTTCCACTTTACCGTTGTCCTTCCATCTCCATGGATGTTGGAGGAGAAGTGAAGTGCCTTGTTTTGCTGCAGTGCCTGTTCCTACGGCGCAGGCAGCAGCTGTCCTCTGAAAGGTTGCTATGCTACATGTGCTCTTAAGTTTATGTGGGGCTATTTTTAAGCTGTCACAAGGTAAGGCAGGCTTTGGCTGAAGTTATCTTGCAGCAGTACACACCAAGAATTATTTCTGTTCCTAGAAGAAAGGACTTCTGGTTTTATTTGGAGGCTTCGTGCACCTCAAGCCAGTTACTGCCTTTAGTGCTAAAAATGGTGGGGAGGGGGGAAAAAAAAAAAAAGGCACTTTTGTTCCGGATCCGTGACATCAGTAATTTGTTGTATCTGAACAAAACAGGACCAGCTTCTCATTGTTGTATTTTTTGGGGGGACTAAATATGTGTCATTGAGGGTGAATTTATTAAAATGTTTATGAGGAGCCTCATTGTCTGCGGTATAGGCAACATACTTGGGTGCTGAGTAATACTTGGTGCAATAAATTCTTTTCATGTAAGATTTGTAAGCAGATGGTGGGATTTTTGTTCTGGTAAAAACCAGGCAGCGGACTGTAGCATTTATTTCTCTGATGCAGAATCCGATCGTTTTGTATATATTATTTTTAAGAAGAATTTCCAAACATTTAAGACTGCTTTTCTAACCTTGTCTTTTTGTTCCCCTCTATCCTCTAGACCATAGATTTAAGGGGTATGGTAAGGGGGTTGTAACTGGAATGTTGGGGTGGTTTTTTGGTCTAAATCTGTACATTTGCAGAGCTACCTGGCTAATCTCACGTTACTAATAATTTTACTAATAATTAGCTGTACAGCAGAGTGTCACCTACATCAGTGTCAACCAAACCAAGCACGCTTTAAATGCTTCTTCGTTTGGTGCTGTGACCACCTTCAGCCAGAAGCAAAAGGTTTGCATCAGAATCCCTCCTCTGAACCTCTCCCTTTTCCTTTCGTTTATCCCTAGGCGTATATTTGCCTTTGTTATGGGAACAGAGTTTTTGTTGGAAAAGTCCCATCGCTCTGGGCTACACCAGGGGCCATTTCTCCGCTCTGGTTGCCATGGAGAACGATGGTTACGGCAATCGAGGCGCTGGTGCTAACTTGAACACTGACGACGACGTTACCGTTACTTTTCTACCCTTGGTGGACAGCGAGAGGAAATTATTGCACATTCACTTCCTCTCCGCTCAAGAGGTAAGAGCGAGCCGCGGGGCCGCCGGCCTCCAGCACGGCTGCTGCTTGAAGCCTCGGCCTCAGCAATCTCCGTAGCCCCCTGTGTGTGTGCAACTCGAAGCATTTCAAGGATTCTCTTTAATCCCCATCGTTTGAAGTGGTTCCGAAAGAGTTTTTCCCTCAGATTTGATGCTTATTTATAGCTCTGTAAGTTGAACGTAACTTCGCTGTGCAAAACGACCCAGGAATAAGGATTCTGACGTGAATGCGAGACTGAAATCTGCCTGGGTTTTTTTTGTTTGTTTTTTTTTTTTTTGTTAAAAGATGCAACACAAGTATTGGCCAGTAGTTACAGCTCTGCCTCTTTTCCTAATGAAACTCAACTCACTTCTTTAACTATACTGGAGCGGGTCCTTGTCTTTATCAAAGTCTGTACGTGGCGGGCAGGAGGGTTGGAAAATCTGAGGAAATGGCAGAAACTGGCCATCCTGTGTAAAATCATAGGACTGTTAAGACCGGAAAAGATCTCCAAGGTCATCAAATCCAACCTTCTACCCAACACCTCCCATGACCCAAAGTGCCACATCCACCTGTTTTTTGAACACCTCCAGGGATGGTGACTCCACCGCTTCCCTGGAGATACAGGAGAAAGAAATATGGGCTTTAAGTCTAGAGAGGACTGTTTTTTTCAGCAAGCCACCATGTTTGTTATGTCTGACAAGAGGAGATCTTTTGTGTCAAGAATGGCAAGAGTCCTAAAAAGTGCTTTGTAAAGCTGAAAGGGTCTTGTAGGACTTCTCTTTATTTATGTTACCTACCATAAATAATTAGTTGCTCACAAATGAAATATAGGAAGGCTGTATTGGAAATAGACATCTGAAGAAATTAGAAAAGATGAACAGCTGGAGAGTATTTCCAGAGCCTTCAAATTTTGGTTAAAAACACCGTGTGCATGGGTTTGGCTTTCGAGGCTCCCAGCTGGGATGTAGTATGAGAACCCTGCCAGCTCTGAAAAGGAACTGCATTGCTCCCCAGGCCTGGGTGTTCCAGCATCTTAGAATCACAGAATTGTTTTGGTTGGAAAAGACCTTTAAGATCATCAAGTCCAACCGTTAACCCATCCCTGCCAGGGCACCACCAACCCCTGTCCCTCAGCACCACAGCTCCACAGCTTGGAAACCCCTCCAGGGATCATGGGGACTCCAGCCCTGCCCTGGGCAGCCTGGGCCAGGCCTGGACAACCCTGGAGAGGAAGAAATTTTTCCTCAGCTCTAACCTAAACCTCCCCTGGTGCAACTTGAGGCCTCAACAGCCACATTCCCTTCAACTCCTCCTCACCAGAATCCTGCTCCAGACCCTTCCCCAGCTCTGTTGCCCTTCTCTGGCCACGCTCCAGCCCCTCAAGGTCCTTCTGGGAGGGAGGGGCCCAAAACTGACCCCAGGATTCGAGGTGCTTCCAGCCTAATTCCCAGTCTGTTTCCTTTCTCCCAAAGATAGGCAATGAGGAGCAGCAGGAAAAGCTGCTCCGGGAGTGGCTGGACTGCTGCGTGACGGAAGGAGGGGTCCTCGTCGCGATGCAGAAAAGCTCCCGCAGGCGCAACCACCCGCTGGTCACCCAGATGGTGGAGAAGTGGCTCGACCGCTACCGCCAGATCCGCCCTTGTACCTCCCTTTCCGACGGCGAGGAAGACGAGGACGACGACGACGAGTGACGGGGATGAAACTGCCAAGAGAATTAACGAACCGGCGCCGAGCGTCTGAGCCGGGGTCAGCCTTGTGCTCTAGCAGTTCGTCGTGGAACGACCCAATTCCAGGGGAAGGTGCCGTCAGGGATTGTCCTAATCCGCCTGGAGCGAGTCGAGAAGCTCATCTGCTGCGCCAAGAGAGCCAAATGGGCTGGACTACCGTTTGTATAAAAAAAACAAAAAAAACCCAAATAAAAAGAAACAAAAAACAGCTAATTTTATTATCAAGACAGAAAACACCCCCCCCACAAAAACAAAATGTGGTTTTTTTGGTTTGTGTTTTGTTTTTTGTTTTTTTTTCCTTTCCGATTGTAAATCTGTCTCTAAATGTACCGCATGTGGTTGTGTAAGAGGTGGTGCGATAGGAAGAGCCAACCGGCATCGGAATTCTTGCCAAGAGGTTTGGGGTTTGTTGTCGTTCAGCTGAGGGCACTTAGGAAAGTGGACGTTGGATGGATCTCTCTTCCCTCCCAGGTTCTTTTACAGTAGAACTTGGGTCTTCTCCATCACCTTTTAGACACGTTTCCGTGAAAGGCCCTTTTCTGTGGAATCTCACCGGTGCCCAGGTCAGAGGGTGAGGTCGGTTTTTTGTTGTGGTGTGTGGTGGTTTGTAGGTTGGTTTTTTTTAATTTTTTTTTTGTGTTTTGCACAAAATATTCACAGCAAGTCCTAAGCAAAATGACAACCCTTATTTTACTAATATTATTTGAGTTACTGCTGTGCCCGTGTAATAAAATCTAAACCCTACGGAACAAACTGGAAGGGGAGCTAAATTTTTCATGGAGTGGAATTGATTTGTTTCCTGAGAAAGTTTTTTTTCTTTTTTTTTTTCTCTTTTCCCTTCTGCTAGTTCCTAGATTCCTTTCAGCGTACATAAGAATATTTATTCAGAGAAGTGACCTAAAAAAAAAAATCAGGATTTTATTCCAGTCAGCACCTACTCCACAAAATCGTGTGAAATCTGAGAGCTCGGACGCGATGGAGAATTTTCCTCTTGTCCAAACTCCCTCTTGCTGTGACACAACCAGTGTAGCATTTTTATCATTTATTCCTTCATCCACTTCAACGTTGCTGCGAATGAAAACCCACCTTTTGAAAGGGTTGCTCCTCGGTCACTAAAATCCAGTGAGAACACACTTGGCGGTTGGAATGAAAAAGAAGAATCTGTGCTAAAAGCTGGGTGGTTTTTATTTTTTTTTGTTTTTTTTTGTTTTTTTTAAAGAGCACTGTGTTATATATTTCTCAGTCTGTAAACCTGGGGATTTCTTGCATGTTGATTGATGTGGCCATACTTAAACTCCTGTAAGTTCCTAAGATTGTAAGTTCAGAGTATATTCTCCGGTAGAAATTTTATTATATTTGATAACTTTAGCCATGTAACCTGTAATGGATAAAGTTTATCTAAAAATCTCACTGCAAAAAAAAAGAAAAAACCCACAACAAAGAAACACTAAAGCTCAATGCCAGTTTTTACACAGACGGTGCAATTCAGGTTGTCTTGAAAAGCACTTTTTGACGGTGCGGTGGTTGAATTAAGGAGTTTTTCAAGTAGATGAAATCGTTTGAATTAGAATTTGGAAAACGGCCCCATAAGCACCTCTTTTTGATGTAGTTGAGAGCTATGGAAACCCTGAGGAACTTGCTGCTTTTTCTTCCAAATGCTGCTTAGACGGTGTTGAAACGTGCACAGCTCCTACGGTCGACTCGGTGACTGACACCAAACGTAGAGAAATACCGAAGTACTGTCTTCACTTGGCAATTCTCCCCTCACGGATTCCGGTGGAGGTTTAGTAGGAAACGTCTTCAGACCTTTCTTTGCCCGGTGGATCTCCTCGGCTCGGTGCATGCGCAAATGTTCAGGTCCAAGGCTGCATGCTTCTCCGCGATGTACGTATGATTTACCTGAACCCCACAGGCTAACCCCAGATACTAAAGAGGTTCTTCACAAGCACCTGGT
Organism: Baryphthengus martii; assembly: GCA_013396935.1. NCBI lineage: Eukaryota > Metazoa > Chordata > Aves > Coraciiformes > Momotidae > Baryphthengus > Baryphthengus martii. The sequence goes on from VWZK01003320.1 coordinate 56,789, forward strand.
CCTGTTGCAAGTTTGCTTTTTAAACTGGTATTTATTTTCATTTGAATTTGTTTGGTTGCTTTTTTGGGTTTTTTTTTTGTTTTTTTTTTGTTTTTTGGTTTTTTGCTCCTTTTTCTTACCTTGCGATGAAATCCTTTTATACCTTCTCTAGCTGAGGAGGTTAAAGCTTTTTCTGGCAGGGGAACTGAAGGCTGAGGAAGCTGGGATGAGAACTTCCACCCTGGTGGTGGTGGTGGCCTGGTACGCTTCTGGAGGTCCCCCTAGCTTTAGAGGTTCTCCTTTAGCCACCAGCTCCCTGCAAATACACATCCTGGCTTGCCCAGGACTTGTTTCCTTGGGCAGATCGGCATTTGGACGGACAAAAGGACGAGCTCCTGCCTTCAGCAGGTCCCCGTGCCCCACGCCAGGCGAAATTTTCACCTTCCCGCCCGCCCCTCTGCTTCCCGTCGTCTCGTTTCGTTGAAGGAAGTAACGCTTCCTTGGGACGTGGGGAGAGAACGACCAACGTGAAAATCCGACCTTGAGCCCGACTCGACAGGTGCGCCTTCCCTCACCTCCCGCCCCTGTCCCTGCCCCGCGGCCCGGCCTTTCCCGTCCGCGCCAGCGCTTCCCGGCGGCGTGCGGACGTCGACGGTGCTGTTGGTCGGTCAGTTCAGCTGCTCCACTAGTTGAGAGAGGGCAGTCCTGGTACTTCCAAGCTCTCTTGATCGTTCTTCTTCTGTCCCAACGTGCTGTACGATGGTATCTTCAGGTTGAGACGCTTCACGGGTCGTTGTGGAACCGGCAAAGCCTTTTTTAATTTTTTTTAATTCAATTTTTTTTTTTGATTTCCGAATCAAAGTAATCTAAACCTCATGTACTTGTAGATTAAAGAGCTGCAACCCTCCCTCCTTCGTGCTAGCGCAGTGGTCGCTGTATGTTCATGGGTACTCCCCTCCAATGACATACTTGAAAGTTTACAACTCCCGAGACTTAATTTGCAAAACGCTACCTTGCAGCTTGGCAGCAAGTTCTCCTTTAGCCAGGTATAAATATCTAGCAAAAAAAAAAAAAAAAAGGAAGAAAAGGGGTTCCTCAATGTTCTTTTTTCCTCATATTCTTGCAGCAGCACACGCTTTCCTGGCACAGAACTCGGCTTTTCATTGCTACCTCCTTTACATCTGGTCGGTTTTTCTGGTTTTATTTATGAATTCCTCAGTGGGAAAAAAAAAAAAAAAATCCCTGTATTTCTTTGGTTTTTAATATATTAAAATTGAGTCATTCTGGATTTTTCCGAAGTTCTGCTGCATGGCTTCTGGCAAAATGTTACTAGATTGTGGTTACTCCATTAACAAACCCGGGTTGTGTGCGTTTAGAGACCCTGATTTAATGGCTGCTTCTCCTTACCCCCCCTTTTTGTTCAGTAACTCCCCTTAACCCCTTTATTTAGGTTTTATTTAGTGTCTGTCACCTTCAAGCTCCATTTTTTTTTTTTAAGCTACTCTGACATCTGTCAGCAAGGGAGAGCCTCGAGCGTGACCCCAGCAGCGCGGCTGCCCCAGGGAAGCACGGGCACAAATCTTGAGCAGCAGCTGGTTTATTTTCCCTTTCTTTGCCCAGGAACTTTCCGTATGAAGAGCTGCAGTGTCCCACTTCCCGCCGCTTCGTGGTGGCGACGCTCTTCCCTCTCTGCTCCTACCCCTCCTCTCTCGGTGTCTTTTGCTGGTGTTGACGCCTGACAGCGGGGAGGGGACCTTCTCAATCTCCGTGCTCCCAAAACGCATCCTTTCCTTTGCGACCCTCGGGATCTCTTGCCTTTCTACTCCGGTTGAGGCTTCTTGGCAGCGCTGGGTTTAACGGCTGGACTTGATATTAAAGGTCTCCAACCAAAATGCTTGGATGGCTGTAGCACCTCATCTGCCTACCTTTGCATCCATCCGTGGTTTGGGTTGAGAAGGAGGTTGGGTGTTGGGTGAGAACTTCAGCGTTTGGTGTCCCAGTGGCAGGGCGGGGGTCTGTCCCGGTGCGGAGCCCACCGCTAACAGCAGGTGCCCCAGGAACCACCGGCTCCCGACATCCTGCTACGCTGGGAAGTATTTGCACCCATCTGGGATGCGGCTGCTTCTATCAAAACACCGTGAAGGACCACGGCTGGGTGGGTTTTGCAACTCTAACATCAATTAAACGTCAGTCCTCTTGGGTTTTACCATCATTTCAGTGCTTCCCAGACACCTTCTCTGTAACTAACGTCATTTATCCTCCTGGTTTCTCGTGGCGTTGCCGGTTATCGCCGGGCTGCCGTCGCTCACGGACAGAGCGGTTGCTCATCTACGAAAGGCAACCTTGTTCTTAACGTCTTCCAAGGCGGGAAGTAGTTTTCCATTTAATTTAAAGCAAATGAAATACAGAGTTTTGTAACCTAGACACTTTCTGGATTCAGCTGTTTTTTGGTTTTTTTTTCCAGTCGCGTTGCAGCCCAGGCTCTGCCCCACCGAAGGCCGTGGTGCTGGCACCGGGAGCCAGGAAAACTCACCTGCTCTCTCCGCCGCGAGGCCTGGTTTTGGAGGAGGGCGGAGCGAGCTCAGACCGTTTCTGTGCCTTTTCAGCGCCCTCACCCTGAAGCGTTACAGTCGGGTGGCAGCGAGAGCTCTCACCTCTCAGAAATTATAGAAATTTTATCACTTTTTTTATTGAAAACTGCACTGAACGCTAAATGTCCACCTTTACAAGAAACAAATACAATAACGGTAACACACTAAAACAAAACATACTGCTGATAGCCATTGGTGTGTGGGTGCTTGGTTTGTTTTTTTTTTTCTGTTTGGGACAGCTTAAGATAGTTTTTTTTTCTTTTTTTTTTTTTTTTCTCACAGAAACAGGAATGTACCCATACAAAGGCTCAAAATAGGCCATCTTTTTTTTTTTTTCAAACAAAAAGGCGATGATTCACAAAAGACTATGAATATAACATGTAACTAGTTGATACAAATCTAATAGGATTTGTTAAAATCAGTCACATCTAATAACACATCTTGAAGTGTTCTTGTATAAAATATCACGTGAAGAAAAGAAGACTTTTATCAATGTCTAAAAAAGTGGGTTTTGTTCATAGACAGTCTGACAAGTTACCATAAAAAGTGTTTTCCTGAGACATAAGGAAATGCAACATTATTCTTGAACCCTTTCCAGCTCAAGACTTTTTTTTTCTTTTATTTTCCACTTGATAAAATAGCTGCAGATTTAAAACTGAGAAAATATATTTGAGTACAAATAGTGTGTGAAACTTAATACTTTCTTCTTTTTTTTTTTTTTCNTTAACACACACTAACAGAAGTTGCTCATTAATGTATCACATCCTAGTTTTCAGCGCTTCGGTAAAGCAGGTGACTTCTTCAAGGGCTTCTCCCCAGTCTCGACGGCTGTCGCTGGGTCGTTGCCACTGGAACACCAATGATGCATCTCTCCAAAAATCAACATTACAAATTTCGTATCAAATTCTTTTTTTTTTTTTTTTTTTTTTTTTTGGGTTTTTTTTTTTTTCTTTTTTTTTTTTTTTTTTTTTTTTTTTTTTCTTGCATCATTGCAGGGCGTAGGTGAATGCACAGCTACTTTATTCAGTGTGTCGGGCAGAGAGGAGCCTGGCAGTTTGGGTTTTTTTTTCACGAGCCTTGGGAGGGCGGCGGCCGTTGCCGGGAGCCCCGTCTTGCCCTCCCCATCCCGCGGATCCCGACTGGAATGGTTAGAACTTAAACCTGGCAGCAGAACTTCTGTTACACGGCACTGGCCCTGTGAGACTGCAAAAAAAAGGAGGAGTAGGAGTAGTAGTATTTATTCTTTTTTTTTTTTTTCTTTTTTT
>VWZK01003320.1:60640-117495 GCA_013396935.1 Baryphthengus martii
TGGATTTTTTTTTTTTTTTTTTTTTTTTTTTTTTTTTTTTTTTTTTTTTTTTTTTCCTTCCACTTCTAAGCCAGGGCTGCTGCCTCCCGTTAGAAGAGGGAACCAGACCACAAGAGTAAGGAAAGGGCTGAAGCCACATAATGGTTTCCTCTAACATTTCTATGTTAACTCCGTAACGATGGCTTAATGCGAGGGTTCGAAAGCAGGTGCAGAAGCCCTGGTCCTTCCCAAGGAACTGAGGGGGTTGGGGAGGGGGTGGGGGAGAAAAATAATAAAAAAAAAAAAANTTGAATGATTTTTTTTTTTTTTTTTTAAATTATCTGCTATTGCTCGTTGGGATGTTCCCTGTTGTCCCCGTGTTTCGTGGGCTGGTTCGGAGATGGAGCTTGGGAAGGATGTGCCACCGTGGGAAGATTGTGAGTAACGGGGATGCCTCCGGGGATGATGCCCTCCATAGCTGCCGGTATCCCTCCCGGTGCCACACTCACCATCCCAGGCGGATACCTGGGAGAGGGGACAGAGAGAGGCAGGTTTGTCACATCAGACAGAGCCAACCACCCAACCACCACTGCGGGGAAAACGGCAAAAAGATTCCACCAGAGCCGAGCTGGAGTTTTCTTCTACATTCCAAGGGATGGCGCCACGTTCAACCAGTGCTGCTGTGTCTTGGGTAAGCGGCCTCCACTAGGATACCGGGGTTGTGGCTTGTTCTGTACCTTCTGACAGGGTGCTGAGGTACAAGGAAGCCCTTCTCTTTTGAAAAATTGAGAAAGGAATGGTCTTGAACGCTCTTGGAAAAGCCAGATGCTAACACGCTGACTTCATCATCCCTGCCTGAGAACACCTTGGAACACCTACGCCCCCATGTGTAAGAATTCCCTCTGTGGAAGGTGAGCTGCAGCTTCCTCCTGCCACCAGTGAGCTCAGCTGAAAAAAATGGGGTGGGATCTAGTCCATCATCCTTTCTAGGAGCAGGGTGAGCTACCTGCCGTCCAAGAAACGACGCTGAGTTTGAGAAAGAAGAAGAAATGAGAATTTCTTGAGCTGTTCATGGGGAAGGTGTGAGGTGGGAGCAATGAGACCAAAGCCTGCGGGGTATGAGGGGACTGAGGGCCCCAACCACCAGCACCTCCCTGCTGCTGCCATTGCCTGAGGGGAAGCTGGGGGAGAAAGGCAGGTTCTACCTGCCTGTGAAGGTGGTAGAGGGAGAAACTGGGAGAGGAAGGGAGGTTCTACCTGCCTGTGAAGGTGATGAGCTGATCCCAGCTTACAGAGCCAGTGAGGCTGGGGCTCCTGAGGAGCTTAGCAAGGATGAGGCACCCTGCAGAGGCAGAGGTTAAGCTGGGAGGGCTTGTCCTCAGGGTACTGGCATTGCCCACGTGCTTCCGAGCGGCCAAGGAGCAGGACCCTGGGGAGGCTTTCACCAGGTTTGGATGTTCTGTGCTACAGGTTCTGCCGGTCAAATGAGCGAGCAGGGCCACGGCACATGCCTTGCTCAGGCCCTTGACCACCCAAGGGGGCCGTTGCTGGATGTGCTCCCACCTGCCCATGCCCTGTAACGCGGCCTGGCGCGCCCCACAGAGGTGTTTTTTAGTATCTCAGAGTATTTTTGGCACCGGTGATACGCTGAAGGCTGCCCCTGCTCCAGCTGAGTCTTCACACCTCCCATCGGCGCCCTTTGAGCCGTCCAAAGCGGCGCAATAAATAACCCTAATCTCAGGGATTTAGGTGGAAAGGAGACCACCTGACTCTGGACCTATATTTGGAGTTTTGACCCTGGCTCATTAACCCACGAGCCGGGCCAGGCTCACTGCAGGCTGGGCGTGGGCAGAAGAGCAGAGCAAAGCTGCCATCCCTTCTTCAGCTTAGAAGCTCTGTCCTGCTTGTTCATGGGGCCGAGGGGTGCGTGGAGGTCCTGTCCCTTATGGAGCTGCTGCACAAGCGGCTGCTGGCCCACTCGAGCGAAGGCTGCGAAGGGGAGGCTTTCTAAACCCCATGGACAAATTCAGCAAATGCGTTGCCGCGACTGCTGGGCCCCGAGGAGGGGGATTTCACCGGCTGAGCCAATGTAGGAGTCGTTCCTTGGATTTTCACGCTGACTTTAGAGGTGGCATCCCAAAGGGCACCCCTGCCAGGGGCGCGGGCTGCGGCGGTGGCCCTGTTCTCCGGCTTACCTGTACGTGGCACCATTGAGCTCTGGATGAATCGTTTGCTGATCTATTACTGACCACGGAGCCGTCGTGACAAAGAATTCCTTATTCACGCAGTTCCGTAGGCTTTCTGGGATGCGCCCTGGAGGGGGTGACAAAGGGAAGTACGCGTCAGGTGGAGCCTGGCTTCATCATCCTCTCATGAACCACCTACATTATTTTCGTTTCACTGTATCGGTGTAAAGGACGCAGGGAAAAGAAAAAAAAAATCCCCTATCCCTTGTTTCAGGAGGATGTTTTGGCTGTCCCGAGGTGCAGGGTTGGAGACCAGTTTCCTCCCCTCAGTCCCAGCTCTCTGCTTTCAGGAGACCTGCTCCCTCAAGCCCACCTCTTGCAAAGCAGGGGCTGGCCAGGCATGAAGCTACACCTTCCAAGGAAGGTAATTTTTAGGACAAGAGAACCACCCACTTGCTGGAGTATTGTGACCACCACCTCGGGACAAGCCGAGTTACAGCAGCCGGAGTTGGACGCAGGCGCCTTCACCGCTTTGGGATTTGGTTTTGGCACGCAGCCAGCAGGGGCCTCCACCTTCTTTTTGGGGAGCACCATTAAAAGGGGCAGCAATTACTGCTTCACTGTCCTTTTTGCCTCCCAGTCAGGGACACTAATCTTTTGCCATGCTGCACGAGTGCCCGATCCATGTTAAAAAAACACCACCAACCACCCCCCTCAAAACCTCCTCACTCGAGTGACAGGAAAGTAAAGTTTGGCTTCTCAACTCTTTAGCTGGGAGGACAAATCAGGGTTAGGCTCCTGCTAAGGCAAGGGCAGGGTGCAGCCCCATCTCTGCCCCTCTTGGCTGACACTCTAGGCACGGCCACGAGCTCTGCAGGGCTGGGTACCTGTGATGGCACGGCGTATTTCAGTAGCAGCGGCTTCTCTCATCTCTAGCGACGCCTGCTCGCTGTACCAAGCGGTGTGCGGAGTACAGATTAAATTAGGAGCATCTTTCAAGGGGCCTTGAGCAAAACTGGGAGCGGGAGGGAAAAGAGAGGGATGATTAAACAATGTTTAAAGGGAGAATAAAAGGTGTTATGAGCAGCCCTCTGCCCTCTGCAGCCGCCAGCCTTCTTCCCCAGCACCTCGGCTGGACCTGACGTGATCCTGCCAGCCCCAAACGGGCAGGGAGAGGAAGCAAAGCTCCCAGGCAGGGCGCAAACTGAAAACCCACCAAAAATAAAGAGCCAACAGGGCTGAAAAACCACCCTACTGAGTGGTTGGTCTTAATGCTCCTATGGGAATAAACACCTGGGGTGTCCCTGCAGCGGTGTGGGGATGCAGGGACAGGCTGAGCCACCCAGTCCAGAGTGGGAGGAGGTGGATGTGGAGGCCTCCCCTCTCTGTAGGAGCACCCTTTTAAAATTTTTTAATTGCTTCTGCAAACACCCACAAACCACTCGCACTACCCCAGTCCCCAGTCTGCAGCGAGAAGAGCTGGACTCCCACTTACAGCCAACCCTTCCTGACCACCAGCAGCCTGTGGGCAAAAATACCCAGCACAGAGTCCATTTGTCCTCTCTCACGCACCAGTGAACACTTTGTGGCATGGGTTTGCGTTTTTTTTTTTCAAACACAGTCTGATTGCTTGGGCTGAGCTCCCTTCCAACCCCCGTAACTCCAGCACCAGCCCACCTCAGTACCACGGAACGCTCCAAGGGGCCACAGCCTCTTCCCAAAGCAACAGGACTGTCCCCCAGTGTGGGTGTTGTGTGCCCTGTGGCGATGGACGGTATCCTGAGAGGAAAGGCAGAGCTTTACCTAAAGGGTTCCGACTCGTGCACGTCAAGCGCAGCCCCTCGTATCCGTCCCTCCTTCAGGGCTTGAGTTAAGGCCTTCTCGTCCACCAGCCCCCCGCGCGCCGTGTTCACCAGGAAGGCTCCCTGCCTCATCTGGCAGAGAGAGACAGGAGTGAGCTGGGCGTGATGAACCATCCTACCCCCGTCCCGCCCAGGGGTGTGCTGAGCAGCCCCTGCCCCAGAGCAATCCCCAGCCCACTGCCCGTGGGTTTGCAAACCAAACTTGACCTGCTGGAGGGAGGGTCTCCTCCCCCTCTACTCTGCCCTAGTGAGGCCACATCTGGAGTATTGTGTCCAGTTTGGCCTCCCTAGTTCAAGAGGGACAGGGAAATAATGGAGAGAGTCCAGCAGAGGGGCCTGGAGCATCTTTGTGCCCAAGAAAGGCTGAGAGCCCTGGGGCTGTTCAGCTGGAGAAGAGCAGCCCCAGAGGGGAGCTGAGCAAGGCTGAGCAAGAGCTCAAGGGCCCCCAGCGGCCAAGAGGCTGCGGCCAGACTCTGCTCAGTGGTGCCCAGCAACAGGACACGGGGCACTGGGCACCAACTGGAACCCAGGAGGTTCCCTGGGAGCAGGAGGAGCAAATTCTTTGGTGGGAGAGTGTTGGAGCCTGTCCCAGGCTGCCCAGAGAGGTTGGGAAGTCTCCTCTGGAGAGATTCCAAGCCTGCCTGGACAATGAGTGGCTCTGCTGCTCTGGTTAACAAGATGATCTCCAGAGGTCCCTTCCAACCCCCACCATGCTGAGATTCTCTGACACCCTACTCCTGCTGGCTCCTCTGCACCACCTGGTATCACGCTACCCTCAGTACACCCCGCTGGGAGACAGACGGGCAGTTGGGTGCAACCAGCCACGCTGCAGGTGGCCCGTAGGCACTAGGGCAGTCACTTGCTGTATCTGCCACCACAGAGGGACCTGGATCCACCACCGACGTGCGGGGTTCACCCACCGAAGAGCAGAGCGCTCTCCTCGGTGGCGCGTGCGAGGCCGATTACCTGCTTAATCGTGAAGTCGTTGATAAGGTGGTGGTTGTGTTCGTTAAGGTTACAGTGCAAGGAGACACAGTCGCTCTGGTAGAGCAGGTCCTGGAGCGTGTAGACCCGCTGGACTCCCAGCGACCTCTCTATCCCGTCCTGCAGGTACGGGTCGTAAAATATCACGTTGAAGCCGAACGCCTTGGCTCGGACCGCGACCGCCTGCGCAGTGCGACCTGCGTGCGAAGGAAAAAAGGGTCGTTGGGATGATTCCCACCTCACCAGCTCCACATGGCTGAGCTCCCCCAGACTGACCCAGGGACTGCTGTGAGCATCTCCCAGGACCTCCTAGGCTTCCAGAACAGTCCGCAAAGGGATGTTGGCTAGAAGGTAAACCCAGGTCACCTTGAACAGGGAGGGCTGTGCTTGGCTCTAGCAAAGGAGATGTTTGGGTTAAAATTTGATATAAAAAAAAAAAAAAATCAAACAAAATGAAGCATGAGGCCACGAGGCACCTGCCAGCTCATGACTATTCGAACACCACCCTTGGTAGGGAAAGCAGCTCAGCCCCACCAAGGTGCAGCGCTGGGCATCGCAGAGAAAGACTCCCCTGCGGCGCTGCGTCTACCGAGAGAAGCCGAAAAAGGAAAGCGAAAAGCATCGCCTTTTTTAGGCAACTTGTTTGTAATCGTTGGTTTTCTCAGCCTCTCGCTGACGGGCCGGTTAATTGGGCATGACGAAGACAACTGCCGGGGCTTGGAAGCGAAGAGCTGTGCTGGGGAAGGGCGTCTGGTGCGACGAGGGCTGCGCAGGCTCCTTTCACCTGTCAGTTTTCCCAGCAAGCTGCGGGAAAAATGCACATCCAGGGCAGCCCAGGATGTGCCAGAGGTGCACAGTTGACTAGGGGACATCAGTTGGGTGCCTGCATGGACATCTAGCTGTGAGCAGAGCTGGGCACACGCTGATGCCCTCACTCTGGCCCTGCCCAGATCTCCTGCTCTAACCTCACCCACCCACCTCGCCTCTCTTTCCCCTTTTAAACACTCTCATAAATAGAAAAATTTTTCTTTTTTACACTAATTAGCCTGGTCTTTGCATGACAGCACCATGCAGCAAGTGGGGAAATGGCTACTGCAGAGAAGGGGAGAGGAAACACCCCTGCACAGGTTGTGGTCCGGCTCCCGGTTGGCGTTGCTTTGATACCGGGCACCCTCCAGCTCCTGGAGACACAGGCCCAGGAACGCAGCCAGAACTGATCCCCAAACCGGTATCTTGCCAAAAATCTCCTCTGCTCAAGTTTCTGTCGCTTTGTGCATGTCTGGCCATCAAGTGGTTGGTGAGCTTCTGCTGCCTGAACGCAGCTCCTGAACCATCTTATGACTTTGCTCCCAAAAGAGATGTGCAACAGGAGCATCAGCAAAGGACCTGACGTACCTCGGATGCTGAACCTCTCTACAGCTATGGGTGAAGTCAAGACAAACAGTTCTACACGTCCCTGCAGGGCAGAATGGATCAGGAAGACCAGGCTTGTGCAGTTGCACCTCAGGGATGGGGTCTCTTTCAGAGAAAATGGCAGCACCACCAAGTCTGGTCCCTCTTGGGGCACTGCCACTGTTTCACCAGCCCTCCTTCAAGGACACAGCCCAGGCTTCGCAAAATACAGCTCCTTCACCCCAAAATCAGTGTATGATGTTCTCCCTAATGCACACCAATGCACTGTGGTGGTTCTGGGTTTGACAAATGCTTGGTTTAGGGCCTTCCCAGGGTAGTGAAGTGGTGCCGAGGCTTCCTCAGGAGCTGAACTGCAGTGCTGGGTCCACCTCTGGAGTCCTCATCCCAGGAGAGACAGGGAGCTGTTGGAGCGGGGCCAGAGGAGCCCCAGCAATGCTGGGAGGGCTGGAACCCTCTGCTGGGAGGCCAGGCTGGGAGAGCTGGGCTTCTTCAGCCTGGAGAAGAGAAGGCTCCAGGGAGACCTTCTGGGGGCCTTTCAGGATTTAAAGGGGCCTGTCAGAAAGATGGGGACAGACTTTGGAGCAGGGCCTGTTGGGACAGCACAAGGGGGGATGGGTTTGCACTAAAAGAGGGAGATTTAGACTGGAGAGGAGGGAGACATTTTTTACACTGTGGGTGGTGAGAGCCTGGCCCGAGAGGTTGTCGCTGCCCCATCCCTGGCACCATTGCAGGGGAGGTTGGATGGGGCTCTGAGCAACCTGCTCTAGTTGCAGATGTCCCTGCTCCCTGCAGGGGAGTTGGACTAGATGACCTTTAAGGTCCCTTCCAACCCAAACCAGGCTGTGATTCTATGAACAGTGGCCCTGGGTTCAGACCCCTAACCCTGCCCCTCGCCTACGTACCGAAGCCGATGAGCCCGAGCGTCTCTCCCCTGATGCGGGCGGCGCCGGAGGCCACCTCCCGGATCTGCTCCACGCTCTGCACCCTCGTGCCTTCCCGCAGCGCCTGGTAGAGCCACGTGTTCCGCCGGTAGAGGTTGAGGACGTGGCAGACGGTGGAGTCGGCCGTCTCCTCCACGGCGGCCGAGGGGATGTTGCAGACGGCGATCCCTGCGGAGGCAACACGACAAAGCACAACCGTGGCTCAGGGTGGGCAGCAAAGCCGAGGGGCTCCCGGCCCTTCACCCTCACAACCCTGCAGCAGGTTTTTGGAAGCACCTGGAGTAGTTTTTCCCAAGGATGTGCACGGTTTAGGGACAGCGGCCTGAAAGCTCTGCAAAAAACCCCTGGTCCCCCACACCCTGGTGACTCTGGAGTAAGGACAAGCGGAGATTTCCAGCGTGACAGCTACGCAGGAGTAACTCCGGCAGCCGAGGTTTGTGTTGCAGCAGAAAGTCTCATTCTTGTTTAGGTTAATTTACCTTCCAAGTGACTTAAACCACGCTGGCAGAACTCGCTCCTGTTCCACAATAAAACTGCTCAACCGTTATTTAATTCTTTTTAGGGACCGATCGCTCGGTGCCCTCGAGGAGGACGATGCATCAGGTCTGCACATGGCAGGGCCACCTTCCCCTTCCACCACCCCATCAAGCACCAAAACAGTCAACCCAAAACGCCCCACGTGGGTCTCGCTAACAGGCCTTTTGCTCCTTTGCCACAAAAGGTTTATTTTTAAACCGCTGTGTCCCTGCTGGGCACTGAAAGTATTAAGTTCACGGGAAACGTCTCCCTGATCATTGCCCTGTCCAGGTTCTGGCTCAGGAACATGGTTGAGGGTGGGCTCAATTTCACGTCTGCTGAGCAGAGCAGTTAAGCACCTGCTTATATCCCAGATTCGAAGCAATTTGAACACTCATTTAAAGATGGAGGTGCATTTAAGTGCTTTACTGGACTGGGGCCTTTGAGTAGAAACCATAAAAAAGCAGAAGATAAAGATAGAAGAAAATATTCAGAAAATCCCTATTCACTGCAAGGGACACTGATTCAGAATCCAAAGTCTGTTTCCCACCCCCTACCCATATCCCTGCTCTCAGGAGCTCGTTTTTTTGAAGTTGTTTCCACTGCTGTGGCCATTTGACAGACCTACAGAAAGTGGGAGGAAAACTGTCTGACCCTACAGGGAGACAACCCCCCCCCACCCCCCAACCCCTGAGAACACAGTCTGCCTCCTCTCCCTTTCAGCTGACAGGGACAAGATGCTCTGGTGTTCCCTCCGCGCTCCTAAAGCCGATGCCGTCTCATTTTCCCCATCTCTTCCACAGAGGAGAACTTTGGATTCGCCCGGGGATGCGGGTGTAGCCTGGACACCACAGTGACCTCCTGCCCAAGCTCTCCTAACCAAGCAGGAGGGAGCGTTTCCCAAGAGGATCACCTGTTTAAGTGCCAGGCAATGGCTCCTGCCTGTTTGTAGGCAGAAGCCACAGTGGCTCACGGAGGGAGAGAAGAGAGAAGGCTGGAAGGTGATGGGCAGCTCCACTGAGGGTCCCTGTCACCAACTCCGCTGGCACTTGTCCCCTTTCTGACGGACCACTCGCTTCTAGAGCTGGAGGACACCGAGCAGCCTCTCCCACGAGCTTCTTCCACTGTTATTTATCTTTCTGCCCCCAAGAGTAGAAGCTGCTGGCACCAGGGCTTAAATACCCTCAGGTGATCGTTCCACACATTCCCCACAGCATCTTGTTCTGGGGGTGTCTTCTAGTGGGTCAAAACTGGTCCCACCAGCCCAGCCAGGCAGCCCCCAGTGCACAGCCAGGCACTGTGTTTAGACACTGGTCATTTATCGCCTGCACGATTTAAAAACTACCTTATGGAAAGCAATCCCAATTAAACTTTCCGCTACATTTGTGGGCAGTCATTACGTTTTTCTCCTGGAAACCACATCATTTGGCCACCCAATTTGCCAAGGATAAAAAGGAGGATTATGCCGCAGCAGCCCATTACTTTATTTGTTATATTTTCCCTTTCTCGATGTTCAAAAGCCTCCAGAACATTGTTATAATGGATAATAACAATAAGAGTTAAAAACACGAAGAAACCATTACACGGAGAAGACACTGTTCTCCTTGGAAAAAAAGGAAAGAAAAAAAATTTACTGTATTGAGAATCGCTTTTTTAGGAATGACTATTTGAAGCTCTCTTATCGCAATTATCTCCGTCAAATGGCTCACGTGTGACGGCTGTTATCCTTCACTTCCCCAGAGATAACCTTTAATACAAGATATCCTAAACACTACTGCAGGATGCATCATAGGCTGAGGTTTGGGATAGGAGGAACCCAGGAGTATGGAAAAATCCCAGAGCTGGACGTAGGGGCTCCTTTCTGACAACGTGACCCCTCCTCCCACCCCGTACTTGGGCGGTTTGTGTAACGTGCACCCACGGTAAACGTCTTTTTCAGCTTCCTGAAGCACCCTGGATGAGGCGGCAAAGGAGGCAGCAACAACCCACCGTGCAATTCCCGCTCCGCCTCTCCTGCTGTGTGGGCACGGCTCCGAGAACCCGATCAGATCGGGGACAAAGTGCGCTTCACAAAATATAATAAAACACCCTTCCTTCAGTTTTTCTAAAGCTAGATCAGCTCTCCAGTTCTGGAGCCCCTACTACAAGAAAGATCTGGACATGCTGGAACGTGTCCAGAGAAGGGTCATGAGGATGATCAGAGGGCTGGAGCACCTCTCCGGTGGAGACAGGCTGAGACAGTTGGGGTTATCCAGTCTGGAGAAGAGAAGGCTCCCAGGAGACCTTCTTGTGCCCTTCCAGTATCTGAAGGGGGCCTACAAGAAAGCTGGGGAGGGACTTTTGAGGATGTCGGGCAGTGACAGGACAAGGGGGAATGAATCCAAACTAGAGGAGGGGAGATTTAGACTGGATGTTAGGAAGTTGTTCTTCCCCATGAGGGTGGTGAGACCCTGGCACAGGTTGCCCAGAGAGGTGGTGGAAGCCCCATCCCTGGAAGTTTTTAAGCCCAGGTTGGATGGGGCTCTGGGCAACCTGGTCTAATGGGAGGTGTCCCATCCATTGGGACAAGGGGGCACCTGGAACTAGGGACAAAGTGGGAACGAGGGACTCATTTTAACATCTTGTGAGCCTAAAAGCTGCTTTCTAAAACTGCCCCATTTTGTTTACTTCACGGTCGAGTTTTCTTGTCATGATATTCTCTATGTGCACAATAAACCACACAGGGCACCTGCAATTCTGGGGGTTGAATCAAGCCCCTTTGGGAGGCCCTGCCTGTAACTCCCAGGGGCAGCAGCAGGTACTTGTCCCAATTTTACACTCAGGAGGGGATGGAGGTGCAGAGCTGAGACCTACCGAGTTCCCCCGCGGCTTTGATGTCGATGTTGTCGTAGCCACTGCCTATTCGAACAATGACCCGTAAGGCCTTGAACTTCTCGAGATCTTCTCGAGTCAGCGTGATGGTGTGGTACATCATCGCCCCCACAGCTTCGTTTAATACCTGCAACAGAACAGAGATCTCATCAGGAGCCACCAGGACACCGGGAGAGCACAGATTTTGCTCCTTGAATCAGGCATGTTACACAGTAAATTGTACATTTTTACCAGACCTACTGTCTGAGCCAGGCATGGTGTCGCCAAAGTCATCAGGGGTGTGACCCACTGGCACTGGGGCTGTTCCCTCTGGGAACGCACCAGCTGGATAGCTGAAAATTATGGTGTTACATCTGGGAAGACAAGGCAGAAGGAAACCGAGCCTGTCGCTCACCCGGAGCCTTGTCCGGGTGTTTATCTGTTAATCCCTCTGCTTCCAACCAGCAGCAATTCTGCTTTTCGAAAGGCATTAGGCTTTACGGCAGAATCTATCGGGTTTGAGCACAACTCCTTGACCTTCTTCTCTATGTCGGAAGTACAAATACTTGTCACACTGTTCACATCATTAACCTTTCCTGTGTGTTTTCAAGATGCACCTGAACTATTTGGTGTGAGGCTGTACAGTCACGTAAGGCTGTACTTCATCCCCTTCAGTGGAGATTCACCGGTGCTCACCACAAACTCCCTCAGAGCTCTGGAAACAAGAAACAGATCCAAATTTTCCAAGACTGGCTCATCTATCAGTATCTCATGAAAAAAATCCCCATCCTCCTTCTTGGGCTTGTTCAGCCTGAAGAAGAGAAGGCTCCCGGGAGACCTTCTTGTGGCCTTTCAGGAATTAATGGGGCCTACAGGAAAGATGGGGAAGACTCTACATTAAGGAGTATGGAGACAGAATAAGGGGTAACAGTTTTAAACTGAGAGATTTAGATTAGATGCAACGAAGAAATTCTTCTGTGTGAGGATGATGAGACACTGGAACAGGTTGCCCAGGGAAGCTGTGGATGCTCCATCCCTCGAAGTCTGGAAGCCCAGGCTGGATGGGGCGCTGAGCAACCTGTTCTAGTGGGAGGTGTCCCTGCCCATGGCAGGAGGGTTGGAACTAGATGGACTTTAAGGTCCCTTCCAACCCAAATCATTCTGTGATTCTATGACATTGTGAGGGAAAGCTTTTACAATAATAATTTGAGGGAGGAAGACCAGGTAACTCCTCCGCTGGTGTCGATGAATCCCCTGCATTTAACATTTGAAGCACTGCAAAGATCGGCCCTGATGCTCTTTGTAGGTCTCTTTCCCAGATCCTGGAAGCAATTTCTCATCACTTCAAACCTCATTTGAGTTATCCAAATGTGCACAAAGAATAATTTTAAAAGAAGGAATTACAAGCAGTTGAGCTTCCAAGCAGAAACACCCATTCACACCGCAAGGATCAGCCTGCGCGCTGCCGGGGAGGATTGAGCTGCTGGAGGTCCAGCCGGCACCCCAGGAGACCCACCAGCTGCAGGGTGGGATGGTGTCAGCAAAGCCAGAGCAACTGCACCGTGCCCCAGGGAGGTGCAGAGCGCTGTTACTGCTGCACACAGTAAGGGGACTTCAAAAAAGATGAGAAATGTTAATAATATTGAGTAAAATCCTGATGCAAAGAGATAAGGTGGCTTGGGTTTTTTTGTTTTGTTTTTTTTTATACTAAAATAACATCTGGCGTCTGAAACGGCCGCAATGAATTTTAATCTGCAGCCACTTTTAATCTGCAGTGTTCAGAGAAGGGCAACGGAGCTGGGGAAGGGTCTAGAGCAGGAGTCTGATGAGGAGCGGCTGAGGGAGCTGGGCTTGTTCAGCCTGGAGAAAAGGAGGTTCAGGGGAGACCTTCTGGCTCTCCACAACTCCCTGACAGGAGGCTGGAGCCAAGGGGGATCGGGCTGTGCTCCCAAGGAACAAGAGCAGGACAAGAGGAAATGGCCTCAAGTTGCCCCAAGGTTTAGGTTGGACATGAGGAACAATTTCTTCCCCACAAGTGTTGTCCAGGGCTGGCCCAGGCTGCCCCGAGGGCAAGTATGGAGTCCCCATGATCCCTGGAGAGGATTCCAAGGCGTGGAGATGTGGTGCTGAGGGACAGGGGTTAGCGGTGCCCTGGCAGTGCTGGGGGAACGGTTGGACTCAATAATCTCTTCCAACCAAATCAAGCCTATGATTCTAAGAACCTATGACTTCTGCTGATGTTATCTGCTGACGACCCAAAGCACAGCTTCGCACACTTTTTGCTCAAGAAGAACTGGAAGAGGAAGGCCAGAGCACACCGCGCCCCAGTCCGGCCCGCCCACGCCCTCGCCGCTCCCGGTACCTTCTCGTGAATCTCCTGAGTTGATTGTGCGTCACAGAATGCAACCGTCGCCAAGTCCTTCAAAATGGGCATCTCCACCGTACAGTCCCTCCCGTCCAGCAGCGCCACCAGGGGCCGGGGGTGCATGGGGCCGTTCATGATTTGAGGGCGAATACCTGCAAGCAGAAGGAACAGGGATTTTACAACAGCGGCAGCGGGAAGGTCCCCCCGGTCAGCAGCGGTGCTCCCTCCGCACGGTTCCCGTGTCGGGTGAGGGGCAGCGGCACACGGTCTCAGCTGGTGCGACAAATCTGAGGGGACGACGGCGATCAGGGCAAAGCTTAGCACAGCGTCCAGATTTCTCTCTGGGAGGATGGCTCCGGTTTTGCCCCAGCTGGAGAGAAAACAGAGCGAGCTTTGCTCCCAGGACAGGGCTGGACAACCCTGTTTCATGCGTGTGGGGCGCTGTGGGGTGTAACTCTGCTGCGCCAGCCCTCATCGACACAGGCTCCGTTTCAACCAAGAGCTGTCGGCCTCTTTATTGAGCATCTCAGGAGCAAAACCCAAGTGTGTTGGGTTTGGGTGAGACGAGTTCACGTTCCCCAGAGCAGCTCTTACGGTGCTGGGCTTTGTACTGGGAGGTAGATAAGATGCTGGTGTCGTGGCTGCTGCTGAGCAGCACTCGCACAGCACCAAGGCTCTTTCCGACATCTTCCCCACCCTGCCTAGTGAGATGGAGTGGGCAAGATCTTGGGAGGGGACACAGTCAGGACAGCTGACCCAAACTGACCACAGTGTCTGACATCAGCTCAAGTATAAAAGGGAGAGAAAGGAGGAGGCGGGTGGGGGCATCCCTTTGTGAAGACGCTTGTCCTCCGAGCAACCGCTATGTGCACCGGAGTCCTGCTTCCCGGGAAAGGCCAGACATGGCCTGCTGGTGGGAAGGACAGAATAAGATCTTGTTTTGCTTTGCGCACGTGGCCTCGCTTTTCTGCTTTTTCCATTAAACTGCCTTTATCGTACCCCACGGGCTCTTCCCATCTTATTCTCTTCCCCCTTGTCGTGACGGGGAAAATAGTGGGGAGTGATCGAGTGACTTGGTGGGTACCTGGCGCTCAGCCAAAGTCAACCCACCAAACCAAGCCAGCAGTCACTTTTTCCCCTGCCTGCAGGAGGGCCGGGATTTCGTTCCGCAAACGGACATTGGCACTTGGTCTGTTGTTTTTTTAAGGAATGACTTTACCATTTTGACCACCTCAGAAAGACAAGTCTGAACAGACATTTGCTAAAAAAAGGAGGATTAGTGGAAAAAACACGGAAAGAGCAGGACACCCAAGACCCTTTTGGCATACTGGCTTAGATTCTGTCATATTACCCACTGCCAACAGGCTTTGAGCAAAGCACAGCTTCCTTTGGAAAAACCAAACCTGGTCTACCCCTGCATCCCGCAGGATGCTCTGGGATGTGCGGCTGGAGCTGGCGCGAAGCACCGGCACACGGGACCCGCACATAGGGGATGAAAGGGCAGCAGACCCAGCTTGGCAGTGAGCACACTCGTGCCCGGGCAGGACACCGCTGTCCTCACACTGACACACCCCTTGTCGTGGGCTGCCCCTCGGAAATACTCCTATTTAGAGGTCTGTTCAGCTGTGCTGTGGTTTTCTCATTTCACAATGACACAGAGGTGAGGAAACAATCACCCCCAAGGGCCGCAAAAGCCCAAATTTTATATCCTATTTATTGCTCTGCTGAGAATTAAACACTTTGGTTTTGGACAAGTCAGTTGTTAGAAATTTCTACACCTCCCTTTCCCACTCAGTAAGAGTATTGCCATTACATCAAGACTGTACAAAACATCTCAGACGATAGATATCTTTTTCAGCTACCCAGGTGGTTTCTGAGAAAAGTGTTAAGTTGGGGAAATTGGTGCTCTGGGCACAAAGTGCTGCTTTATTCCGAGGGTTTGGGTTCAAATTTTTAAATCCCTGCACAAGCAGCCCCCAGAGAGGCTCCTTTCCTGACTGAACCCTCCTTTCTGCACAGGAACCTTCTAGAGCCACTGTCTCACCTTTAAATACAGGGGTTGTGTGATTCTTTTAACAGAGGGACCACTGGCCACAGCAAAAACCTTCACTTTATCTGGATCAGAGCATTTTCCCCTGCCCCATGACATCACAGATAGATAGATACCACAATTTGCAGCAGAACTGCTGACGCTGGTGAGCTGGAGCACAGGGCTTGGTTGAGGGAACCCCATGGAGCTGCTCTTGGGTATTTTGGGAGGTAAAACATCTCACGTGGAGTATTACAGAGCCAATGCTACTATCTGTGGCACGGTATGAGTAAGTCGGATTAAAGGCAAGAGAGGAGGCTCCTTTGCTGGCCCTCCGTGGCGTGTGCTCTCCTCCCTTCTCCCAACATTTCCCAGAACTCTGCTCAAGTGATAACCACCAGAGGTGACGGCAACAATGCGTCTGGTGATGTGGATTTGGGGAGACAGGTAGCAACATAATAGCCAAGGGCTAACTCGAGCAATATGCCCACCTAACCACAGTGCTGGTCCGTATCTGACTCAAGCCAAGTCTGGAAGAAATCAACATCTGTAGTCGGCACATAAGTACGACTATAAGTCAATTATCTTACTCCATGAGTAGCAGAGGACCCAGGACCCACGAAGCGCTCCCGCACAGCAGTGGCCTGCCCACCAGGATCTCCCCTTGAGCAGGGACGTCTCTCCAGTTACTCCTCAAGGTTGAGAGATGCCACAACAGATACTCATTAAGTGATTAATAGCACAGTAGATGGGAATCTTAGCTTCGTGATATAAAGGATTGACTGTGCATATATCATCCTTCAGATATAAACTGTTAATCAAGAACTGGGACAAGGAGCGGATCCAACCTCACCTAGACTCCTCTAGGAGAAGAGGTTTAGAAAGCAACGGGGTCCATTCTGAACCTTGCGACTCGATGGGAAGGTCTCCCTGATGGGTTTGTCTGACCCTGTTCTCTGCGTAGTAAAATCAAGCGTACCCTGCCATTGAATCTTGTTAAATCACGGTCGCATTTCCTACCAAATTTTGTTAAATTGCCCCTTTTTTTATCAACAAACATATTACTACTGCTCTCCTACAACCGAAGCACGTCACTCCACCCGCAACACCGTCGCGCACAGGGCTGGGTACCGCTCCAGACCCCTGGACCAGGGGTCAGCACCAGGAATCCCATCACCACAACACCAGAAAAATGACACCCAGGGAAAGAAACTAGTAAGAAGAGCAATGCGCTGAGTTCTTTCAGGTTTTTTTTTATGTTTTGTTTTTTGTTCCTTTTTTTTTTTTTAAGGGAAAATTCAATGCGCCTTTTTGTCCAGATTGCTGTCGGATAAAGTATTAGCGAGATCTCCAGCAGCCGACGCGTATGTGACAGACGTGGGTGCTACGGGCCAAAGCGATGCCTCCCAGACTGCATCAGCGCCCGGAGCGTCGCCCCGGGGAGGGATCCACATGGCTGCGTACGGAAGGCGGGATAACACAGAGTTAGCTATTTCACATGGGAAAAAATAACCCCGTGGAGGCAGGCAGGTTTAACGGCGCAGGTTTAACAGCCCTCTGTCCCAGTTTTAGCAAATCTGCTGTAAGAAACGAAGAACCAACTGACCCAGCAGACCTGACTGAAGATAAACATTCGCTCACACATGAATGTTTTTGGAACAGCTCCTTCCCTCCGTCCTGCCTAGCGACACCTCCGCGAGCGGAAGCACCGGGCGATGTTTGCGTGCACTTCATCCAGATGGAAGCGCAACGGCGTCGGCAGGCCGGGTAGAGTGCCGAGATGATTCGGATCACCGAAAGAAGCTTGCCATAAGCAGATAAGCAAGAATAAAAACATGGACAAATCTCAAGAGCGCTTACACAATCCTTTCGGGAAGCACGCTAGCGCGGCTAGATTATTTTCTCAGGTTAACGAGCGAGTGAATTATAACACTGCCTTAACCGCTTACCAACGGGGGTGATCTCCAAGGCTTAGAGCATCACACCTCAACTGTAAATAACAAGGAATGTGATGCAGGGGCAAGGTGGCCCTGGTGGTCCCAGCACCAGCGGCCGCCGTCCTCACACCACGGAGTCTGAGCTCGGTGCCCACCGGGGACCAGGAATATCCTCAGGCAGAGCAGTGGGCACAGGGAGGCCGGCGACGGCTTCCTGGAAGACGAAACCGCGGGTTATCTGAAACTTGGATATTTAATCCGAGCCCCAAAATAACGGTTTTATTACGTGGCCGTTACATAAGCTTCTTTGAAAATCAGACGAAACTTGGTTTGTTTTTTTTTTTTCCCTGCAAAAAAAATCCTGTGTCTTCGTTCAGGATTAGGAATGTAATTGTGCACGATGACACAGGCTTCTTGGGCTCGTCACCCTCGCCCGCACACAAAAGTGCAGTCGCCGAGGATGAATGGTGGCTGGAGAACGCCAGGGAGCCAGAGGAACGTCTCGCATTTCCCCGACTCCAACGAGACAATTTACTTCAGGCTTGAGAAGGAGCGTTTTGAAGGAAATCAATAGGAGATGAAGTGTATAACACATGGAAATTAAGCTTTAATAAAAACCACTGGCAGGTTTGCAACTTAAACCGCCGTCTATTTTCCTCGCCCGCCTCTCTCGCTGCCTCTCTGCCACCCTGCGCTTGTTCTTCCCCGTCCTGGTTCCTGCCTCCTGCATAAACACCTTCAAACCGAAACGTTCGGGCTGACAAAAGCGAGCTCAGCTCAGCCCGCTTTTCTTCTTGACCAAGCTCACGCAGCACAGTTGTTCTGCGTGCGACCGCTTCATTAAGAACACGGTATGCCACGGATCAGAAAGTAATTAAACAGCCAGACACTCCCCCCCGCTAAATTCGGATCAGACATCGCCGCCGTTAACCCTTTCGCTCGGCAAACGCCGCCGGGCTCCCTCCGCCCGGGGTTACGACGCGGTGGAAACCAAGCCTCTCGTGCGCGGGCAGGAGCCGATGGACCAGCTCTCCTCGGAGCTGGGGTGGGATCGGTCCTCGTTCCCAACAGCCTCGCAAATTCGTCGGCTGCTGCGTCGTCTGAGGCCGGTTTTGCCGATAACCCCGGCCGTTCTTGCAAAGTTGTGGCAAGTATTGTTTGCAACGTAATTCTTTTTTTTTCTATTTTTTGGTAGGCTTTTTTGGCTGCCCGCGGATGCTCGCTAGCGTTGCGGAGAGAGCTTGGTAAGGAAGAAGGAGAGGAGGAAGAGTTTACGAGGGAAAAAAAAAAATAGGGACAAAAAAAAAAAAAAAAAAAAAAAACACGAAAGGCTCTGCAGTCACATTGAGAACTCAAACTCCACCCCGGCTCACTGGCAGCGCCGCTTGTTGCACGCAGCCCCGCGTATAAAGTGCTTTTGTTTCATTTTTAATGCACAAAGCCTGCTTGTCCTCTCCTGCTGCTCCTCCCCTTTGCCACCCACTTGTATCCGATCCCAATGGCACCCCTGCCAAGAGAATTAGGGAGTGCTCCCTGCTAAATGGCAGCCTTTGTGTGACCGCAAGACGGCTGGTACTATCTCACAGAAACAAAAGCAGAAGCCATTTGCCTAATTCTTATTAATCTCAGTTGCCTACGCCACCACGCAGCATTAAAAAATAAAATAAAAAAAAAATTAAAAAGGGAAAAAATAAAAAAAAAAGGCAAAAAGGCTTTAAACACGTTCACTTGCAGTATATAAAAGTGCATCGAGAAGCAAAATCCTGACACTCGCCCTGAACTCCCCGTGCCCAACAAAGTAGCTACAGTCAACTACACACTTTATTAAACAAACAGAAAAGAAACAGGAAATTTCCCCTTGCCTGGAAAATGTTGCCTCCACATTCTTCTTCTTATTAAAAACCACACATGGCAGTGGAGGAGGAGGGAGGGAGGAGGAAGGGGGGGGGAAACCCACACACGAGAAAATACTACCACTTTGCAGCGCGTTGCCTCTCCTTTCGTCTACGAGGGGGTATCTTCAAACAAGCAATCCCACGGCCCACAGCTGCAACATCTCAAGACAAATGTCTCTTTGAACACGGAGGGGAAAAAAAAAAAAAAAAAGAAAAAAAAAAAAAGAAAAGGCTTTTGTCCCGAGCCACGGAAGAATAGCTCGAAATTGCGAGAGGAGTTACAGTCACCTCTGCGCGGCTCCCAACTCTTCCGAGCGCTCCCTCCAGACTTTGCCGAAGCTTTTAACTAATCGTAGTTCTTTCCCAGCCCTTCAATAAAATCATGTGAGTGCCAGCCAAAAAATCTTATGCTATGCACACTAAAGGGTTTGTATATGTCACAGTTGCTTTTTTCCCCCCCTTCCCCTCCCCTCCTCCTATTGACTTGCACACACGGCGCTTTTGTTTTTTTTTTTTTCTTTTCGACTTGTCTCAAATGGATTTAATCTGTGCCACGCTGCGCTTCATGTTTGTTTGGGTTTTTTTTGTGGGGGGGCGTTGGGTTTGGGGTTTTTTTTTTAAACTTAAAAATGAAGCCTGCCTTTCCATGTGGAGCATATCGACTGAGGGCTCCAGAAACAGGCACGGCGAACACCAACACAAAGCACCGCGGGGACGCGGGGCTGCGCCGGTCTCGGCCAGCACCCAGAAAGGAAGGGCCAAATTCATCCTCGATGGGTAAATCCCCTGGTTTTCAGCATCAGAAAGGACACCGGCTTGCCGGCAGGATTCACATCTCAGTTTCTCCCAGATAGGTAAAGGCAGCCCCGTACCATCGTCATTCCAACCCCACGGTCCCGCAGAGCACGGGGAAGCACCGCTGCAGAACACGGTGAAGGCCGGACCCTTGTAATGCCTCGTCCTCAGAGCAGGCAGCAGCTCCCAGCTTGGAGCAGTTGGTTTTTTTCCTCTCTTCCGAGTCACCATCACCATTTCCAGCGGCAGCGACAGCGACAGACAATCCTCATCCAAGAAATAAGGCAAAAAATCTGCACCTCGCTCCCATTTAACGCTGTTAGTGCTGCACGTTACCCTTTGCCATGCCCTGGCTGGAATGCCGTGCAAGTCCGTTCACGGAGGGATTAAATGCGCTTTGTGCAAACCACCTCGGATCCGTCAAAGTCATTTTCAGCCATGGAAGCCAAATGAGATTGGTGTTTCTCCATCACTGTTTTATCATCATCCCACTGGTTGAAACAGCATCACCCCTCCCCTCAGCAGGCTGGGGGGTCTGAACCACCCAGAGCTAGTCCAAGGGACACACCCAAGGAGAAACGGGCAGCGGTCCATGGGACAGGCAGCCTTCTAACAGACAAGGGTCTTGCTGACCTTGTCGGATGCTTCTGGATGCCCAGGAGAGCCCTGGAATGGGAGGATGGAGTCAAGAATAAGGAGAACAAAGGTTTATTTATTTCCCAAAGCTGCTCTTGACTTGTAGTAAACACCAAAAGACCTGTTGGGCTTCCTAAAATCCTGTCTCTGAGTACAAGACAAAGGGATTTAGTCCCATCTTCCTCTGGAACTTACACTGCCATTGCTTGGGTGCTCCACATCTTCCAGACATTTACTGTCCCAGTCATCACATGATGGAAATTCCCACGGTGCCTTTCTGAGGTGACTCAGAGGACCCCTTCCTCAGCAGCCCTGGGCCATCCTCTCCACAGGCCGTAAACCAGCCCTGATTCTGCTTTAGGGGTGCACGGAGAGGACACCTCTGGGAAGCCACCTCCATGGGTCACAGACAGCACATGGGGTGGTGGTTTCAAGCTGGAGCCGCTTGGAAGCAGAAAGGTGTAAAAGATATGTGAAGGTGCTGTCGAGCAAGGGCTGAAGGTTCTGCGAGGAAAGGGGGTGGTTTTGGAAAGTCCTGAGAGGATCACCGTCCTCTCCTGCAGTGCACTCGCGAGTGATGCTCTTTCTTTCACCTCACTTTTCCTGTTAATAAATGCTTCTCACAATAAATGCAGAGGATCAAATGAAATAAGACAGGAGTGTTTATCTCACAGTCGGGGAAACCAGATATTTACTGTTATTTCTAATTGTAAATACTCTGGAGGCACTTGGTACTGCACAGACAGAAGCCACCCGAGTACACAGCCAGTTTAGAAAGTGACATCAAACATCTTTTTGATAACTAATCATGGTGGGTTGGTTTTTTTTTTTGAAAGCAAAGCAACTTTCCTACTGGGAAAAGACTGGGAAATCATCTCGTTCAGAGGAGACCTCCAGCGAGGGAAATCACACTTCAGAGAAATTCCCGAGCTCTAGAAAGACGGGGAAATGGCAGCAAGGCCCATCCTATCAAGGGAAGGGGAAGGGGAAGGGGAAGGGGAAGGGGAAGGGAAAAACTCGTACCTGCCATCGGGCAGAGCCTGTGCAAATTCCTGACCTCGCCAGCAGGTTTCCTCCCATCAACAGATAAGAAGCTGGCTTTTTGCCAGTTCCCTTTCCAGATAACTTTTCAGGGCTTCCTTTAAGAATGTATTTTTAAAAATCCATAGGAAATTCCCATATAAAACCATATCCTTATCAGCTGATACAAACACAGTGATCTCAATCCCCAGGTGAACTCCAGAGGCAGAGAGCAACCACAAAGAAACGCTCAGTAAAAATACAGGGACAATGTACACGGGGTATTTTCTTACTCTTATTTAATTCCTGTAGCTACACACACCAGGAACAGATAACACTTCTTCAGCTCCTCTTGCATACCCCTGTTAAAGGGCTGAGATATACGTAACCCCCTGCAGTTTTGGGGCAGGAAAGCCAAGTACAAGCTTTGCCAAACTCGAGAGCACTGATCTTCCATGAAATACCTCTGGACTGAACTAAACCTCATCCAGGAGCACTCTAGATAGAGCCACAAGTATATAAACTGCAATAACAAAATGCATAGAATGGCAACATGCAGCCTTTGCTGTATAGCTGCCGTATCAAACCATCGGCGGTTTGGTTATTCCCAGGCTGCCCAGTTGGCAGATCCATCTCTACAAACATCAACCTGTGACTTTCTGCCCCAGCTCGCACGTGGGTTTAAGAGGAGTGACTCCAAGAGGAGCTAAGCAAGGTCTTAGGGTGAAACTTCTAAGGGTGATGGGAGACGGGGGGTGCCCGAGGGAAGCGCTGGTCCCCAGGGAGCCTGAGAAGCAGGAGTGTGGAGCAGCGGACGGACAGACGGATGGGATGACGAGCCCAAGGAGGCAGTGGGAGCTGCTGGGGCACGTGAGAGAGCAGAGCAGATGGTTGAGGCCACATGGGGTGCTGAGGGAGAGGCACCAAGAAAGCTAAAGAAGCACCTAGGAGGCAAAAATACTTGCTCAGAGGAGCTCAGTTTCTTGCATTTTTTTGTGCTGTTGTTTTGGTTAGTTGGTTTTTTTTTATGAGAGGGATGGGGAAAAAAGAGCAAAACTGCAGTTAGGGATTCGGGCACTCTATGGACTTTCAAACCATCCCACCACCCAGGGCTGTGCTCTGCAGCTCCTCTTAAACACAATAAGAAGAAGGCACCAAAAACTCCGACACATTCTGCTGGAACGCGCTCCATCACCAAGCCCAGCGCTGAAAACAGATTGTATTCGTAGTACTCAGCGGATGGCTCGCTTGGTATTACCCAGAACCCTCCAGTGCCGCCCCCTCCAGCTGCAGTATATATTCTTTACATTACACAGGCGTGATGTTCGCCTCCAGCCACGCGGCATCACGCAGGAGGGAGAGGACGCCCCGCGCCAGCCCTCCTTCGGGTCCCTCCCTGTCCTCCTCATCCATTTCTCTCTTCCCTTCTATCCACATGGGAACAAACTACCACAGTGCTGAAAAACAAACAAGCTGCTCCAGGAAATGGAGGGCTTTTAGTGTGGGGCTTTTGTTTGCTTGTGGTTTGGTTTTTGTTTTTTTTTCAAAGATAAAATAAATAAACCCAAGGAGAAGGATGCTGATGCTTCACACAAGGGCACAGGGGAGAGCTGCTCGGACTTCAAACTACCCCCAGGGATTCAGAGGCAGTAAAGATGTTTTAGAAGATGAGATGTAAAAATCAAGGCTGAAGAGGAGACTGTTGACCGGCAGCGATGGCCCTGGTGGGCATGGGGACGGGGACAGCCTGAAATGGTGCTGCCCGAGACTACCAGGAGGCCAGCAGCGGAGCTGATGAAAATGTACGAGTGTTGCGGGGTGCAAACTGGTTTTATTGCGCTGTCAAAAAGCTGACAGACCTAGGATTTTGACTGGAAATTTCCCTTGAATGAAAAAAAAAATAATTCATCAACACAAGCAGCTGGATTCAGTTTTTGGGAAGCGAGAGGGGTTCAGTCACATCAGCCGTCCCTGTGCCACCGACACGTTTGAAACCTGTGTTTGCGCAGCAATAATGAGGAGATTCTGAGTGGAAAACAAAGAAAAATCCCAAAATACTGTGAGGCGCTTTTAGGAATGAAATGATGCTGTCACTAGTCACTGACACTTGTCCTCCCTGTCATGCTGGACAGACAGTGCTATTGATCTTTTAAGCAAGATCATAGAATCACAGAATCACTGAATGCTTTGGGTGGGAAGGGACCTTTCAAGCTCATTTGTTCCAACTCCCCTGCAGGGAGCAGGGACATCTGCAACTAGAGCAGGTTGCTCAGAGCCCCATCCAACCTCCCCTGGAATGGTTCCAGGGATGGGGCAGCGACCACCTCTCGGGGCAACCTGGGCCAGGCTCTCACCACCCTCAGTGTCAAAAATTTCTTTCCTCTCTCCGGTCTAAATCTCCCTCTTTTAGTTTAAACCCATCACCCCTTGTCCCGTTGCAACAAGCCCTGCTCCAAAGTCTGTCCTCTCCAATAAAGGGGTACTAACACTATTTTCAATACACAAGTCTTTCTATACACTGCTCTGCTTTGCTGTTGCCACTTCTGAGATCTGCTGGAGCTTTTCCATAGATCCCAGAGGAAGGCCAAGCTAGCTGAGGAGGACAGTGTTCTCTGTGTCCATCTGCTCCTAGTGCACAGATGAGCAATCTGGAGAGACAGGACCACTTTGGATGGGAGCTCGGGCAGCCCTTTGGAAGATAAATCCTCATTTCCATGTCACTCCTAGCCGTTGTCATCTCCGGACACTTGTTGATAGCAAGAAGGGAGAACAACCCACTGAGGATCCAGCCCAGGCTTTACCTAATGCTCCTTCCACGAGGGCAATGTGGGAGCTTTCAATGAGAGCCTGGCTTGACTTGAAGCCCCTCCCCAAAGCGATCGTTGGCCAAGTGCAAAGTGCCAAAAAGGGCTGGCAGCTGCCTCGGTTCCTCCTGGAAATGCTGCAGATGGGCCATTGGTTGGCTGCGGCGGGAGCTGTGACCACCCAGGAAGCACCCAAAGCCCTGGAGCAAGAGATGGCTTCAATCCACCTGGACATCAACAGCATCCTTCATGCAAAGCGATAGAAGGTGCAAAACCTTCAACCTGCAACCGGCGAGCGACGCGGTGACGTGCACCAGCAGAAAGAGAAGCACATGAGTTGTCCCCGGGTTGTCCCTGAGCCCCGTGAGCCACACCACGTGTGCTCCAGGGGGCTCTTCCACAGCGGGAGTGACGCTCGCTAGCTACTGAGGGAAAAAACCCACGGTGAGCTCACTCCCAAATCCCCCTGGTCTTGCCAAGGCCTCGTCCCTTCTAAGACCTATTAAAATAGCTCCTGGGCACTTGCCAAGCGCACAAGCCCAGCTGGAACCGTCTGTTCAGCGACCCTGCTGCAAGGTCATCCCTTCTGGAGACCGAAACAGCCTCCGTGCAACCTACCGATGCGAAACGTTTCTGCCGAGGGCGCCGTACCTTCGATAACTTTCCCCGTTCCGATTGCTGCTCCCGGCCCTGTCCCCGCTCCCAGATCCCCACTCCTCTTCCACGGCGAAGACCAAACGAAGGAGACCTCAGCACGGAGAGGACGCCAAATCACCGCCATGTTTCCAGCTTTTCCAGCCCGCACAAGACTCCTGTTCTTGTTGTCCTTGCTTCTTCCTTCTCTCTTTTCCCATTTTGTTGTCCATCCCTGTCTGCACCCAGCATGGCCCGTGCTCTCTCACAGCTTGTTGAGGAATTTGAGACCAATTCTGCTCAGCACAGAAAGGATGGCAAAATGGAAATCTATGAGTGAGGGAATAACGCTGGAAGGTCCTGGGAGGTGCTGCATACCTGCAAATCCCACTCATTTCCCTAAGATAAACACCCTCATTTCCCTGTACCATGAGATCGTAACCAGGGAAGGAAAAAAAAACCCCTAAATACTAACACTCAGAAGCACTTAACTACAACCTACTTGCTATTAAAGCTGATTTACTTCTACAACTAATGCTTTATACGTATCTCGTAGGATTTTACCACAGTTAAACTGAATAAAAAGAAAAAAATAAAAATAAAAAGGACACATTACTGAATTCCTGTTGACATTTAAAGCAGCCCAGAACCATAAAAACACAGCTAACAGAAGTCTGGGCTCGGAAGCGACCACCAAAACCCACCTGCTTTCCAGGGGTTAGCAAACAAAATCCACAGCCCGCCAGATCTGCGTGAGCCCAGCCTGGGTGGGAGGTCCCCTGGCACGCTCCTCGAAGGCAGGATGCTCATTCTGGAGCTCCCCGGCTCCTGGTCCTTCTGCTCTCACCCAAGGAAGTCGTTGAGGTCACCAGGAAAGCCAGGGTGGTGGAGGATCAACCCTCGGCACATATTTCAGAGCGCGTCGTCCAGAACAGAAACGCTTCCTCGGATGGGGCTGATATCCCCTCGAGGCTCTTTATCAATTATTTGCCCGGCGAGGGGACGCACTGTCACGGGAGATAAAGATGATGACTGCACCACACAGCGCAGGGAAGATGTACAGGAGAACTGATTTTATCCTTTGGAGGAACAGTTTAGAGAGGGAGGCTGTTTGCCTTGTGGGCTTTCGCAGTTACAGAGGGTAATGTCACGTCCTAGGAAAAGTATTGCAAATAAACTCCCTCCTGCTTCAATCTACGTTCCTCAACTAATAGATTCGATTGGTTTTAACACTGTTGTAAAGCTGTCTCCCCAGATACATCAGGAAATTGAAGAAGGAGCCCACACGGTGCATGCAACCGCCCTCCCAGAGGAACACGCTCTTCCCGGAGAGCCCAACAGGAACGGGGTGACCAGCAGCATCTCCTACCCTGATATCTTCTCTCTGAGTCATCACCTGCAAGGCTGCTCATTCAGCTGGAAAAAAAAACAAAAACCAACCAACCCATAACCCCTCCAGGAAACCTCAATCTCTTTATCCAACTTCTCTGAAAAAACATTTTAGAGATGCCGCACAATACAGCCCTTTTTAGCTCTGTGTGCCCTCGAGCCGCGCGTTAATACAGCTGAGACTAAGCTGGATTGAGGGAATTTTAAATTGGTGTATTGGAAGATGTAGGAGGCTATAAAAAAAAGAAAGGAAAAAAAAATAATAAAGCACTCCAAAAAGAAAAAAAAAAAAAAAAAAAAAAAAAGAAAGGAAACACTCAACACAAAACTGGATTGTAAGCTGAAGATTTCATGAGGTCAGGGTGAACGTACAGAACCTCTCACTGGAAATGTTATTAATAACAGCAGCTTATCTCCTGGAACACTGAAAGCACACTGATTAATAACAACACACTGATTAGTAACAAACTCCCAAATCTTCGAATATTCTCATTTCATCTTTTTTTTTTAAAAAAAAAACAAACCTGAGAGAAAAAAGCGGTGGCTGGGGCAGAGAAGTCTGCATTTGAAGCTTGCCCTTTTGAAACCTTCTGGCTTTGCACCTTTGTAGAGCCTTGTGAGCCACTCACTAATAATTACTGTATGTTGAAGTTCCTAAAGGGCATTGCAAGTATGACAGAAAACAAAAAAGAGCATGTCCATACCCTTACGAAGGCTTCTTGGGCACAAAAAGAACACATTTTTGAGCCTGCATCCAGAAATTTTGACTCCGTGTACACGGACGTCAGGTTTCTACAAACAAACTTCAAGCCATGAAAAAAACCAGTCTTTTGTAATTCAGGGGTATTAAATCTTTCTTAAAACATCCAAATCAAATTAAACCAACTAAGGGATTTTTGAGGAGTTGCTTTTAAATTCAGTTCATTCAAATATCTGTTGAAAACGAACTGAATTTTCTTCTTAATGTAATGTGCGGTTGTGGAGATCTGAAGAAAAGCGTCCCAAAAGCACGTGTGCTTTTCTAACTATACAAGCTGGTTTAATAAAAGATATTATCCCTCCCTCCAAGCCTTGCCTACCTGCAGCTTTCTTCCTGGCTGAATAAAGATAACAGAAAAAGTTTAATGATTAACTTTCAAGTTCTCTATTTCCCCCCTTTATCAGGCTTTCCCTGGCCACTCACATTCCTGCCTTGCTGCAAAACACGGGCTTCAGGTCCCACCTGCCCGGGGACCTCAGGCCCAGCCTCCACACACCTCCTCCTGATACGTCACCACCTCAACAGCCTCTGGACCTCAACGTGGCCAGAACAACCCAAAGTTCTTCCAAAAAGATCTAAAATCACATTGGAAATGGGATTTCTTTTGCTACAGTGGAAGGAAGCTCTGAGTAAGGACCGGGGCAGGAGCTGTAGTGTCTCTGGCCACCCCACCTCGCCTCCCTGGTCCTCTCAAGGATCTGCTGGAGTGGGGCCAGAGGAGGCCACAGAAATGATCAGAGGGTGGAACTCCTCTGCTGGGAGGCCAGGCTGGGAGAGCTGGGCTTCTTCAGCCTGGAGAAGAGAAGGCTCCAGGGAGACCTTCTGGGGGCCTTTCAGGACTTCAAGAGGCCTGTCAGAGAGATGGGGACAGACTTTGGAGCAGGGCCTATTGAGACAGGACAAGGGGGGATGGGTTTGCACTAAAAGAGGGAGATTTAGACTGGAGAGAGGGAAGAAATTTTTGACACTGAGGGTGGTGAGAGCCTGGCCCAGGTTGCCCTGAGAGGTGGTTGCTGCCCCATCCCTGGAGATAATCAAGGTGAGGCTCGACAAGGCTCTGAGCAACCTGCTCTAGTTGCAGATGTCCCTGCTCCCTGCAGGGGCGTTGGACTAGACAACCTCAGAAGGTCCCTTGCAACTCAAACCATTTTATGATTCTACAATTCTACGACTGCAACATTCTTTTTCTCATCCTTGACCCTAAAAAAATGCTCCTCTGATTAGTGATAATCCACATTTCACATGTTGAGACAAGACAGTGGACCAAGCAATGCCTACTAAATATCACCACTAACTTGGACACCAAAGGTACCTACTGACCTTGAGTCAGCAAACCTCTCAGTACCAGTGACAATCACCCCGTTCAGGATTTCCACATGGGTTTTTCCTGCACATCCAGGCTGGACTCAGGTCGAGGCTCAGTTAATAAACTCTCACGGTTTTGCAAATCCTACCCTTGTAGCTGCTTCATGTCCACCTCTCCCGCACCAGTCAGAGGGTTCTCAGCCTAGTTTACGGCAAGCACCTTCTGGTTTATGGAAACCACATTCAGTGTGCAAATATTGCACTGCTCCTTGGATAACAGAGTTTATAACCCTCCCTAATTTATCATCAGTGTTTAATATAGTATCACTAACCCTCGTAAGTAATGAGAAATGAAAAATGTATCCTAAACTGGAGCTATTTCACCTACGATTGTCTAGAAAAATCTGTGCCAATCTGCTACATCTTTGAGCAAAAGAAATACACAATCGCTGGGTTTGGTACTGAAACAAAAATGAACATTGGCAGAGCAAGCAAAAGCATCTACAAATAAAAATCAACCTTTTCTCCTTGTGAGCCAGAGTAGCCCACGGGATAACGGCACAATCGTGCTTCTGATGTATTTATACAGCACACTTTATCTTCATTCATCTAGAGAACACCCTGGCAGATTCTTATTTTCCGATTCCAAGAATGACGAGCTATTCCTGTGCTAGAGCAGTTCAACATCCACCTCTCCCTCAACCACGTGGGGCCCCACAGAGGTCTCTGACCACCACCCTGGAGCACCACGGGTACCTCCTTCCTCCCACGGCCTTGAGAAGGGGCCGTAGGAAGGATGGGGCAGAGCCCTGCCTTTGCTTTCCCCAGCTCTGACGTGTGAATTTTCTCATGGGGGCAACCACAGCAATGCAACAAGAGCTTAAGGAGGGAGAGCGGGATGTTGGAATAAGGCACTCGCGCAAGGATCCCTATTTTCTCTTTTTTTTTTTTTTTTTTTTTTTTTTTTTGTGTATATTTTTTTANGTAGATATTTTCTCAATAATCTTCCTATTTAAAGCGTCTTATTTTCTCATGCACGCAAAGGGCAGTTACACTGCGACCCCTAAAGCTGCTGGGAGCCATTTCCTAAAGACATCCTCAGCACATTAAAAGAAAGACAAATAAAATCCAAACTGCAGAGAAACTGACTGCTCTTGAAACCGTGTCAAACTACAACGGGGTGAAAATGGCTCCATTTTGATGTCTCTTCACTATCACAGAGAAGAAAGTCAGTGCTGATGTAGGCAAGGACAGCCTATAGGTTTATCTAATATACTAATATGCTGGAAATAGTGAAAAATATTTCAATTTTGCCTGCAGTTTTAAAATTGTAAATCACACTGAACGATACCGCTGCAGTAAGCTGTGATATCCTCTTCCTCCAAGGGTTTGCTCTATTTTATCGGTTTAATAAAACCCATCACCTACCAACCTAGAAGCTGTAGTTATATACACCCTATGGTCATTCTCAATTAATTGGGCTTTTTTTTTTTTAGTTTTCAAATTGTGCCACAAAGTCACCTGAGCAGCGAGGTACGGCCAAATGAACTAAGTAGGTTTAATTTCTTTCTTGGGAAGGAGGTACGGGAGAGGGGGAGAAAGGGAAGAGTCTTGCACCAAAGTTTCAGAACGTTGACCAAGCTTCCTGCCTCGTAGGTTGCCCAGGGAGGTGGCGGAGCCCCCATCCCTGGAGATATTCATGGTCAGGCTTGATGAGGATCTGAGCAACCTGATGTAGTTGAGGATGTCCCTGCTCCCTCCAAGGGGGTTGGACTAGATGACCTTTAGAGGTCCCTTCCAACCCGAGACATTCTATGATTCTACGATAAGATGGATGCTGATGCACCATACCCTTGTCTACATGTTCATACACTTGACTACATCACAGAGATTACAGAACTTCTCAAACAAACAGAGTGTGTTGAGAAAACTCCCTGGGATCTTGAAAAAGAAGGCACCTGTAGCAACAACTCTCCGAAGTAGCACCTGTGTCCTCGGGCATCCCAAAGCCCCTTGTACGTCAACTGCCACTGAGGTGAAACCACCCTGCTGGCTGGAATCATAGAATGTTAGGGGTCGGAAGGGACCTCTAGAGACCACTGAGTCCAACCCCTCTGCCAGAGCAGGATCACCCAGGGCAGGCCACACAGGAACGCATCCAGGAGGGTGTGGAAAGCCTCCAGAGAAGGCAACACAACCTCTCTGGGCAGCCTGGGCCAGGCTTCGTCACCCTCACAGGGAAGAAGTTTCTCCTCATGTTGAGGTGGAACCTCCTATATTCTAGTTCATACCTGCTATTTCTTGTCCTATTACTGGGCACCACAGAAAAGAGCCTGGCCCCTTCCACTTGACACCCACCCCTCAGGTATTTCTAGACATGAATAAGATCCCCTCTCAGCCTTCTCTTCAGCTCCAGCTCTCTCTGTCTTTCCTCACAGGAGAGATGTCCAAGTCCCTTCATCATCCTCCACTGAACTCTTTCCAGTAGATAATCAAGAGGTACAGGCTACGTAGCAAAGAGGTGAAGTAAGACACTGTACTCAGCAGGAAACCCAGCTAAAGGAGCATTTTACAATTTCACAGCCAAATCTGTCTGTGTATCCACAGTTCATTCCACAAATACCCAGGAGATAAACTCAACAGTACTCAGTGGCATCCAGTCCTCCAATTAATATCTCTGAACAATACAAAGGAAAAGACAATATTGTGAAAAAATCCCTAACATATGGCTAGATGACTTTCTTAAGAACACTTAAGAACACAGAGGTGTCTTCATTGGACTAGACGATCTCCAGAGGCCCACTCCAACCCCTGCCATTCCGTGATTCATAATTACTCCCAAGCCCCTTTCCATTTAGTGGCATTTCTTTCAGTAGGAGTTTTCCCAAACCTCTCCCTGGTTCTCAGCCCAACAAATGGGTCACCTTCCTCGCTCAACCCACTGTCCCCTCTGCAAGCAGGCAAATTCCGTGCCCATTTGTTTCCCTGAAATCCTCTTCCTTTAGGAGGAAAAAGGAAAGTGATTCTTCTAAATAGTTTCAGCAGAAGTTGCTTTCAACAGAGAGCTCACTACAAGAAGATATGCAGATCTCAGTCGCAGGGTCTGGAAATGATTTCCTGAGTTTTCTAAAACAGTTTTGTTGCTCCTCGGAAGAAGCAGACCTTGAGAGAGGTGCACTGAAGCAGATCCCTCTCAATGCCTTGTTCAAGGTCTAGCCAACTGACATTGACGGGTTTCGAGATTTTTTTTTTTTCTTGCTTTGTGTGCAGGGCAAGGGTCACAATTCTTGAAGGACTCCTCTTCAAGCACTCATCGAGTGACCATGATGGATCTTCTATACCGAGCGCAGCCACTCTGCTGTGCCCTCCAGGGGCCCTGAAGGACACGTTCGCAAGGACGTTGCACAGACACTCATGACAGAAACGCATCTCATCCTCTTCTGCCTTACCTTGGACCGAGCAGCTGCAACCCGCTTGCTGCCAGCGTTAGGTACGGAGCACGCACCAGAACTCCTCCTTGGCGTGTGTCTGGGTTCAAGTATTCGGCCAACTTGAGGCTGCTTCGCCATTTCTGCCCGTGTCGGGCACGTGAACAACAACAAAAAAAATCAATTGCTACTTCCTCGCGATTCACATGAGGAGTGCCTAGAGTCAATGGGTTCAGTGTGGGGGATCATTCAAACCAGCTGCGGCCACTGAAAAGAATCCATTCTTCATTCCTGCGACCAGGCTTGCTAGAAAGTAGGGAGCAAATGTTCCACCCAAAATAGTTTTGGTCTGAGCATAAGAGAAGCTATTGGCAACAACAACGTTGAAAGAAAGAACGAATGTCTCAGCATCAGGCTCAGATGCCTTGCAAATGGGTTTTGTATCCTCTACCCCAAAGTGTAGTCTGCTACAGGCGGAAAGAAATACGTGCTCTAACCAGCTCCGGCAGATTGCTGAGAGGCTTTATTTTGGCTAGTACAGAGCTCCCTTCCATATGGGATCCATCTAGGATGGAAAGCAGGTCTACTGGGGTGGGAAGCCCAGCCCCAGCTGAGCACTGGGCCACCGACACCCTCCACAGTGAAGCCAAGTCGTCCAGGAGTCCTGGGCAAAGGGTGCCCACGGGGCAGCTCCTTGGTCGCTCACCTTTCCCTGGAGCCGCGGGGCCAGGCAGGGGGGTGGGGGTGTTCCCATGAGCCGGCCACGCAGCGCAGCCCCTACACATCTCCTGGGTGTCCTCTCCTGCCCCAGCTTCCCAGTCCACTCTGGGCTGGTGGTGCAGAGCAGGCTCTGGGCAAATCCTCCGGTGCGTTGGACGCTCTCATCACCGTCCCTCCACGCACCCAGTTTTACCAGCACGAGGATGCTCTGATAGTATCACAACAAACGTTGCTTTTCTGGAAGAGCTGTAACGCACCACAGGGACCAGGTGGGAATGGCCGGGTCCTTACGGTTTCTGTTTAACCTACAATGAATTTGAACAGCAGAAGGTGCTGCTGTTGCTAGTAGCAGGCACAAAGGTCCCTCTGGGCGAGCGACCAGGCCTGATCTGAGCGCTTCCTCTCGCTTGACCGGCAGGAGCAATCACACTGACGCGGTGCGGACGTTCTGAATTTTGTGCACTTCAGGAACGACACGAGAGAAAAAGTTACCGTGCTTTGCCGGCAAAGACGGAAAGCACTGAACTGCGACGCATGAACGTGGCATTGCCTTCGGGACCCTCGCCCAGCTCCAGGTGACAGAAGCTGGGACACAGACGGTAAGAAGCGCCCAGGTACTTTTGCACGGCGCAGTATCGCGTGCGAATACGTCCCCGTCCTCTTCCGGCGGTTCTATCAGGGCAGCCTGAACTGAGGACAATGCCCATTAACAAAAGATACAAGAGAGGATAACCACTGAGATAAAAAAGGTTTGCATTTATAAATATCACAATAGAAAGGAAATGATAAACCCCTGCAAGCCGAGTTTTTTCTAATTTGGTCTTAATCTCCACAGGCGGAGCTGTGCCAGCGCTGGCTGCCTCCCCGTCTCAGTCCCAGTCTCCATCGGTCAGGACAAGTTTTTTTCCCAAATCACAACAGCTGGCTGGAGCAACCCTCCACCTCCTCCTCCTCCTCGCTACAACTTTCCCTTAGAGCATGATGACTTTTAAATCCTTCCAGGCTCAAAGCCCAGTAAGCAGTAAAGCCCAGCACAAAGTAATATTTATTTCTCATAACTAAGTTGTTTTTTGTTTTGTTTTGTTTTTTTTTTCATTTAGGGATTCCATAGAAAAATAACCTCAATAGCATTTGTCATAGCTGGGGTGGATTTGAAGTTCTGATGAAGCAGCACGTCTGCTTCTTAAGAGTTAAAGGAAGAGCCCACCCTAAGCTGAAGCTCCTCTCTTCCTTCAGTTGTAGTAAGGAGCAACGTAATATCTTTTAGGGAGATGGAAACTTCGGTATGGACAGAGAACTCAAATGAACAACCACAATGGCTGCAGAGTGGTTTCCTTAATTAGAAAGTTGGCTGCGTTCATAAGGAGGAAGAAAACAATGCTAGAGCCAGCCAAGGCAAAGAGCAAGCAAAATCTGTAGCACATGCAGCTCTGGAGGAAACACAAACCAGCTCCATCAGCCCCCCAGGTCCTCCAAAACCACTTATAATTATTAGGCTGAAAATCACACGTGGTCCTGCTGCTGATTCAGAGCAGTACAAGCTTGTGAATATGACTTGGCCTTAATTAATTCATCTTGACAAGGCTCAAAACACTCCCCAGGCGATTTAAGACCCTGTAAAAAATCAAGGAACCAACAGTTTTTGACCTCAAGATGTCAAATACAGAACTGCTTTCTAATTTTGACAAGCTGTCACTCTATCCTCCGGACATCCCTACTGCAGCTAAGCATTTCACATCACAGGCTGCAAACACACAAGGTGGACCACAAGACTGCTGGCACGTTCTCAGAGCATCGGTCACCCCAGCTTCCACAGTGTCCAAGGATCCTCGTCGATACAGCGGCAGCAGTGGCCTGTCCAGAGAGGCTGCGGAGTCTCCTTCTCTGGAAAGATTCCAAATCCACCAGGACAATGCGACCCTGGGCCCCCTGCTTCGGGTGACCCTGCTGGAGCAGCGGGGTTGGACCAGATGATCTCCAGAGGTCCCTTCCAACCCCTACCATGTTGGGATTGTCAGCCCTCTGCCCTGGTCCGGCGCTTGGCAATGGGAGAGTAGAGAGACATCCAGTGCTGTACAACCAACTGTAAGGAAGCCTGAGAGACCCACAGCTCGCCGCTCACGTTTGCCTGGTTGTCCTCATGGAGATGCAGCTGGAGGAGAATTAGCATGTAGCACACACAAAGCACTGCCCAGGAAGGCTGTGTTCTTTTTTCAAGAGACCCCAGCCTGAAAGCACAACAAACTCTCTAAGAAGAGACATTTCAGATCATGCCCATCTCTTGATCCAGCACAGAGCGAGATGGGTAACTACGGAAAAGCGAAGAAAACTACAGGCAGAGGAACTGCAGCTTTCTCCTCTGCTGGTGGCGTGGGGGTCTGTCAATCCAACCAGCACCTGACACCTGTGATCAGAAAGAAGCTGGTACCTGCCGTGTTGAGACGATCAAGCGTCTCCGCTACGGAATTTCAAACGGCCGGAGCCTAAAAGGCGCTCCCAGAGAAGAGGCAGCTGTACCGCGCGTCTGGGGAGGTGGGGAAGGCGAAAGCAGGAAACACTTCTTGGCTGCAGCAGGAAACGACGCCTCTTCTAAAGCACAAGGCTCTGGCCAAGGAGAAACATGGGTCGTGGACCATTTCCAAGGGTGCACTTGAGATGCTCTTACTGTAATTGAACACGAAGCTGCGGCCTCCCAGGGCTGCGCAAGCTCCTGGCTGCCGCCCTGTGTGACGGAGCACGGGGTACAGTGTGGTTTTCTGCTCCGAATCGGCCTCCAGAATGAAAAGAAACGTGGGTTCTGACATGAGGGAGGCTGAGGGGCAAGGCTGCGGTCTGCAGACAGGTGACTGGAGAGCGACGGCACAAGGAAAGGTTGAGTTTTCTGAGTGTGGCTCCAAAAAGGAAAATCTCCGAGGACACCCGTGTGATCCTCTTCCATGTAGGAGATAAAAACCAATCATCCCAACCTGGACAGGGGGAGAGACAGCTCCTTGGAGGGTCTCTGCCCTGAAGACACCCCTGCAGCAGGGATTTGGCCATCACCCCACGAGACCTGCAAAACTACCCCACAGCTGACACCTGGGAGCTGCGCGTGGCTTGACGCAAAGCAGCACAGCACAGGTTACGCACATTCTGTTTACAAGAAAAATTAATCTTAAATGATGTGGAGCGAAACCCTGGTTCAATTGTAACTTGCTGTTTTGCCAAATTCCGATTCAAAAATCGTTTCTCAGACCCCAAGGGCTCACGACCCACTTACCAAAGGCAGAGCTGCTGTATTTGGATGGACTCCACTCCCAGTATTTCTAACACCAGGAAGGGTAGAAGCCAGAGGCAAACAAACAAAGCCCAGAACTATGCCAACGTGGGAGGAGGAGCGTACAAAAAATTCGAAACACAAACATTTTGTGAATGTTACCGGCAGCGTTGCTCCCGAGCAGGGAATACTTTCCTAGAAACTACCTACAGGGCACCGTCTGTCCCGCCGTGGTATTTTGGTTGGCTTACTGTTGCCGATTCCCGTATTTTCCCCTTTCTTCTGCTCTCCTACCTTCTTCCTTCCTCTCCTGTTTCTCCAGAAGTGTTTGCACCAAAGGAAAGCTGCTCCCTTTTGACTCTGGGGGGAAGTTTCTAGCCTTGCCTATGCTCAGTGGTGCTTCCAGCCTGGCTGCTGCCTGGGCTCTCCGGCATTTCTTAGTACGAACTTCTTGTTCGGTACGGCGGGGCTTTGACGACGTGCCCCACGAAAGGATTGAACTAACTAACAGGTAAGGGGCATATTAACTCAGCAGGCCGAATAATTTCCTAGAGTGGGAGTAAAGGAAATTGGAGATTTCCCAGGAAACTGTCCTGGTATGGAGTACGGCCAGATCTCAGGGGCATCGCGGAGACGAACCCCGTACCCTTGGCATCTGGTGCAGGCAACCCCCGACCGAACCGTACAACCACGGAAACCATAAAAGCAAGACAGGAATTGCATTGCAAATTGCTCATCTTCTCGAGTCCAGCTGCTGCCCTGGAGACCGAGGGCTTTGGGATGAGTGCAAGAGGCTTTCTGGAAGCAGCTGGAGCAGCACTCTTGCTTACTGGCATCTGACACCTCTCCCTTCCTGGAGGAAGCGGGGCTCACGGTCCCCCTGGGAGAGCGGTGGAGCATCTCCCTTGGCTCACGCACTAAGTGCTCTGCAACTTCCCGTACCGTACAACCGGTTGCATAACACAAATCTGCACTGCGCAAAACCTCCCGAGCATCGACCCTACAAGGTTGTTTCTCTCAATCCTTCTGCGACATCTGCTTTCCGTACGTCCCCGCCGATGCGCTCGCCTTCCTCACGACTGCGAGGGACCAATCTCCTCCTCAGCTGATCCCACCCCTCTCCCTGCCTCTGCCCGCCTGCTGCCTGCACACGAGTGGGCATCAAACAGTGGCTGGGTTTGCTTTTCTCAGCCCTGCTCTTCTCTC
Source organism: Baryphthengus martii (assembly GCA_013396935.1). Taxonomy (NCBI): domain Eukaryota; kingdom Metazoa; phylum Chordata; class Aves; order Coraciiformes; family Momotidae; genus Baryphthengus; species Baryphthengus martii. The sequence goes on from VWZK01003320.1 coordinate 97,550, forward strand.
TGATGCCACCGCTACTACGGACGTAACACCGTGGCTACGGGTTATCTCCAACCCCTGCTCCAGCAGGCCCACCACTGTACTGGGGACAGAAGCCACAGTAGGACAGGACTTCCCTTTCCATCTCCCAGGAGCTAGTCTACTACCATGAAACAACTACCAAGACAGGAAAGCTCAGTTTCAGAACTAGGCACAAGCTCCAAACATCACATTTACTACCAATTTCCCAAGCTCCCTCTTTTCCACGTGCCACCTTAGATGAACAATACGGTTGAGCGGATCTGCTCTGGATTTCTCCAGCTGCACACCTCTCCCAGTTGCAAAGCCTTTACAAGGTCATTTTTACTTAGCAGAGCACCTAATTTTTACCCTCAGCACTACCTTCCCTCCTACATACATCTGTTCACAGCCTGGAACTTTATCATATTGAGCCAGGACCAAATTAATTACCTCCATACACTCTTGTCATGTCAATATTGCACACCTGTCAACATCGTTCATTAGACCCATCCAACCCAGCCTTGAACACCTCCAGTGATGGAGCTTCCACCACCTCCCTGGGCAACCTGTTCCAGTGTCTCACCACCCTCTCAGTGAAGAATTCCTTCCTGATGCATAATCTGAATCTCCCCTCTTTCCGTTTAAAATCATTACCCCTCATCCTACCACTACACTCCCTGATGAAGAGTCCTGGAAGAACTTTTCCTCTTTCAGGAGGCCTGGATGCTCTTTCCAGCCACCTTCCAGCTCTCTGTACACTTCAGATTTCCATGGTAATGCTCCAGACAGTTCAATCAAATTTCAAGTCTCAATTTTGGCTCTTGCACAGCTAACACTTGACTGTCCCTAGTGAAGCATCTATGTGGCAACATAGCCACTTACAATGGTCAAAAAGCCACAAGAGTTTATTAATTATTTTTGTACAGCACCCTCTCTACAGCAGAGCACAGTGGTTCCATATCTATGAATAATTTTCATTTTCTGAGTTGCTTTTTTTTTATCTTGAGAGCATTTCAGTGAGTTGCATAACCCCAGGCAGCGCTACAGACTTGGGGAGGAGTGGCTGGAGAGCGGCCCGGCACAGAGGGACCTGGGAGTGCTGGGTGACAACCGGCTGAACATGAGCCAGCAGTGTGCCCAGGCGGCACGGAAGGCCAATGGCATCCTGGCTTGGATCAGGAATAGTGTGGCCAGCAGGAGGAGGGATGGAATTCTTCCCCTGTCCTGGGCACTGGGGAGGCCTCACCTCGAGTCCTGGGGGCAGTTCTGGGCCCCTCACTTCAAGAAAGATCTTGAGGTGCTGCAGCGGGTCCAGAGGAGAGAGACGAGGAGGGAAAGTCTTCTGAGGAGAGGCTGAGCGAGCTGGGCTTGTTTAGCCTGGAGAAGAGGAGACTCAGGGAGGATCTTCTCACTCTCTACAACTCCCTGAAGGGAGGTTGTAGTCAGGTGGGGGTTGGGCTCTTCTCCCAGGCAACTGGTGACAGGACGAGAGGGCCCAGCCTGAAGCTGCGCCAGGGGAGGTTTAGGTTGGAGATTAGGAAGCCCTTCCTCAGGGAAAGGGAGATTAAACACTGGAATGGATTGCCCAGGGAAGTGGTGGAGTCGCCATCCCTGGAGGTGTTTAAGGAAAGATGGGACGTGGCACTTAGTGCCATGGTCTAGCTGATGTGGTGGTGTTAGGTCATAGGCTGGACTTGATGATTTCAGCGGTCTATTCCAGCCTCAAGAATTCTGTGATTCTGTATGAGTTAATGGGACTAATTCATTAACAGGGAGAGCTACCATGCTGGTACATTGCAGTTTTAGGCTAAGTAAACCAAAAAATGTGCTAAGTTCCCTAATCAGAATGGAACAGACGTAAACCTGAAAGATCAGAAATGAAGAAACATTCAAGTGTACGCAAGGCCAAACCACTTTGAAACGGCAAACATCCAAACCAGAACAATAGTTCTTCACACACCACCGGCACCACACCTCCAAGCCAGGCTGACCATGCAAAACCAACCAAAAGCTAAATAATCGACGTCGGTGCCGATGGGTACTATATTTACAAGCAATTTGAGCTTGAATAATTCAACAGAATTTAATTTGCTGGTGGTAAGGAAAGTGGAATTTATTTTTCTTTTCCAAAGCATGACGTGGATGGATATTCTATCTCTGTAAGGTACACCCCAATTTGCAGCAAGCGCCGGGCACAGGGCCAAAAACACAAACACACACTCACGCACAAAGCCTCGGTGTTCTCCGGATCAGGGTCACAAGCTGCAGATACTAAGATCAAGGAACAAAATCCTCTAACAGGATCCTCTAAATATGCAACTTCTGAAACCGAGCAACGCTATCAACATTTATTTTACCCGTAAGCCCTCTATTAGAATTTTGTTTCAGAAATTTTCGATTGTGAACTTGCACATGTTTGGTGGAATTCCTTTTTATGTCTTGCTTCAGACTGTTAATAACCGCTCCAGTGCTAATGAGCTAACTCTTGAACGTACGGAGGAAAAACAGCGCTTCATGAAATATTGATACACGCTTGGAAATTTGACAATTATCTCCAGAGCTCCTTGGTAAAATCTGAAAGCACATAAATAGCAAACATTTCCTGTACTCATTAAAATCCTGAAAAACAGAGAAGGAAACCTACTCATTATCCATTTGACAAACACAGCCTATTATTTTTAATAATGCACAGGCATTCAATGCTTGGAATTTACAGCTTCTCTTGCTTAAAGAAACCACTGGGTTTGTAGATTTAATTTTAAGAAACGCCGTAAAAGTAAGTTATGTGGAGCTGGTGGCTTTTGCAGGAGACGGTAAAATAATTCTTCTATTCAAATCAAAGGCAAAACTACGATTTTTTTCGATGGAAGCACAACTTCACTCACTGCCTCATTTTGGAAGCCGCTCGTCCAGAAAGAAAATCTCCAGAAATTAAAAATATTCCTTTTGTTGGCCTTTCTCCTGCAAGCTTCAGAAACAGAAAACTGGCATAAGAAAGAGCTGATGAACCAGAGCGTGGGGATGCCGGTCCGCACGATCTGTCTCTGTACCTTGCTCATCGTATGTCAGCGAGACTATCGCTACGCAGGCTGGTCCCCTGGGCAGAGGACGGCACGGGAGATGCCACAGTGCTGCCTGTGCTTTCAGGGGGAACAGTGAGTACAGCAAAAACCTTCCCTTGCTGAATAAATAGGAACCATAAGGGGAAAACGTCCAGTGCAGAGCATGACAGGTCGCTGGGCATTGCATTACAGTGCCATCATTGGTGTTATTACAATATTTTTGCTTTCCGAACCTTTTAGCCCTGACTGTGGGTGAAACAGAACCACAGGCACTGCAAAAAGGAATGAAAAGAAAATTTAAGTCTCAAGCCAAACATTTCAGATGGTAAGATAACAACTTCCACTCTTACGCAAGTCCACGCAGCACGAGCAAGAATTTAAAGACGGGGAAAGGTTGAGAGCGACAGGAATTGCAACTGCTGGCCAGGTGAGATAACTGCAGCTACATTGAATATTTCAGTGTCCCAACAGGATAAACTTTCTGCTGTCCACCCTGAATACTCTCTTCTGCCTTACCCAAGACATACTAATCGAGATTCCTTTCATCGACAAAGGCAAATACACGCACTTGTACGAACTACTGCACTTCTTGAATATTCATTTAAAACTTTACAAGAAAGCATTCTTGTAAGACAAAGAGGCAAAGGCAAAGAAAGGCAAAGAACACAATAAATGGCTGCCTGTGACATCGCCATTTCTGGTTTTTTTCACTCTGTGGGTAACAGTGAGAAACTCCAGTGAGAGCCTGGACCACCATACGAAAAGGGTGATAATCTATAGGGTCAGTAAAGGAGTGTGTAGGAGGCAGCTTGAAATCGCTCAGGGATTTACTGCGTTAGAACAAGCATCAGGAATCGTGTTAGGGTTAAAAAGACCGTCAAGGAAGTCGAGGGGGCATCGTCAGGTTTTCACATCCCACCACCTCCCGATGCAGCTCCCTGGCACGGAGGTAACCCACCCGGAGATACCACCTTCACATCTGCCAAATGTGTCAACGGGAGCTCAGTTTGGATCCTCTTTTTCTGATTTTTGTTCGTTGAAAGTATATCCTAAATTATTATGCATCGTTGTGCTTGCTGTCTAAACAAAGTCCCGTCTGCTTATTTACTTGCCAAGTTGGTACAACGACCCAGGAAACAATAAATGGTTTGATGAGCAAAACAAGTCACTTCTGGCAAACAGTGAAGGCTCCACAGAAGTACCGATCCAACTAGATAATAACGGATACACTGATAATATTTTGGAGAGTTTCTCTCCCCATTTTCACACGTCCATGTATCTGCATATATAAATAAAACACGAGAATGCCACACTGACTGTTCATACCAGTATTTACAAAGGATCTTCACCAGCTCTAAACATACAGGTAAGCCCTGCCGGTTTCCTTCTTACGGTCACAACCTGCTTATCTCTGGGATTATAGAGCCTAAATCACCCTCCTCCCGAGGACTATGACGCTTTTGGGAGCTGTGGGGTGAGTACAGTGTTCTTGCTCTTCTTCCAGCCTCTCCCTGGCTGTCTCCGCTTCCACGTGCAAGACGCGGCAAGAGGCCATTTTCCTTGGCCACCCTACTTTTGGCAGTTTAGCTGCACTCCCACGGCCTGAGGTACTCCTGACGGGGGGAACATCACAAGAGGGACGGGACTACAAGCCTCTACCACCGACCCCACTGCTTGCAGTGATGGCACCGGCTATCCAAACGTGGAGCACACTGCCTGTGCATGTGGCAGCGGGGTCTGCAGACACTCCTTGCAAACAAAAAATTGAAATTTATGCCTGGTCGATGAGGTTAGGTCAAGGTTTTCCAAACTCCCTGAGACCTGGAGCCATCACACTGAGGAACTGGGGATGCTGTGTCACCCAGAAAGGGGCACGGGGTGGCCCTGCGCCGGGAGGGCTCGGGCTGCTTTACGTCGTGCCATGGGACCTACATCTAAGCCGATCGTTGGTCTCGACACCCTTTGCACTGGGAGAGAGGGTGGAGGAAGGAAAGCCGGGCGCTAATCTGCTCCATCTGCTCTGGAGCAGCTAATTGGATTGTGAATGCAGAAAGCAAGGCCCCCGGACAGGATGGTGGTGGTCACTGGTGAGGTGGAACTAAACATCGGAAAAAAGAACACACGTGAATCCCACTCCAAGGAGGAACATTTCATCCTTAACACAACACTAGGAAAAACAGACAGAAGAGATTAAAAATTACCTTTCTTTACCAAAAGCCAGTGGAATGCTGTTAACGTCAGGTTTTATTTAGGTGCAAAAGTCAAAAGCTCATCTGCCAGGTGCTATATATAAACTTCACTAATATATGTCCTACGTCTCCAACATTTATTCTACATCTGTGGCATAATGGTTTTGGTCTTCTGCTTTTTAAGGAGGTCTTCTGCTCAGCACCTACTTGGCTTTTAAAAATACCAGACAATTCAGTTGTGCAGCACTTTCCTTAAACTGGTCTGTACTGCGATGCTAAGAGAAAGACAAGGAGAAGAAATACAAAAAATGTTTAATACAATAATGATCAGAAACCTTTCAAATTTTTTCCCCTCTGTGAACACTAAGTTTGTAACTATGGAAACTACTTAGGAGAAGGCTAAAAAAATTCTCAGCAAATATAGGCAGAGAATGATCTGGATACATGAAAGTCCTAACAATGACAGAGGGCTACAGGCACAGGGCGAAAGGGAAGTGAAAATTGAAGATGACAACGCTTGTGCATCTGACAACATGTTCTCCTCCGACAGGCCAAATTCATTTTTATTGCCACGGTGCTAAAGTCAATGAATTGCAACCGGAATGAGTTTGACACTTTATATAGCTTTTGATAAACCCATTATAAAAAGCCTATTTTGACCTTTAAAAAAGTATTTTAAAAGCGTCTTCTCTGCAATCAATGAATCGTGGCCACGTATCGGCCAAGACAGTCAATACTTTCCCGAGGTGGTTTTCAGCGCATCTCTCGCGTGCTCTGTTCTTCACCCATTTACCCCACTAATGTGAGCACTTCTGATGACTTCAGTTTTAAGATCCACAACGTGATGCACATCCACATGCTCATCTGCCCAACTGAGCTTGGTGAGGATGTCCTTGTGAGCCTTTCAAAGGTTTTCCCAAACTCTCTGCACGCATTTCCAGCTACTATCCTTATCGCTTTGCGTACGAACGTCTTCCAAACGATGCTGAGCCCATCAGGGTAGCAGAGAACTAGCAAGGCACATCTGCCAATTTTACAGAAGTTACAATCCCAGTTAAAATCACTAGTCCGTGGTTCTGCCGGCGCAGACTTACTTTACCTGGAGTAACACGCTAGCTAGGAATGGCTCCAAGGACTTGCTTACGGTCTGTCAGGTCAATGTGCAAATTAAATCACATTTATTCAGTACACGGAGCTTCCTTCGGTGCTGGTTCAGCCTGGATTGTTAATTGAGCTGCTTTACATGGACATATTGGGATTACAAGCTGCATTCTGCGCAGAAAACATAGTGATGAAAACCTCAAGTTGATTTCTGAACTGTCCACTCCACGGTACATTGGGCAGAAAAATAAACCAACAGCACCAAAATCTCTTGAAATTTATATCATATGTGAAATATCACCAGTAAACTCTCCCTGCCCACAGAAAAATTTGACAACTTCAGTGCAGCAGTCTTAAAAGAATGGGCAAATGTCACTCTTTTAACCATCCTTGAACAACCATCAAGGCTCTTGCTTCTGACTATGTGCTCTCCTCTTTGGGGGTTGCCCACATGAAGAGCTTCAGCCTGAGACTGATGTGTGGTTAACGCAATTTTTAACTGTCACGGGATGGGAAATACCAGTAAAAAGAATCACAACCAAGTGTTAAACGGTATGAGCAGAGCTGAGCTAATCACGGCGAGAGGCATTCCTAGCTGGGCTCTAAGCTGATAACAGAAGATGAGTCACAGAATCCCAGTGTGGTGGGGGGTTGGAAAGGACCTCTGGAGATCATCTCGCCCAACCTCCCTACTCCAGCAGGGTCACCCAGAGCAGGGGGCCCATGATCACATTGTCCAGGTGGGTTTGGAATCTCTCCAGAGAACGAGACTCCACAACCTCTCTGGGCAGCCTGGGCCAGGCTCCAACACTCTTACACCAAAGAAGTTTCTCCTGCTCCGAGGGAACCTCCTGGGTTCCAGTTGGTGCCCGGTGCCCCTTGTCCTGGCGCTGGGCACCACTGAGCAGAGTCTGGCCACAGCCTCTTGCCCCACCCCGGGGGCCCTTGAGCTCTTGCTCAGCATTGATCAGCTCCCCTCTGGGGCTGCTCTTCTCCAGCTGAACAGCCCCACAGCTCTCAGCCTTTCCTGGGCACACAGATGCTCCAGGCCCCTCAGCAGCTTCCCAGCCTCCCCTGGACTCTTTCCAGTAGTTCCCTATCCCTCTTGAGCTGGGAAGCCCAGAACTGGACACAATACTCCAGATGTGGCCTCACTAGGGCAGAGTAGAGGGGGAGGAGAACCTCCCTCAACCCGCTGGTCACACTCTTCACCCGATTCTCCCTCACACTGGAGAGAACTACTTGTCCAAGGAAGGCAGCTACCCTCAGCCTGCCTTTCCCTGCTCAGGAGAAGGTCAGAATCTCATAGTCAAGCAATTTTGCTCCTCCTTCCTTATGATACCTACACGACTGTATCGGGCAGCTCTGTTCCTCATCCCTCTGGGAAGCATCTCCCCCTCCATGATCATTTGCTTTCATAAACCAGGGATTTGAAAACCATCCACAACACATATTTGCAATGAATCACCGTTCCTCACCGGAGCTCCCTAAGTCCATCATCAGAGACAGAAATGTGGACTGACTCCTCATTTGGGAGAAGTCTAGGCTAGTTACAAAAACACTTCTCAGACAAATGTTTTAAGAGCGAAATATTGGATAACACCCCCATATAAATCAAGTAACCTACTAAAAATGTTAGCAAACATGATTGTTCGAAGATGCAACATTTGGAGGCGGAGCTCCAGTAATCTAGTCAGTGACCATTAGACAGGGTTTGCCCTTCCCAGCTTTGCTGACCTACGCTATTTATTCCCAGGAATGACATCACCCACTCCAGCACAAGGCTGGCCACAAACCCGCTCTGGCAGCAGACCACCGGCCAACACCGTTGTCTCTTAGACCTTGCAGGTTTTATTTTTCCTGCTCGTCACCGCGATGACTTGGTGCATTTGCTACCTGGGACACTATGGCCGGCAAGGCTGCGGGAGCAGCCAGCTCTGAGGCCGTTTCTCCCTGGGGAAGCCCTTCCCGACAGCTCCACTCACGAGGTCTCAACGACGCAGAGAGCGGCAGCTTTGCCAGAGCCATGGTTGGGGAGTTCCTGGGATGGGAAGCTGCCTCAGTTTCGGAGACGTCGCTCTCGATTCCTACGCCCCCTGCGCTCTGCCACCAGAACAAAGGCTTTAAGTGTTTATTATTTATTAGGGTGCTCGTTCATCACCTCCTCTTCATACAACTCTTCGATTCCCAGGAAGGACAACTTATCTAAGCTTCTTCTGTATAATTATTTTACAAAACGCAAAGAAGCTGTAGCGATCAGCTCATTTTCCCTTCTCTAACCGCACCGAAGCGAGGGGCCCATAAGCACGCGGCGCGTGCCGAGGACGCTACGAGCAGACGTACCAGGCAGGTGAAGACACCTTCCTCCTGTGAGCCCTCTGCCCAAACTCCAGAACTTGGTAGCTGTGCGGAATCCGCAGGGAGTGTCAAAGCTCAGCACAAAATCACAAATCTAGGAACAACTCACTGTAGAAAGGCTACAACACACAGTCCAAAAAGACTTCAAAAATCAGCAAAACGATTTGATTTTAAACCTCTATCCACGTAACAAGCTCCACAACATCACTGGACTGTAACACATATTTTACAATCCTCCGCTGACTGAGAAGACATTAACCTATAGCGACAGAAAATATTTGCAGCCATTTAGAGACAGAGTTTAATACTGAACTCGCTTTCACCTTCCAACTCAAAATATCCACAGCCAAAGCCACAACCAGGAGAGGGCTCGTCGCTCCTAAAAACGCTCCTTGTCTCTTCCCGCTGGCAAATACCATTTTCCTGGATTTAGTCAAGTTTCTGTCATCCACTCGATGTTTTAAAAACATCTTAACGTATCTGTAGTATTCGCTTATCGGCCCGCGTGGAAGCGCGAACGCTCCTTAGCAATGGTGTTCCTTAAAGAGTAATTCCTCACCACAGCTCCAACATTTACAAACCGCCACGCCTTCCATTTTTAATCCGTATCCTTCCATTTGCCACGTGTCTTACCTTGGCTTCTACTTCTAAAATAAGAGTTTAACGGGAAGAAAACCTCTCAGGCTATTTGGAAAATAAAAAGGGGAAATAAATAAAAATGAAGACAATTTTACAGGTCCTACTTCAGCTAAACCTTTCAGGGACTTCAATGAGAAGATAATCTTTCTGTGATTATGGCCAAACCCTCTGGTTGCTTAGCAACACATAATTAAGGAATATGTTTTCAGATCCGCTTTGCAAGCTGGCCATTATCAGATGAAATTACTGGAGCAACAAATGTCATCCTCATGCAAATGAGTTGGTCGTAGGCAAAAAAAAAACAACCAAGAGGGTTGAGTAACGAGAAAGCTCAGCAGCACAGAAACGCTGCTGGCTTCCTCTTGTTGCGCACCGGTAATTCCCTTAAAGAGAAGGGATAATATCTAGATTTTTAGAGAACGGGGTTTGTGGTTTATGCACAAGACCCACAGAAGGAAGGGCTCGTTTCTCGGGGCCGAGGAGACTGCTTCCAATGCGTGCGCTCCAGAGGTTCCTCGCTCCAGGACTTTCACAGCATCGGTACCGACTGGCTGAATCCGATGTACTGCAAATAAACGATCGGATCTGTGTTCCCCGCATTACGCCAGTTTGTCTTATTTTTCAGGCTTTGGCAAATTATTTAAAACCACTGCCTGGCTGTACTACTTTTGCATCTGATCCACGTCACCACAGAACGCGCTGCCTAACGGCTAAGTGTTTTTTACAAATCAGTACATTCCAGCAGCGACATAAAGGACGCGTAAGCGTGAAAGAAACGGCATCTACCTCCTAGCTGTGTAATTATGGTAAGCCAAGGAAAGGGGTGGGCCAAGCGTCTGCCTCTTGACAACTTTATCATTTCCACTCACAAAATCACTCTTTATTTAGATTCCTGGGGAATGGCATCACCAGTTTGGCACCGTCTCTATGCCTATAAATGGTAGCCTTTTATTAAAGCTTTGCGCGCCGACGCTGGTGCGGCACATTGTTCAAGACTCGTCTGCACGGGGAGAAAATTCCCTGCTCGCAGAGTCACCACCAGGAAAAACATTTCAAGGGAATGTCTTTCCCCATTTTTCAAACGCGTCAAGCCACAAACGAACGGACTTGCCAAATCTCCTCGTACTTAGCGGTGTGGGTTTTGGGGGTTAGTTTCTGACAGGTTCTGAGTGTTCTCACCAACACTCTTCTTCCAAAGTGGAGGGAAGAGAGGAGCCTGCTCAGCTTATCCAGCTTCACATCTGAGCAGCCAAGGGCCTGAGCACTTCTGGAAGGGGAAGGGAAAAACGAGGAGCCACCATTCATTTTTATTGTTCCAGTGCTTAATGACAGGCTTTTACTTTTAAGCACAGACCTATTACTTTAACAGCTATCTCCCTTCACTTACAGGCATCTCTAGAAGGAAATCAAGGGGTTTATTTTGTACGCCTGATAAAACAGCAAATTAATAATAAGAAGCAAAGACTTAGGTAATGGCCAAAGGTAAGTCGATTCTCGAATAACACCATTAGCTATCTGATGAATTTAGTCAAAACAATGCTAACCATTTCCTCGGAGAAACCCATTTGCGCCTGATAACAGCGGTAAAAAGTCAATCTGCAGCAAACCCTGTAGCCCCTAATGGCTCAGCCAGCGCGGTATCTAATCTCCCATTCTCTGCAAACAACAGGAACGGCAAGATTAACCCTGGAAGCGTTATCTGAGATGCCGCTCACTTTTAACTGAAGTTGCCTAAACAAATAAAATATTCGGAATTTAACCGCAGAACCACAACCGGCATCTTTAGCTCCGCGTAGCCAGCGCAGCCCTGCGAAGAAATCCCTTTTGCCTCCTTTTCTAAACAGGGAAGCATCCAATATTTAGACATGAAACCCCAAAATACTCCACTGTGTTTTTTTGAGGGGGTAAAGTAAGCAACACCGAGGCGGCTCTAAACTACCGTGCGGGCTAAGACCCTTCGGACATTACTTGGTTCAGGTGATGCCATGGTGGAGACGATGACGGGAGGCCCCGTGCGCCTGCTGAGCTTCGGGTACGGGGAGGGCTGGGCTGGGAAAGCCGGGGTGGCGGGGGCCAGGCTGCCGTCCACCGGTGCTCCCGGCCGGCGGAGGAGTTGCGGGCTGCCGTGAGGGCTGGGCGCTGGCAATGCCGTCGTCGTCCGTTCCCTCTTCATCAGCTCCATGGGGACGGTGTAGGTAGTGGAATAGGCCGTTTTGGGGCTGGCATGAGGGTTAGCTGTGGTCACGGACATGCCGATCGGAGCGGAATAGGCGGAGGCTGGACGCGGGTGCGTGTTGCAAGGCAGGGGGGTGTTGTATCCAGAACCGGGGAGGAAGTGCGGCCCCTGAGGAGCCCCCGTGGGGGCAGGGTAGGTGGCGGTCTCCAGCAGGTGCTGGGTCGGGGCGCTGGACGGCCGGCGGTGCATCTCCACTCCTCGCGGGGAGATCGGCTGCAGAGGAGGCTGGGGTTGCGGGATCACAGGGCCGTCCGTGGCGGGTGCTGAGCCGAGGGGTATCCCGTAATCGCCCGGCAGCTCGCTACGGTGGCTGAAGCTGTTGGAGCGGGTCCTGGGGCGCAGCGCCCCGCTCCTCCGCTCCTGCCTCTGCAGTTGCATTTCCGCCTTGTAGTTGTGGGCGATGCGGGCGAGCACACGGGCCTGCCCCAGGTTGGGAGCCACGGACTTGATGTCGTTCTCTTCCATCATGGCCAGCAGGTTGGGGGAGTCGAAGCCCTGCTGCAGCAGGGCTGCGAAGGTGCTCTCCGAGACGCCCTCTGCGCGCAGCAGCGCCNGGTCCCAGGACAGTCGGCTGCCGGGCACCCCGTAGCCGGCCAGCGGCCTGTTCACCACATGATCGCGGTAGCAACGGGGGTCCTTGGGCGACCGAGCTGCCAATGACGGGTCGCTGTAGTAATCCTGGGGCGGCAGGGAGCCCCGGCCCGCCATGGCCGCCTGCCGGTCACAATAGGCGAAGTCGGGGACAGAGCCTTTCCTGAGGGGCCCCGGGGCAAAGGCGGCATCCTGGTACGGGTACGCCTCTTGCTTTAGCTCCGCGCCGCCCTGCAAGATGATATCGTTCGCTCGCGGCGGCTCATACCAGCCACCCTCGCCGCCGTAGGTCAGGGAACTCCTCCGTCCCGGCAGCCTTTGGTACTCAAAGGGGTTCTCGCTCTCCCAGTTGCCTTCATACCAGCCGGCAGCGTCCCAGCTCTGCGAGCGGCCGATGTTGGGGTGCTTGCTGGGGATGGGCATCGCCACGAGGCCGCTTGCTCCCGCCGAAACGGAGAAGAGGAGGCGCCTTCCTTCTCAGCGCTTCTCCGGCGCGCATCAAAACCAGACCGCGCTCTGCCTGAGCCCTCCCGGGACTTCAGAAACCACCGACGGGCGGTTTTGCCTTTCGAAGGGTTGCCTGAATTATTAATTCTTTGAAACCTTAGCAGGCAAAGCATGCGGCGGCCGCTGCCGCCCGCTCTCGCTCTGGGTCGGCGGAGGGAGAGACCCTTCCCGTGCAGTGCAGCCGCAGAAGAGGGCGGCCGCGCTCAGCCCAGATGCTTTATCCTCTGCCGCTGGGGACGGCGCGCGCACATGGACAACTGGCCGAGCGGTGTGCGGGGATTAGGAGCTAAATAAAACCGCTAAAGCCCTCGCTCCATGTGACATCATTTTAGCCCGATGAAATCTCCCGCGCCGACCCAGCCAGCAACCTCAATGCAATGTCTCCCCGGGGGAATGTGGTTTGTTTTTTTGTTGTGTTGTTTTTTTTTTTTTCTGGTTGCACGTTCGTTTTTTCAACACGCGTTTCGTCCCTTTCTGTTGTCTCCTTCCTCGTTAGCTCAGGGACCCTGTCTGCACCAGCACCCACCGGGAATCAGCAGCGAGATCACGGAACGCGCACGTATCTGCTCGTCCATGAACACGTAAAAAATAAAAAAGAAAGCTTCAGTGTCAGCTCAATCTTAATCCACCCTGATGAAATGCTAATCCACTGCACACAGCTAAGGACAAATTAAATTGGAGCAAGCAGGCAGGCCTAAAAAAAGGCCAATGCAAGATACTCGAGAATACAAGTGCGATTAGAAATTAGTTAGGTATCTGTTTAACACTTTATGAATATTGTAATTTGCTTTGGAAATTACTTTTTTTTTTGGTTGTAGTTTCAAATTAGCCATGCTAACTAGGCTCCAAAAGGATTCTTTACATTATTATCATAATACGCAAATCCTTTCATCATCCCAGGACAGAAAATTGTGGAGGTGTAATCTGGAATGTATAATTTTAAGACTCCAGCAGAGGTCATGGAAAAAGGAGGGGAGGATCAGAGGATCTAAAGCCTTGGTCTTACAAAGCAAAAAGGAATAGTAGACTTTTGCCTATTATCTGGAAAACCAACGTGTTTATGAGATGGGAAAACACTCAGAAACATCAGACAAAACTCAATTTGTATCTAGCAGTATTTCAATATTCATACGGATTAAGCTTTTTTTTTTTTTTTTTTTTTACACTTAGAGTAGGCAAAAGGATTTAGATGGAATCACACCACAGAAAATTGTTATTTGGGAATGTAATAAAAATTTCCATATATAGTCACTGTTTCAGAGAAGATATTAAAACGGCTCCCCAAAATACGTATCTAAATTACCACATGCTGCTCATGCTCTGATATTCCTTTCCAAAGAAGAATAGGTCAAGCGTTACTTATTTTGCTAACTACCGCTAGCGAAGCAACGTTTTCCTTTTTTTTTTAATTAAAAAAAAAAAATAAAATTCGGAGGGGAACGATTTTGCCTTTCTCTGCTCCCATCAGAAATTTCTCCACCGCCGACACGACCCTTCCAGGACAGGGACAGGAAAAGGAGTAGAAGCCACCTCCCCAGGTCTGTTTGCAAGACAGCTTGTGCCTTTTCCCCCAGCTAATCCACACTAAATGTTTAGTGCCCCAGCCATCACGTGATAGACTATTGTGCTATTATGATAGCTAAATCACTAATACAGCCTAATGCTTCTACTTGCCTATCATACTAATACCTCTGGGCTATATTTCTGACCCAAATACTGACAGGATCTTGGAGTAATCCCTAAATTTCTTTATTGCAGTAAATATTATAAATCCTCTTCGAACATTCTCTCTCCTCCAATTCCACCCCCAAGAACCACAGCCTTTAAAATTATGTTGGATATTACACAGACATGCAAAACGTGGGCCCCCAAAGATTATTTATGCAATTCTCAGAGAATATCTGATTGGCATCATATTGAATTAACTAACAAACTTAAGGCACATTGGAAAATTTCTTCTTTTGTGAAAGTCAAAATGGGAAGACGCATTTGTGGCTTATAAATAAAGCAGAGAGCATTTTCACAAACAAAAACATTTTATTACAACAACATTTTGCTAAAGAATAAAACGTATTCCCAACTGGATACCGTGAGATCTGTGCCATTTGTTTGTTCTGAAGCAGCAGAAGAAAGCTACCAAAAACATATATGAAAAAAATAATAAAATCCTGGTCTATAGATCAAGGGCATCTTCCACCATTGTCTTCAGAGAAATCACTAAGGAACACAACCACCATGACAATGGAAAAAAACCACGCTACAGAGAAAATAAATTTCAAAAAATGCTGATCTTGAACAACAACAAGGGAAGTCAGAAGGGAGCTCTGAGCATTTACCTCTGAAAAAAACCCACCCAAAGCTTTAATAAGCCCTTGGGTCGCATGACAGACAAACAAAAGAAACCTCGCCCAGACCACCAGATCTGTCCCTGGTGGCCGTGCTCCAGTGCACACATGGGCCACAGCAGGACCAGAAGATCCCCCTCCAAACTCCCTTCAGCCCAAGCACAGGAGCAGCACCCCCTGGCCTGACGTCCAAAAACCACCCACGCACCATCGCACCGGCCGTAACCTTCCAGTCCTCAGGCAGAAGGAGGTGAAGAAGGACAAGAAGGGTCTTCTCACACCCTCCTCGAAGGCGCCAGGAAACTCTACCTCCAGAGCTGCCGCTGGGAATGCTCATGCATATGGATGGATTGTCTCATATGCACTGACCTCAATGGAACAAACTAACCAGCCCTGTGCTTCAGGTCAAGCCGAGGTAAACACCGGCAGGACCAGGGGCTGTAGGACTTGTCCTTTTCCCTCCAGCCATGGGCCAGATGTTCTCTTTGGAGGGCTCTGCTGGCCCATCTTCTCGCTGAGCAAGAGCCACCACCAAGATGTGCCCAGGAGCCGTGGAGCTGAGCAGCCTCCCACGAGGCTTGCAGTCAGACGGCAGCAAGGGAAATGAGACACCTCCGGCGAATCCAGAAGTGAATAAGAAATGGCAGGAATGAAATATTGATGGATGGGCAGTAAGGGTCTTTTATTTTTCTTTTTATGGCACTCTTAAAAGCAGTGTCCATACTAATTCCCATAACTCCATAGCTATTTTGGCATTCAGACCCCGGCAGCAATGGCCAAGAGAGGATGTGGAGGTACCTGGGAAGAACCCAACATTGTTGATCTCGTCTGCACTTCTTGGGAGCGGAGGAGGTGCTGTCATTCCTGACATGAGGGGGAGATGAAGGACTGTGGGACAGGCAGAAAATTTATTCTCCCTTTCTCTTTTAATTCTGGAGGCATTTTGGGGGGCGGGGACGGAAACCACCACACAGGAAAGTGAAAAAAAAAAGCTGATCAAGAGATTAAATGCTCTGGTATTTCAGATCACATGAAAAATGCACAGTTTTGACTTAATTCTCTTGAGTTTCAGTTTAGTGCTGCTCTAACACATGGTAAACTGTTCTACGATACAATGACCAGAAGAAACCTCCTCGGAAAAAAGGTTATGACCGAGTAGAAGAAAGTGCCCATCATTTGAACACCACTGTCAAAAAGAGATGGTATGAAATACGGTTCTGCAAACAACTCACAGCGGATATGAAACAAGTGTCTTACATGGTGCTGGAAAGTGCCCTTTTCTTCCCATGAGGAGAGCCTGTTTTATGTACAAAAACTATGCTAAGAAATCAAGATGCTAAATCTGCAACACAACTGGGTTAACACCATTTTCTTGGTGTCTGAAGCACTGACTCAGGAGAGGTTGGATGTGAAACTTAATCCACATTGATTTAAAACATCCCATTACGCATTCTGAAAGCAAGTTGCTGGAAAAATTACTCCGCGTAACAAAACAGCGCAGATTGGCTTTAGTTTTGCTTTTTATTATTTTAAAACACTTCTCAATTACAAGTCTGTACCTTGTTTCTATTGGAAAGAAAAACCAGAATTGTTTTTAACGTGGCAAAATGTTGATGTTTTCTCCCAAATCATTTCCTTCTGGGAGAGGAACTGAAACAACGTTGTGAATACGCTAAATGTCATTTCTGGCAAAACCAGTAAGGTGCGTCAGTGTCGGAAAGGCTATTTCTCTTTTCAGGGCAAGAGGCAGTGACAAATCCTCTCGAGAACAAATACAGGTATCAGGACACCCAGCCTTTACACTTCGCTCCGCCACTGTCGGCGGGTAAATAACTTCATTTCTTACTGGCAGATTTCCCTTCCACCAAGAGGGGTACAATAACACATTCCGATGGTGTCAAGATTCATCATTGTTTGCCATAGGTTTTCAGGTAAGAAGCTACCCCCGGTAGGATAAATGATTCTGCCCTTCACTGCTGGGGCTTTTGGGGACCCCCCCAGCTCAAGGAGCCTTTTCTGAATGGCGTCCTCCCACGTTCCGCTTGCAGGATGCCGGGGAAGCAGAAATGAGCTGGTGCTAAACTACAGTAAGGTATAGCATGGAGAACAAAAAAAAGATAGCGTGCGCTGTGAATAATGCACGCACACATGCGCATGCACAAACTAAGAAAAAAAAAATTGGGAAAAAGAAAAGCGGGAAGAAAATGCTCCAAATCCTCAGAAATTACCGCGTTTGGTAAAATTTGGCTCTGCAAAAAATATCTCTTGCAGTGGCTCTGCCTAGATGGACTTTCTAACAGTCTCCTGAAATTAGAGGAGTACAAAGAGAAAATTAGCAGGATTGTGCTGGAATCATTTTCAATAATCAAAGGAACAGAAGAGCATCTGAAAGCACTCAGCGCTTGAAGCCATGCCACATGCTTTCACCAATTTCCAAACCAAAAGCATAGATGCTTTGTAACTTCAACAAAACACTCTCAAACACCAACTTGCTACAATACAACAAAACGCTCTTAAGATCAGCCGATAATTAAACAATCATTGCCTCATGGAAGTCTGCATTTTGATGACTTGAAAGCAAAACAAAAAAAAAAAAAAATCCCCACCAAATCAAAGCTTACGTCCATTTGTAACTCAGCCCTCCAGCGCTGGGTATGAAATGTGTTGTAACCGTTGGCTCACGTGCGTTACGAGTTACGGGAACGGCCCAGCGCACACTGCCTCTAAATGTGACGCAGAAACCGGAAGCTCTAAATGGATTCAGTTGTCGTTCCGGTCCTAGAATCACAGAACATTTTCAGCTGGAGGAGACCTTCAAGATCATCGAGTCCAACCTTTTCCTAGACCTATCAACACCACTAAACCATGTCCCTCAACGTAACATCCACTCATCTCTTAAACACCTCCAGGGATGGCAACTCAACCACCTCCCTGGGCAGGCTGTTCCAATGCCTTACAACTCTTTCAGGAAAGACATTTTTCCTAATATCCAACCTGAACCTCCGCTGGTGCAATTTCAGGCCATTTCCCCCTGTCCTATCGCTCACCACTAGGGAGAACAGACCAACCCCCGCCTCACTACAACCTCCTTTCAGGTAGTTGTAAAGAGCTATAAAGTCTCCCTTTAATCTCCTCTTTTCCAGGCTAAACAGTCCCAGATCTCTCAGCTGTTCCTCATATGACAGAATCATAAGGGTTGGAAGGGACCTTGAAGATCATCCAGTTCCAACCCCCTTGGTTGAGCAGGGACACCTCCCACTAGACCAAGTTGCTCAGAGCCCCTTCCAACCTGGCCTGAAAAACTTCCAGGGATGGGGCTTCCACCACCTCTCTGGGCAACCTGTGCCAGGGTCTCGCCACCCTCATGGGGAAGAACTTCTTCCTAACGTCCAATCTAAATCTCCCCTCCTCTAGTTTGGATCCATTCCCCCTTGTCCTATCACTGTACAACACCCTAAAAAGTCCCTCCCCAGCTTTCTTGTAGCCCCCCTTCAGATACTGGAAGACCACAAGAAGGTCTTCTGGGAGCCTTCTCTTCTCCAGACTGGATAACCCCAACTGTCTCAGCCTGTCTCCACAGGAGAGGTGCTCCAGCCCTCGGATCATCCTCGTGGCCCTTCTCTGCACAGGTACATACATACAAATGAGACCAAGGATATAGAAAATGAAAGGTCAATACTGCACCTAAATAAATGTGGAGGTGCAGCAAAGGAATGTACCTCTCACGCCAAACAAAGCAGATATTTACCCTCAAAAGTGCTAACACAGCATAGCTCTGCCATTCTGAGGAACTACCCAGGAACTCTCCTAAATTCCACACGTCAACGTGATGAGAGGGGATGTGGAGCCCCTTCCACTCACACCAGCTGGCGTCATGCGGAGAAGGTGCGCCAGGGCATTTCACATAATGAAACTACAGTGACCTTCACTTGATTGCTGCTGACCTGACCGCCTGCCTCTCCGCTGCTCTTCCGTGCTTCTCTCTGCTCGGAAGGAGTTTGGTGTAGGAGGCAGGCCAGTCAGCACCGTGTGCCAAGTCACTGCCATGTGCCAACAACTCTCAGCTGAAGGCATTTCACCAGCCTTGCACTGAAGGGTGCCCTACCTCCAGTTACCTTGTATTTCTCACAGAATAAAGGCATGTGTAGAAACGCCCCAATAAGCCTGGGGTACCTTCTTGCCTCAGGTTGTGCCGTGAGTCCTGAGGCTGCTTAGCCTGCGGAAGAGCAGCCTGAGGGGGAAGCTGATCAATGCCAAGCAAGAGCTCAAGGGCAAGGGTCAAGAGGATGGGGCCAGACTCTGCTCAGTGGTGCCCAGCAACAGGACAAGGGGCACTGGGCACCAACTGGAACCCAGGAGGTTCCCTCAGAGCAGGAGGAGCAACTTCTTTGGTGGGAGGGTGCTGGAGCCTGGCCCAGGCTGCCCAGAGAAGTTGTGGAGTCTCGTTCTCTGGAGAGATTCCAAAGGCGCCTGGACAATGTGATGCTGAGCCCCCTGCTCTGGGTGACCCTGCTGGAGCAGGGGGGTTGGACGAGATGATCTCCAGAGATCCCTTCCAACCACTACCATTCCGGGATTCTGCTCCTCTAGTAAAGCCCTGGTGATTTGCTGTCTGGGATGAGAACCGAATCGCAGGCAACAAATGCAGGAAGGTAGAAATCATCCAAAATACATTCACAGTCAAAACCAAGAAGCCCAGCTGTAAAACACACTTTAAACCATTGGAATGAGCCCTACAAGCCCTTGTAACTTCATTCAGAAATTATTTTGCCTTCAAGTAGGCAGAGACTCCAATAAAAGTTAGCAGAAACAGCATTGTCACATTCCTGCCTCAACAAAGGGATAATAAAAATATCAGATGTATCCCCACACCACAAAATGACACACTTCCAAGAACTACAAACTGAAAATCCATCTGGAT
>VWZK01003320.1:120031-139257 GCA_013396935.1 Baryphthengus martii
GATACGATGACAACATGTTAATCCCTAAACCAGTTAATTTAAACAGGAAATGTGGTAAGGCTGAAAATTAAGTAGATGGTATTGAAGTCATCAGATGTAATTGTTTCTTAATTAATGACATGGAGTTATAAAGCGCGTTACATGGAACTTTAAGGCTGGGGAAAACGGAAAAACACAAGGCAGAATTAAGAGTTAAACACGTATTAAGTTACTATAAATGTGGCTTTAAACTCAAGAAGAACAGAAAAGAAGCATTTTTCCCCTCTTTTTGTGCACTGAGCACTTGAGTCTCGGGGAAAGGGGAACTCTCCTCCTTCTAGCTTGAGTGACGTATCCATTACAAAAAAAGCTGCATGCCAAACGAATGAAATTTTTGTCTGTAACCTTGCCTAAATGTGTCTTACTCCTTTACTGGATGCCTGAGGGATTTCGTCAAGCTGCCTCAAATCCTACATCTTGCCACGCGTATCCATCCCCCTACAGCACGTCACAGGAGACAGACTGCATAGAAGTGAATGCATAGAAATAAAACCTACAGGGAACAGGAAGACCACTCGAGCAGCCCATGCCTCCATGCTGGAAGGACCACAGCGGACCTGTAGATATCACCTACACAGTACCTCCCACACAGAGCAGATGTCACAGAATCATGGAAACATTCCAGTTGGAAAAGACCCTTGGGATCATTGAGTCCAACCATTAACCCTACTCTACAAAGCTCTCCCCTAAACCATATCTCCCAACAACACATCTAAGCGACCTTCAAACATATCCAGGGATGGGGACTCAACCACCTCCCTGGGCAGCCTATTCCAATCTCTGACTACTCTTTTCTGTAAAATTTTTTCCTTATGTCCGGTCTAAACCTACCCTGTTGCAATTTGAAGCCGTTCCCTCTTGTTCTATCGCTAATTACCTGTGAGAAGAGACCAGCACCAACCTCCCTACAATGTCCTCTCGGGTAGTTGTAGAGAGTGAGGAGGTCTCCCCTCACCCTCCTCTTCTTCAAACTAACCAGCCCCAGCTCCTTCAATCGCTCTTCATAAGATTTAATCTCCAGGCCCTTCCCCAGCTTCGTTGCCTCCTCTGCCCTCGCTCCAGCGCCTCCATCTCTCTCTTGTATTGAGGTGCCCAAAAATGGACACACAATACTCAAGGTGTGGCCTTA
This sequence comes from Baryphthengus martii, assembly GCA_013396935.1. NCBI lineage: Eukaryota > Metazoa > Chordata > Aves > Coraciiformes > Momotidae > Baryphthengus > Baryphthengus martii. The sequence continues at coordinate 121,200 of VWZK01003320.1, forward strand.
CCAGTACCAAGTACAGGGGGACAATCACCTCCCTAAAAATATACACCTCCACTTAAATATCCACAGAGCTCCAAATTCAGCACAGCAAAGAGTTGAAAATCATGGGGTAAGGTCAATAAGCTTGAATAGTGTCTGTGAAGCCACAGAGGTTGCTTGAACTTCCTTCATCTACAGGATTCTGCCCAATTTTTAAAACCTCTTCACATTTTAACAAAACCTATTAATGACAAGTAATCCCCAAACCAGCCTCTATCAACGAAGGGGTAATGAAGAGCGCTGCTGGATGGCACACTTTTCACTGCCCTCATTGATAAAATGACGTGTAATTCAGCTTTCCCATGAATTCCCAAGTGATTTTTATGCAACCTCCATAAAGGCCAAGGAACTTCCTATGGACTCTCCAAAGAGCAAAACATGAGGAGCAAGCAGACAGACCTTCAGTCAGCATAAATCAGCGCAGGGTGCAACGGCAGAGGATCTGACAAGCTAACTCTGCTTTTTCTCTAGGCAAAATGTGGTAAGCAACCCTTCCTTAAAAGCCTGATAGTTTATGTGCTTTGAGGTGGAAACTTTAAAAAAAAAAAAAAGCTATAAAAAGCTTTACTGGGGGTGGGGAGGAATCCCTGCACTGTGTTTTATATCCATGGAACAAAGAAACTAAAATCCACTAGAAAAAGAAAAGGTCTTCATTTATTCTAAATAAGTCACTTTTGCTCAGGACAAGCAGTTTCTTCCACATTTGATACCATCTTTAACTCATTGTTTCTCATCAAATGACTAGTGGTGATAAGAATTTCCTGAGATAATAAAATTCTATTTCTAAGCAGGAAAAATAAGCATTATCAGATGCTACCGGCATTCAAATTTGCAAGAATGGAAGAAAATTCCTCCACCCAAATATCAAACATACTCATTTTGACCACTGCTACGTTAGATAAAGGAGCAAAAATCAGATGCAACCACTTTCCATAGTTGCTCAGTCACTCCTGAGAGCCTCAGACATGGAATTGTCCGGAAGGGAGATGCTGAGCATTGAAACAATTCCCTTTCTGGCATTACATGGACCACAACAACTTATAAGTGATTATTTCTTACACAATAACCATGTTAACAAAACAGCAAGGCTTGGAAAGCGAGAGGATGCCAGAATTCAGGTGGCTTCTACAACTTTCATTTTGATTGCCTTGTAATTTTTTCTGCTTCCAGGAGCGAGGCTCCTCTATTTTTTTTTTAGTGGGAATGAACTGTAGCTGTTGAATGAGAATCTATTCCGTGTTCTGCTGTTAGCGGTGTGTGAGCCCAGACCTCAAGGACACACTGTATAAATACTGCTGAAAAGCCAGAACCATTACAATTCTTCAGGGGCACTTTTATGGAAGGTTGTTTGTTTGTTGTTGGTTTGCTGTTGTTTTTTTTTTCTTTTAATGATAAGAAAGTGCACCACAAGCAATCATTGCCAGCGTGAATATTTAGTCTGCTTTTATGGATGAGAAACTGAAAGAAACAGGAGGTAAAAAACACCCTTGACATAGATCCAGGTTTGTATTTACCAGAACACTCAACATTACACAGTATATTCAGATATTACTGGATATGGTTCGCATTGACTTCCATCACAAGTGGAAATGTGGAATATAGAATTTCTGTCCAGCCTTGAAAGGACTTAACCGGTCTCACTTCTCTTCCCCGTTTCATAGACTCATAGACTTTGCAAAAAGATGAGAATGAGTGTACAGCTTTAGGCTCCCACCGGTGCCACCGCCCTTCTCCTACCCCCTCTGCTCCCTGCTCCACCCACATCGTGCTCCCCAGCACCCTCTCCGCATCCCGCTGGACTTTCAGCAAGAAACCCAGCCTACTAATCCAGCAGAAGATCCACCAGAATTCCAGTCATTGGGTTGTTGCTGCTGAGTGAGTTCGCCCCCTCCCCATCTCAGCGCGACAACCAGACACACACGTGGATGTCCAGCACCGCTGTGTCCTCCCATGGATTTTGCTCCGAGCAGCAGCTGCTGACGTCAGCTCCTTTTCAGGCCATATGTACTTTTTTTTAACCATCAGGTGCTCTATGCCATGAACTCTTCAGAACCCTCCCTAATGGGGGCTTGGCTAAAATCCAGCGAACAGTAGATACCACCGCAAATGAACAAATAACGAGCAATCAACTAAACGGGCTGTTGGAGGAACAAAGGCATTTCCTAGTTCACTTGGAGTTTCCTGCTTCAGCCTGAAAATGCAATCACGTTTGCTCAAGGGCTTCTGCTCCTTTTCCTTTGAATGGTCACAAAATCAATGGGGTAACGAGAGAACGGAGAGAAAAACACCATCCCAACCGGCAGCGTATCATGGAAAGGTGCTATTCAAGGCTTTCAAGATGGACTGTTGCATCAAAGGACTCCAACCTACCCAAGGAGCCATCGGTATCCATGATGGTGTCCCACTCCTACTAGCAAACAAGGGTATGCAGAGGGTCAAGGCCACACAAAGAGACTAGTGACTGGAAGATAAATAGTTGAGGACTTCCTACAGTAAATGTGAATTACGGGTAGCACCAGAGAAGGCCCATCCAATGAGGACACCAGGGTGGTGTCATTCTCAATTCAAGTCAAAAAGTCAAAAGATGTATGGATTAAGCCCTGAAAAGTATTATGTGACTGTGCTGCCATGGATTGGTCATTAGATGTATCAAAGGACCTGGAAGAAAGCAAGGAATACGAATGGTTTGTTGGGAACTGCAAACAGTTCTCTTCTGCAAACTACAGGCAGCTTTGGAGGCATAAACTGAAGCGTAAGGACATGATTTCCCACCGGACAAAGACAAATCCTGAAGCAAGAACTCAATCAGAAAATGTCTGCGTTCACTTGGCCTTGCAATTATTTTTTCTCTTCACTTTTTGTTCATCTCAGGGTTGCCACTTTTGTGGCACGTGTGGAAAGCTCAACTGACTCAGAAATGTCAGGGCAAACTTTAACCTACAAAGCCAGGCATTAAAATTCGATGGCATGGGTGCTGAAGACAGCAGGGTAGCGTAGCTGTGATGGTACGGAGCAGAGGCAGCACTTGGGATCATCCGCGACCGATTCAGTGGTGTTGGGAAATCCGGGTTTTACACACAGACAAGACCCTGCCATCCTGTATCCAGGATGAGTCACCACTACTGGCTTGTCACAGATTCACAGCATGGTAGGAGCTGGAAGGGACCTCTCATCCAACTCTCTTGCTCCAGCAAAGTCACCCAGAGCAGGTTGTCCAGGATCAAGTCCAGGAGGCTTTTGAATCTCTCCAGAGAACGAGACTCCACAAGCTCTCTGGGCAGCCTGGGCCAGGCTCCAACACCCTCCCACCAAACAAGTTGCTCCTCCTGCTCTGAGGGAACCTCCTGGGTTTCACTTGGTGCCCGGTGCCCCTTGTCCTGGCGCTGGGCACCACTGAGCAGAGTCTGGCCCCAGCCTCTCGCCCCCCGGGGGCCCTTGAGCTCTTGCTCAGCCTTGCTCAGCTCCCCTCTCAGGCTGTCCTTTCTCCAGCTGAACAGTCCCAGGGCTCTCAGCCTTTCCTGGCCACACAGATGCTCCGGGCCCTTCAGCATCTTTGTAGCTTCTGCTGGACTCTCTCCAGTAGTTCCCTGTCTTTCTCAAACTGGGAAGCCCAGAACTGGATACAGTACTCCAGCTGTGGCTTCATTGTGTGGAGAGCCAGAAGGTCTCCCCTGAGCCTCCTTTGCTCCAGGCTGAACAAGCCCCAGCTCCCTCAGCCGCTCCTCATCAGACTCCTGCTCTAGACCCTTCCCCAGCTTCATTGCATTTCTCTGGCCATGCTCCAGCCCCTCAAGGTCCTTCTTGGAGTGGGAGGCCCTAGCAGTCTGTGCTCATCTTCACTGAACCCTGCTGCTGCCCCTTTGCAGGCTCTGGCAGAGGTCCTCACCTCACCCCCACCATCCCGTGCCCAGGGGAGCGTTACAGAGCACACAACACGACCTCCGGCTGCGTTAGCTGCGCTCACTTCATTTCTTCCAAAGGCTGAGAAAATCGCTCCAAAGTTGGGAACAATAACAGGCACGATCCTGACTCCGCAGCAACTCTTCTGCAAAATTCTGACCCTTTTTATCCGAAACGGAGCAAGCAGGTACTGCGGCTTCCCCGCTGCACGGCTGCAGGACTGCAGCTCTGCTTGGTTTCAAACACAGCAAACCCAGCATCCTTCTCCATCTCCCATTCAGACACAGCTCCACAATTTTTGCTGGAACTTTCGGGTTGGGTTTTTTTTTTTTAATTCACCCCGAGGTACAAACTCACCACGGAATGGAAAATTTCAGCTCAAATAGATTTAAAATGTGGGAAAATTACAAGCTAATGGGAACAGGATCCGAACTAGGGGGTGCTGGGCAAGTCTAACTAAACACAGCACCAGCAGTTCCACCTCTAAAGCATATTTTGACCCACTATGTAATTAGACACAATTCCACAAGCAGGAATTATGTAAACCACTGTGTATATATTATTTTCAAAACCCCCAGCCATTTACTGGGTACTTTTTTTTTTTTTCCACTCACATGGATCCAATTACAGAATAGGCACCCAAACTCTCTGGGACATCAGGAAAGCAAGAAACGTGGAAGTGAAGATCACGACGAGCACACGCCGACCCTGCTTCATTCGGACGAGTTTCACAAAACCAGTTAATTCTTAACAGGCTAAAAATGTCTTTACTGAAGGCTGTTGCCCAAAAATTTCTTTATCCCTTCCAGTCCGCACTGTTACCCCACCCATGTATTGTCTGTAAAGTAAAATCTGTTACCTGCTGCAGAGCTCACCTCTTCAAAAGAGCCTGCCTAGAGCAAAAAGTAACACTGTCATAACTCTGTGTTAAAAAAATCCAGAGGAACTAGTCAAATCTCTTGAGTAACTCAATGAGATTGAACTGCTTATCTTCCTGGAAGACTCACAAACCCGCCTATAAAAGCTGTGAACCGCTGTTTCCGAAGATATCACCCCCTTGCATGGCTTGGATTATTTTTCCACGCCAGATGCACGTTTAACCGAGTCGTGCGAACGCGGCAGCTTCTTAATATACTCATTTAATACAGTGGCAGTTTGTAAGTTACTTCCCTCAACATGTGCCAGTTATATTTCTAGCAATTCCTAAAGGAAATGTGAAGATGAAACCATTTGGCAGTGAGAACGGTGATTACAATATGTAGCCCGAGGATTATTTCACCTCCAGACTTGCCACCATCCCGCTACACGGAGTAAAGTCCGTTCCTAGCAAACTCTCCAAGGGCTTGCGTTGTGAGTAGTGGAAGGGATAGCACGGCTTTACACAACTTCATAGAAAGCACAGGAATCCACCTACGTACTACAAAACGTTGTAGGTTTTCATCAGGAAAACGCAGCTTTGTATCCCCGTCCGCTTGTTTCAGAAGCCGAACAAACGTTTCCACAGAACAGGAACTAGCTAAAAGCTACTTCTTTGGACCGCGTTGCACTTGGCTCAATGGAATGGTAACAGATTCTTCCCCCTCAGCATCATTCTGTTAGCAAAGACTCCTCTCCTCAGTCTGATGAAACAGTTCCCTAATTTCTCATCATCTTCCACCAATTATTCCACACACCTTCCATGTCAAAAAATAAGAGAAAAACTCCTTTCCCCCCCCCAAATGTCCTTTCATGGCACCTGGAACAGCCCCTCTTCCATGCTTTACTACCCTATAACCCAAGATTAGAAGCCCATCATAAACAATAACCCCCAGAGATTGCTCTTTAGCACACTGCTGGCCTGCGAGTCTAGTGTTTTGGCAAATCCTCAGCTTTTTGCATTTTTCAAGGGACTTTTTACAACGTTGCTTACACTCAGACCTAATCTGTTGCTTCTAAATACAACACAACAGTGCCTTGCAACGGGGAATCCCAGCATTCCAATCAAATCAAAAACCAAGTGCCAAATGACAAACTATACTTAGAGCTGAGTTACGTCTTCTGCACATTTACAGGTTAGAAAAGGATATCTTTTGACCAAGAAAGAAGAAAAAAGCTCATATATCAGAGGAAAATAATCTAAACTTCAATCACATCTAAAGCTCCGTTAGCAGGTTTGTCGTCCGATCCTTTTGAATTTCTTGTACGCTCTGCAACTAGATCTGATAGTAAACATCAAACCGGGAAGGCAGCTTTTGAAAATCCAGGCTCAGCTGATCCAACTCTTTTAAGTCAAGTTCAAAGTAAATTTTGAAGATGAGATAGCCTACTACACCTGAGTGTTTATGACATTCTATAGGAGAAATACGCAGCCCCGCGCCGCAGTGTACCCTGGATACTCCTTCCTAACTCTCCTCTTCTCTGCTTTGCCTCCCCCCTCCAAAACTAACAGAACGAAATTAATAAGCAGCTCACGATAAGTTTAAAGCCCCAGCAAGGGAGTTTTACTTTGATGTGCTAGTGTAAGCAATATATAACACACAAAAAACCAAGGCAAAACCCACCCTGTCCTGCTGATCAGCATTTTACCCTCCCTGGAAACTCCACAAAGGCCCCACATTTTGCTCTAACGGACACAGTTCACCCCCGCTCGGCGAGCTCTGCGCTTTCATCTGCGAGCAAAACCTATTTCGCCTCGCTGGCATTCAAGCAACGCTGCAAATTGTTACCCTGCAGGCCACCAGCCATCTCCTTAAGAGCAGATCAACAGTGGAACTCTTTAGGAGACATAACTTGAGATATTTTTCCTAATATAATACTTTGTTCTGCATTTGTTGCTGACGGTGAAACGTGTCCGAGTGTTGGTCTGCACGGGAGAATTATCGGACTGTACAACAAAGGCTGAGCTTTTTTTGCCATCACTTCATTTCTATTGTAAGTAACTACGTGAGCTGCAATAGGACACGTTACCTACAAACTTTTCCTGCTGGAACATTGAAAGAGAAGGTTAAAGACACTTTTGCTGTGACACTGTGACGTACTATCAATAAAGAATGATTTACAGCACACCTGCCTCAGCACCCCACACCAACAACCAAAAAGCTGTTCCCGCAGTATGCTCCACGCCGTAAAGAATGCTCCAGCAACAGCTTTTAAATGTTCCACCTCTTCCTTATAGGATGATAATCAGTATTGGAGGAGATCATCCATTTACACATCCTCCGAGTGACACTTGTCTTGGACTCTGCAACTGGCACCTCTTGGGGAAGGGTGAATTATGGCACCAGCCTCTGCATCTTGGCTCTTCCTCCAGCCAGAGGAGACCTCCAGAAAGCAGCACATTTAACTGAGCACAATCCTTTTCTAAAGGCACTATAAATTTAAGGTATGTTTCTAATTGGGATCGACTGGATCATTTCAGTAGAAATGAGGATAAAAGGAGAAGACCTGGTAATGAAACAAAAATTCCTGTTCTCAGGACTACAGATGACTTTCAAATGAGTAACCAGTAAATCTTCTCCCAGTGTCAACAACAGTGTAACGCTATTTTCAATCAACAGAGAGGACAGGGCATCTAGTCCTGGATCTGGATTTATTTATGTCTAAGTGCTGCAAAAAACAAGGAAAAATTAGATATTCTACTTGAACCATCTGTCAGCTTCTACATAAAAACCGGAGCACACTCCTACCTTCACAAATTCTGTCCAGTCGCTGCCGCTTGACTTTGTGTTTATCCACAAGTGCCATTCTTGACAGTAGTTTCTAACTTTCTGATTCAAAAACCAAAGCAGTCCCCCGGGAACTTAGGAAAATTCACGGGAATCGGCGTGCATACCGCCACTGTCGATCCTGCAGAGAAACGGAAGGATTCATGAGGATTTCCAGTACGCCAGGTGAGACCGGCCCGTCCCCACCAGCAGAGCAGGTTTCTGAAAGGACAGAATCATAGAATCACAGAATGCCAGGTTGGAAGGGACTTCAAGGATCATCTGGTTTAACCAAAAAAAAAAAAACAAATAAAAAAAAAATCAAGAAAACCCAACAACCAGCCTCGTATACAAGAGCTGCCGAAGCGCCGCGTGGCCTTCCCAGTTTTATTTCTGTCTTGAAAATCTATCCCTGGCAGATAAAATCCATTAAGCTATTTTGTAGGCTCACAGACACTAAAAGATTATTAAAGAGCTGATAAAAAAGGGAAAGTAGCTTTTGCTCTCCCAGCCCTTCCACACCCCACACCCCCCGCTTTCACGTCTTATTTAAGCCTCGCCCTGTAAAAGTCATCAACAGACTTTGAATTCGCAACTAGACCTTGCTCCGTATTCCACCTGTCACCGCGGCCCGGCCTTTCCTTCATACTTGAAGGGCTAACGCTGAACTCCAGCGCCAGAGCTACCGTTTCCAGCCGGCACGCTTCTAAACGCCGATGAAATAAAGCAATCCCCGATGCGGGACGTGTGGCTGATTTGTAAGAAACGCTCTACAAAGGGACAACAGCTGTGGGCTTTTCATCGGTGACACAGAGGAAGACTCTAAATGGATCCTCTTAGGTCCGATGCTTTTGTTCCTCCAGAGAGCCAAGGTTCGTTTAACCTCGGAATGCTCCGAGCCGAGCACGGGCTGCAGACCCTGAAGGTGCCGCTGCGGCACTTTGACCCAACAGCTTGGTGGTAAAATCCTGCCATGGGGTTTTTCCAAGCGATTTCCACGCGAATCAAGAGATACAAGAAAAGACCTCACGCTGACAACGGGACTCAAACAATTCAACGCTACACGCACTGATTTTTTTACCAAGCCAGGCCACGCTACCTGTGACTCAAGAGCCTCTTTTCTCTTTTAAGGTGCAGAGAGACAATCCTGATAAAAGCTACAAACCTTCCAGGGATGGATCCTGCTCAAGAGGCTCCTGCCCCCACCAGCCATCCCCCACCCTTTTAAGTCTACTTAAAGGCACCAAAAGAGCAGAATTAGTGGAAAGGTGTGATTTGTAGAAACAAAGCAAACCACCACCACCACCATGCTGTTGGAGGCCTTGCAAGGAGAGAAGGGGAAGAGAAAGACAGGCACGAGCACAAGCCCGGCAAGAAATCCTGAGTGGCTGCAAAGTTTCAACCACTCTGCCTCCAAAGTAGTGACAGGACAAGGGGGAATGGATCCAAACTAGTGCAGAGTAGATTTAGATTGGACATTAGGAAGAAGTTCTTCACCACGAAGGTGGTGAGACCCTGGAACAGGTTGCCCAGAGAGGTGGTGGAAGCCCCATCCCTGGAAGTTTTTCAGGCCGGGTTGGATGGGGCTCTGCGCAACCTGGTCTAGTGGGAGGTGTCCCTGCCTGTGGCAGGGGGGTTGGAACTCGACGATCTTCAAGGTGCCTCCCCAACCCTGACAATTTTATGATACTATGAAACTACTAGAAAGGGTTAAATAAATAAATAACTTCTGAAGAGTCACCATTAGCCACAAACTTGGTACCACTCGTTCAAACGAACCCCTGAGCAGCTCCCCCGTAGCAGGTGAATTTTCACACTGCATCATTGGCAAAACAAAATTTTCACGACAAACTAAAAACTGCTGGCTTCACGTAACGTAGGAGGCATCAGAAGACACTGCGAACCAGGAAAACCCAGGCTGAAGTCCAAAAGTTGACCTTGGGCAATGACTATAACCTCAACTTGTGCTTCCACTTCTGTAGAGCGGTGATAGCGACGCTTAACCCAACCTCCCACAGCCCTTCAGGCTCTTCACATTCACATAGTCCATTCTGGCATTTCCACCTTGCATTTTATTCCTCCGCAACATCTCAGGGCCCTCCTCAAACCAGGCCAGTGAAGCAATAACTTCCCAGAAAAGCCAGTTAAATGCAAGGGGCTGGGCTGAGCAGGCGAGGTGTAAAGGCTCTAACAAAGCACCGCGATGACAATTTCATGGAGATTATTGTTATTATTATAAATGGTTATCAATTATGCATCGCATTGATAGTTAATTTATAAAAGGGAAAGGGTTGTGTTGGTACAACTGAATTCTGACTAAGGGAAGATCGGCAATTTCCTGGTAGTTAATGGCCTATTTCCCAGCAGCGCAACTGCAGTATAATCTCTGAGATTTATAGCAATAATTAATTGATTTTTTTTTTTTTTTCAAACATAGGGATGCTAAAGAGCACGATTCCCACTCACATTAATAATTAATTCAACACTAAAAGAAGCAGAAAACTTCCATTCCAGAGGCAGAAGCTTGCTACAGTCAAAATATTTCTTACAACAAAAACGAAACTGTTGGCGTAGCTAAAGTCAGAGGAGCTAACAACATTTCCACGGTCAACATTTAAAGGAATACCCGTGAATTTTAACCTCTACTACATCCCACTTCACTTCCAGGGACAAATAGCAGGTTATAGAAAGGTCACGTCAGGAGTGAAAAAGCTGGCATTTTGCTCAGAAAATGCTCCAATGGTTCATTATGGTGGGGCTGCAACTCTTTTCCCCAAATAAAATCAATATTCAAAGACCATTTAATTTTGACAGAGTGCATTTTCAGATGGACAAATGCTTCCATTAAAGTTTTTTTTTCATTTTTTTTCCCCTGCCATCTCAATTCCCTGCATTACTCCCCGGAGGAAAACTTTCTACAAAAGAAAACTAATAACAATCAGAGAAATTACTGCTCGTATTATCAGAATCTCATGTAGGTCAACGTAAACGCCCATGAATGAACTCCATCCTAATGATGTTAACTATCCCAGCTTTGTCTGACGGGTGTCCTTGATGATATCAACCAGCAACGAAAGCCCAACTCGGAAGACTTAATAAAAACGTGGCAGGAGCTGCCGAGCGGGATTTGGCAGGGACAGATAAAATGGAGAAAAAGCAGATGTGCGGGGCACAAAAACAAGCGGATCGTCCCCAGCCTTCCCGTGAAGCTGTAATTAAGAAAGCAGCTCTTCCATTTGTGGGATGGAGGACGCAATTAGTTGCGCACCCAACTTCAATCTCTCCTCAATGATTTCTCCATCCAGCCCCATCTCGAAACAATCGCAGGGCTAAATGTCCGTCCCCCCCCCCCACCAAGAAAATCAACACAATCAGTCTAGGCAGAACAAAAATCATGGCCAGCAATTAAAACCCAAGAAAAACCTCATTGTATAAGGAAATTTGAGAGAGAGGGAGAGGCGCGCGCACAAAAATTGTACTTCATCTTCAGCGAGATTAGGAAACAAGTGAAGTGATTTACATACAGTAATTGCACGGCCGCGTTAGCCTCCAACAGTGTCTTTCAAAATGTAAATTTTCTCGAAAACCCTCGGACACGATGATAGCCCAAGTAGTTATTTATTTATCTAAAGAAGGAGCGCACTTAAACACAACGTTCTAGGGAAAAAAAAAACAGGAAGGAAAAAAAAAAAGGATGCTGATGTAACACATTTTAAAAGCTTCTTACTACTGCCTGTTAAATACCACAATCCGTGAGCCAGAAAATGAGAGCAGAGAAAGCTGTTGTAGGAGGCTTATTTTCCCTGCTTTTGATGGAAAACGAAAAGAAACAAAAGGTGATCTTCCAAAATGAAATGCACCGTTAGACAGAAATAAGAGGAGTTTGGCTTTAAGAAGAAGGTGCTGTTTTCTGAAGCCCTCTCTCATCTTTTCACGGCACACGTAGGGCAGCACAGGAGCACAACCATGGGCAACATCTATTTTAGAGCATCCATCCCAAGCAATGCCATCAAACCACGGCGGGAAGAGCCTCCGTTCCCCGCACTCTGGGCAAAACGGCGTCTCACACGTTCCCTCTCCGCGCACGGTCCCAAGAAAGCAGAACGATGTCCCCAACACGACGTTTGGGGACGACGAGCCGAAGGTGATGCAAGCACGTAGCCCCGCTGTGGTGCTGGGGGGATCTGGGAAGGATTCTGAAACCGCTGCCCTGAGTACTGCCCAAAATTCATCTCAACGCCCAGGATGCAGTAAAATCAGTCCTGTTGCTCTTCGAGGCATCGATGAAGAAGTGGTAGGAAGATACCACTTCTGCCAATCGATACAGGGGCGGAGGTTAAGTGGGACTCCTCTTTAACTTCAGATAAAAGCACCTTTCTCAACAATCGAAAAAAAACCAGCACGTGTGCACTCCCAGACCCTTACTGGAATCAGAAACCCATTGCTCACAATTTCGAATGGCATCAACAAAATGGAGATTTCCTACCACGGAAAACTCTCAGCTCCACCAGCTGCAAAAGCTCCCCTTTTAAAACAGCAGAAGAAAATTTTCATCCTTACATCAAAACTGGGTTTCCACATGGACAACTCCTTAAACAAGGGAAAATCCAGTCCCAGTGTTTTGAAGATATGGTCAGATGTTTGCAAGGCTTTCACGAGAAAGTTTTGTACTTGTGACTAATGCAAGACACCAGTTCTCTCTGGTGACACCTCACCTGGAGCGCTGGGTCCAGCTCTGGAGTCTTCGGCACATGGACCTGTTGGAGTAGGTCCAGAAGAAGCTACAACAATGCTGGGAAGGCTGGAACCCTCAGCTGAGAGGCCACGCTGGGACAGTTGGACTTGTGCAGCCTGGAGAAGAGAAAGCTCCAGGGAGACTCTCTGGGGGCCTTTCAGGGCTTCAAAGGGGCCTGTCAGAAAGATGGGGACAGACTTTGGAGCAGGGCCTGTTGGGACAGGACAAGGGGGGATGGTTTTGCACTAAAAGAGGGGAGATTTAGACTGGAGAGGGGGAAGAAATTTTGTGCACTGAGGGTGGTGAGAGCCTGGCCCAGGTTGCCCCGAGAGGTGGTCGCTGCCCCATCCCTGGAACCATTCCAGGGGAGGTTGGATGGGGCTCTGAGCAACCTGCTCTAGAGTTGCAGATGTCCCTGCTCCCTGCAGAACGGTTGGAACTAGGTGACCTTTCAAGGTCTGTTCCAACCCAAACCAGTCTATCATTCTATAATTCTACGATTCTCTCAGCTGGCAGCAGACCAGGATGCCCAAGTGGTCGGTAATGGTGATGGAGTCGGTACCTGCTGATGCCGAACGCAGCCCTCCCTGCCGCCTCCTTTGCGCTAAGGTCCGGTTCCCCTCACCTCGATCGCACTTGAATTGAGATTTAAATGCAAGAAGAGCTCTCGGAGCCGTGCACTCTGCAAGCCTCACGTGAGCATCGCCGGGTGTCAACTGTTCTGATCATTTTAGCCACCGGCAGCTGCCATGGGGAGGGCAGGAGGGGCTGAGAAGCGGAGTCGGGCGCGAAGAAAGGCGACGCGGAGAAAAGAAAGAAGGAGACACGCAGAGATAATGACAGGGGAGGGAAGCGGACAAAGGAGACGGCACAAAGCAGGAGGAACACTTTGCGAACACTGTGTCATCCCTCCTCCCTACGCGGCACATCCTGATGTGCGATGCCCCTGGGCAGCCCCCGTCACCTTCTCCTCCCTCTGAAGCCCTGGCACGGCCGCAGGGGAGGAGGGAAGCACATGGAAGGGAAGGGACAGACAAAATGATCCTTCCTGAGATCCGGGTTTTTTTTTTGAGCTTTCTTTTTAAAGCGCAAGAAAACAACACGGGGAACTCACAGTGTCAAGACACCATTAAGCCTGATAGCCCAGCAGGAACCAAGAATGGATTAAACATTTATACTGGTAGCGAGAACACCCATAGATTTTCATTAGCCAAAATGAAAAATCGGTTATTTTTTATTATTATTATTTTAAATGCTTGAGGGATGTAAAGCCTCACACTTGGCAAGAGGCATCACGCGGTTTCTGCGTGGCCACGGTTCGGACTTAGCCCGCTCCATTCAGCGCTCTCAGCCATTGCTTGGGAAATAAGATGAGAGGTAAAAAATTCAACAATAAAAATAAAAAGGTTTTTTTCTCCCAGTTTCTGGTAGAATTACCTTGGCTTTAAATCACACCAGAAGCCTGCATCCCCCCCACGGGCTCTCAGCACCCTCAAAAAGGTGAGGGCAGGACTCTTGCTACAAAACCGCCGTTAATTAGGTTTAATGGTTTTACTAGTTAATAGCAGGATGCTGCCGCCGCAGAGCGCTCGGCGATCTTTTACATTAAGGCCTCTCCGTGGGAATGCCTGGGTGACGCCGTGGGTGGCAAGAAGCGTTATGCCTCTAGGTGATTTGTTTTTTTTTCTGCTCGGAAATCTAATGACCGAAATCTTACCCCTACCTGGTTACAAAAAGTAAAAGAATAAAAAAAAAAAATATAAAGCAGTAACGCAGCAGGTTAAACGTGCTTCCCGGAGAGCCAGCACTCCCACGTTAGCACCTGCTGATGGCAAAATAAAGAGCTCTTCTGCTCTTCACTGTGCAGAGAAGGAGAACAACGTGCTGTAGGAGTCTTGTGCTGAAGAACTGGTAACAATTTTGAGGAACTTGCAATGACATGAGTGAACAAAATGTGCCATAACGGCAGACGAGCCTGCACATCTGCTGCTAAATTAAACACGCCACGTAACGATGCAGACCACATCTTAAAACATTATGCAACGAGATACAGGCTGTGTTGCAAAAACAAGGCTTCAAAGATGGCACACAGGGCCTGATCCTGCCTTCCTTTTGGCCCCTGAAAGTCACGGCGAGTATCCCTCAGCAGTTCTACTCCATCAAAGGTTCTTTTTGACTCAGTAAAAGAAGAATCACAATTATATATACATGCCCTTCACAAGAAAAAAAAAAAAAAAGCTGTATGGATTTGTAGCATTTTCCTTCCTCTCCATCTTACTGATGCATAAAAGCACGAGAGAGGTTTTTGTTTGGATTGTTTTTCAAAGTTTCTTTAAGAATGGTACTTGAGGTCACGAATTGCACTCCAGATGGGGTTCTCATTCAGCAGAAAGACGTCAGAAGACCTGCTGAAACGACAATATTCACGTTGCCTCAACGGCCACGGTACGAAAAAGAGGGGAATGAGATATCCAGGGTTTTGTTCCTATTTTATTTTTCGACATTTTTCTTCCCCCCAATTTTGTTTTCCAACATTGGTGACTAGTTTGAGGAAGGAAGATCCAGGCACGCTCCCTTGTCAGGTAGTAACAGCCTTTCCACAGATTCGCAGTGAGTTTTCCAGTAAAACTAGGAAATACCAGAACTGGCACTTCTTTCATTCCGAAAGATAAAATACAAACAAGCAACTCAGGCAGAGAGTAGGAAAATTGCTTTAAAGAAAATAACTGTCATCTCTCTTTCTGGCATCAGAAGTGAAGCCGGTCGATGCCCTGACTTACCCTGCACCGACAGCCTTCAGGGGCCTGCTGGTGGGCAAAACAATAACCAGGAGCTGAACCCAAATTATCCACTTAGTTTCAAGAGCACCTAATCCATCTCCTAATTAATCACGGGCCTCCTACAGCCTCTCTTATCTTGTTTTTCTAAGTATCTGACGCCGATAACGCGCACGCTGATACTGCCACAGCACACAACGGGCCGGCTGACCACCCTTAACTTTTCCAATAAAACATGAGGAAACGACACATAAATAATCTTACAGTCTCCTAAGGTTCCTGCCCTACTGAAAAGCACAATCTCATTCTACACCTTCCCAAGTCCTTTAAGATTACTTGTTATTTATTTCCCCAAACGCCGGAGCGAGGCGACCCTTCGCTGTTTGCACATCTGGATAACCAAAAGCTCTCCTCTCCTCAAGCCACTAGTTGCTCCTCTACCAAAACCAAATCAGAAACCCTGAGAAAAATTGAGTATTTGCTGCTTTGTGGGTTGAGTTATGCAGTTATTTGGCCATTAGAGGGCATTTTATACTGCGGAGTGAAGCGCCGGCACGCAGCTTGTGAACAGCGTGGCTAACCCCCATCTGGAGCTGCTGGAGAACAGTTTTCTCTCTCCTCTCATTTAGTAATTGCCACTTTTCAACCTTCCCATATGCTGCATATAGATGAGCGAGCAAAAGCAAGGACAAGGGGGAAATAAGATGAAATAGCTATGGAAAAAAAAAAGTCCTGGTTAAATAAACACTTTGGTGCGTAGCTATTGTTGCTTTCAAGGTTTGGGTTTGTTCAGTTCCTTCTTCCACCGACTTAATTTCGATGCAAAACCTCAGTTTTAAGTTCAGAAAACCTGTAAATTGTGCCACGGTGCCAGTATCCGTCTCCAGAGCGAGAGGAGAGAGCTCATCCGCATCTGGAGCTGAACAAACAAATCCAGCTTCCTCACTGTCAAGAGGCAGCACACGGCCACTTACCTTCAGGCGTCTCCTTCTAGTTACTACTACACTGCTACATGTGAATTCTAAACCGTTTTCAGCTTTCCGCTGGCTAGGAAACCGCACAAAGCCACCCACTTCCCTGCTTCGGCGGTTTTCCTCTCTCCATCTAAACGCGAATCAAATTAGGAAAGAGACAGATATCTCGCTACACATCTCCAAATACACGTATGTTTGTAATCAGGGTGGCCCAACTTCCTGACTACGAGCTGCGTACCAACATCTTCATGTGGCTGAGCACCACATCCTCCCAACCTCTGTACCCCCTCCCACACTCCCCTGTAAAGCCTCATCTTTCTGTCGTCCTCACGACTGCGCCGCCAATCCGATCCACCAAGACCGCTTCCAGTGTGGGGCAGGCAGAGGTGACGGCCACGTTTCTCGGCGCAACATCAGCACTCAGCGCTCCTGCCTTGCAGGATTTGCTTAAACACCTGCCCGTAGTACGTACTTCCACAATACTCACAAGTTACTCCCAAATTCCTCCTTAACAGAAAGTTCAAAGCAGCAAAGGCAGCAATACCAAGACTACCAGAAAGAGCTGGGGTATCAACGCTTTCCTTCGGTTGCTCAAGCTAAAGGACCAACACTGACATCAAGACTGCTTGTCTTGGCGACTTTTGCAAGTCCTTGGCTCCGTACCGCTCTTAAATAAATGAAATGATGAAAGAAGCAGCTCGATGAGTACATCCTTACAAGCAAACGCGTGGGATACTCGGGGAGTACAGTGCTTCCCTCCTCTGTGCCATCTCCACTCATCGGCCTGCCCATGAAGACACCTCTTTCCTGCAGCGGCGCCCACCTCACAGCATCTTGTAACCAGGTGCTGCTGCATCAGCGGGTTGACGTAAGACAAGAACATGACGGTACCCTCATCTCAGCCAGCACATCCCACCTACAGACCTACAGGACGTACAGTTGAAGCGTCTCCAAGTCTGTAACACTACTATTTGCTCCTAATTTCTGTATCCTTCCATAATCAGGATCAGATATTGAAGACCCATGTGGCTTCAGCAAAGAGCAGCGACACAGGATGTTCTCCTTGGGCCCTGTCCCACAGCGACCAAACACTACTGCAGGGCAATAGCTACATTATCATGTCCCAGGAAAAATCACAGCAGTCCACAGCAGTCCACATCTTCAGGCTCCAGTTGAGGGCCGGAGGAGGAACTGTAAGCACAGCCTGGCAGGAGAGTCCACCACTCACTCAGGATGGACTTAGCTCACCTGAAGTGCAGAGGCGAAGTTCCTCATGGCCTAGCTGGACCATGATCTCAGCCCCTCGCTAGCACATTAAACTCCCCCATACGGAAAAATCTCCCTGTACTTCTCGTTGTATCGCAGACATCTCAAGCTTTTTTTTTTTTCCCATCAAACCTCCCAGAGCCTGTTCTGGGAGCTCTGCCTGGACTGGGAATAGTAAAAAGGAGCAGTGACACTCTTCAATCTCCAGAAAATCTTTGGAGTGATAATTTGCCCTTATCTTAGTGTTTATATTTACAAGCCACTCTCACATAAAAAGTCCTCATCTGCATCGACTTATTCAGCAACATGAAATAAAATAGCCTGAAGCGACTCATGTCGCTTAACGTACTTTTTTTTTTTATGTAGATGCTGCTCTGTGTAAAGGAATATTCAAAGGGGAAAACGGTTTTGTTTGTAACACTTATTACTATCACTGAAGAAAATATGTTCTAACAAGTCTCCGAAGGGGGAAACACTTGTAATACCTTTAACAGCTCAGCTAATTCATCTCGTGCTGCCCAAATGCTGGCAAAATCTCAAACGGAAAGTCTAAGAATGGAAACGTGGAAAACCCCGTTTCTTGCGGCCCGCGATCTGTTCCCACTATACGATCTCTTTCCATCGGAGTGAGTGCTGTTTGTTTTCAGCACAGAGCAGCTTTACTCTACAAAAAAAAAAAAAAAAAAA
>VWZK01003320.1:139264-156073 GCA_013396935.1 Baryphthengus martii
AAAAAAGAAGAAAAAAAGAAAAAAAAAAAAGAGACGAGTTCAAGAGTTCAAGGCTCCGTCTCCATTCAGGCGTACACCCACCACACAAACCGGTCGCTCCGTCCTGTGCTGAAGGCATTCCGCTCCCCACCACCTACTTACAAAAGGGCCTTGTCTGAGGGAAATGAGGAATGAAGGAAGGGTGCTAAGAACGGTGGAGAGGAGAAGAGCCCATCCAGGTGTTGGCAGCATCCAGGACCAAGGAAGGCTTGGCTCCAGAAATGAGTAGGGGATGAGGACGGAGGGTGGCTTTTGGAGTAAACAAGGGTTTGGGGAGCACTGGGCGATCCTCCTGCTCTTTGGGCTCCTCTGACGCAAAACCCACACTCTGGACAATCCTGAGCTCCGTGGGGTCAGGCACAAACACGGTCAGGATGGAAACGAGCGTTTCCATGAAGTCCCGTGGGAAAGAGCTGGTCGGGATGCGGGGCGGCTCCGGGACGGCTCGACCGCGAACCGCTGCCTCCTCCTCGCTCCTTCCGTCCCTCCACCTCCGGCTCTCCCTCCGCATCTCCCTTCTGCTGCTCCTGAGGCATCGCTCAGGCGGTTTAATTTCCAGAGGAGTGAAAGGAGAGGGAAGGAGGGAGCCAAGTGAGCGGAGAGAGGTTTAGATAACAGTAATAAATATAAGGAAATAATTCTCCCGCCGCCAACCTTTAGCGCCAAGTCCGAGTAGCCCCTGCAACCACCACGGGTTTGCATAATCTACACATCTTTCTTCTCGGTCTTGCCAGCTCCTATTTGGGATTTAACAACACTCAGGTTATTGACCTAAATTTATACAGGCTCATCTGGAGCCGTAACGGCCCATTGTGCGCCGAGGGCTGCTCCGGACGCCTTAATACACAGATTATTGACGCAATGAACTGTGACGGCTCCTATAGAGCTGTTCTGGTTTATTGTAGCAACACCTACTCGGGGTCCCTTTAACGCGTAGATCGGTGACACAATAGGCAGGAACGGCCACTACTCGGGGACGCGCTATCCCACGGATCACGACGTGACAGACCGCAATGGCTCCAGCCTTCTGCCTTAATGTGCCAAGCAGGAACACCCAGCAAAATCCCTGGGTCCCAAATTCTGGGGAGCTCTGGGTGGATGGCCACGAGATACAGCACGGGGATGTTGTCTGTCCCCCTACCCACCCAAACCAGCTGGCTCTGAGAAGTGATATTTGTAGAAAGCAATTTGCTACTGAAAATAAGGATTTATAATGAAAGCCCCGCGGGGCAGGACCAAAGTTTTAGCAAGAACAGCCATGGGCCTGCATTATAGATCAAGGCTAAAATCCTGTGTGAGAAATACATGGAAATTAGCCAGAAAAAAATCAGCGTCCAATTTCAGCATTAAAAAAAAAAAAAAGAAGGAAATGAAAACATTTTATGTTCCAAGAGAACGCGAAGAAAGCGGGCGCAATAGGAAAGTGCACAAATATCGACATCTCTCCCTCCTCTTTCCCTCTTGAAGAACAAAAATAATCTTAAGAGGCTGAGAGCTACGCACGGTTTAAAGAAAGTCTCTTGTGTGGGGAGACCTCAGGCTGAGGAAAAGAAAATTAAAACATTACCACTACCCAAGCGTTCGCAGCCTCCTCGCAAACACCAGCGAGCAGTTCAAAAAGCTGCAGCTGGCTTTCCCCTAACGCGTACATCTTCCCCACCATTTACCAGGAGCTTTTTTTAACATCGGTGACACTTTGCATTCAAAACTGCAGTTAAAAATAGACCACTGGTCCTCCCTTTTTAACCCTGCAAACTCCCTCTCCTCCTTTCCGCCTTCCCCGCACGCCCGTTGGCTTCTCTCCCGCTCCTCCTGCCCCGGCATCGGCCGCGGGGCAATAGAAGGGTGAGGTTGGGGGGCTGCTCAGCTGCTGCTCCAGAATTTCATCTGACCCTGGGAGCATCCCGTTCTCATTTCTTCCCAAAGTTAGTAGTGGGCTTTATTACCAGGAATGAAGGTAATGGGTCTGTTCTGCGTCTCCATTTCCCTTCCCACCTGCTCTTGCAGATGACATGAGTTTAAGGCTTTAAAGAAAAGCACCCACCACTGCTGTTTGCTCTGTGGCCTTAAACCCTGCAATCAGCAGCTCAATCGGCAGCGCAGAGAAAGAAATTCCTTTGTTATCCTGTAGCTACTTAAACGCTGAACCTTCAAAACCTCCTCGGGAAACAGGCTGGGTGAGCGGCTGCCGCTACGACAAGGAGCCCCGCACGACAGAGACTCGAAAAATCAATATCCTTCACCCAACTTATCAAATTTACCGAGGACATTTATACAGCGTAATTAAATAGAAAAGAGATACAAATACAGAAGAGTATTTGCACGGCACTGCATAGCAATTGCATTACCTCTGGAACAGAGGACACTTTGACAAAAAGGAGGGAAAACACCATTTATCAACCAAAGCAGCCGCAAGGAGCACAGGGAAAGTCTCCGCTCTCCTTGCTCACCGGGAATGTTTTAACACTCAAGTAAAGATAGCTGCAAAGTACACACCAGCACGTATACCTAAGGCACTTCTGCGGGTCCTGTTCAGTCAGCCGGTGATGAACACGGTGCACAACACTCAGTCGCCTCTCGGACTCGTGTAAGTTCTCCAACCCGTGTTGGGGCACTTCCCCCTCGCTGGTGTGGAAGCAAAGCAGACACTATTATGTTGCTTTTCAGCATATGAATGTACCAAGTAAAATCGATTTTGCCCAGTAATCCGCTTGGTAAGTCAGTGATGTTTTCCACAAGCAGCAGCCATCCCTGCAGACTCGCAAGATAAAAATCTTCTGTGCAAGGTTAAACCTGGGAAAGGCTGACTGCCAGCGCAGGGCAATCGAAAACACCGCGGAAAAGGCAAACTAGATTGTCTGGCTATTTGTTAAACAATTCTTCTCACAAGGCTTGTGTTACAAACGTGCTTTGTGAACGCTCCTGCCTTTCAGGTAGAGCCAAAGAAGCTGGCTCCTCGCTCCAAGTCCCTACAAGCAGCACACTGCTGTAGATGTGGCATCTCTCTTGCCACGTTGACCTTAAAATTCAGAATAGCCCGGTGCGGTGCTGGGCACACACTCGTGTCCGAGCCCCGGTGGGGAAAACCCAGGTGTGTTTGCAAAACCCACCCAACTGCAGACTTCCTTCCACTTCAGGCTCCAAGGTTTGATCTTCACTGTCACCTACAACATTTAGGCACTACCTAAATACACCGACCAATAAAAATCAATAAACAAGATGGGCAAGACTCCTGCCTCTCCAGATAGGGATGTGGGATGTAATCACTTTGTACAACCAACCTGCCCAGGCAGGTGTTAGCAGGTATTCCAAGGCGGACCAAACGAGGTCTGACAGAGGCCGTGGAGTACCAGAGAAGCGGCAGGTCACACTGGGCACCGCTCCCACCCACCTCAACAGCCTCAGAAACAAAGGTGTGACCCCTCAGCAACATCCATCGCTGCTCCTTCCCCACTTGCTGCTTCCCCCACCGTGGGCAGGGGGAAATCTCAGCCATCCGCTCGGCAATGGACTCACGGGGAAGAGAGAGCATCAGGTTAAAGGCTTCTTTGTTGCCTCTCTTGTGTCTGGATTTGTTAACGTGAATCACATTTCGCACTATTTTGAGCAATCCTTTATTAGAAGTGCCTGTGAGTCATTTTCTCTAAATTTGAAACTATAAAAATGGTAATGTTTGGGTAATACTCAGGAATTTTTAAGATTCTGCATACTTCTCTTTTTAATTGAACAGGAAAAGGAGAGTAACCTGACCCACGAAACGAGCTTATTTTTTTTCCCCCCCTTATTTGTCCTGCACAGACTCACTGCTCTTGAATAGAAATTACACCTCATGGAGTAAAACTTCTGAATGACCTCCACTGAATACATATGGAGAGCACTACAACAACAAATACAAACCAAAATATCTCTTTAGGAAAAGGCCAAAAATCCAGCAAGTCAGACCCTGGGAATCTCTATCAATCTGTGTTCAGCACAGTATTAAAAAAAACTAGTCTAGAAAGTTAATCCCATGAACTTTACATTAACATACATCCCTCTCAGATGGCATAACTCAGTAATTGAAAATCATACTGGTATTTATTCGTATCTCCAGTGTCCCCCACTTGAAACCAAAAGAAGACCAAGGGATTTTCTCTCCAAATGGAAGGTCACTAACCAGGCACACAAGCGGAGCCCCACGCAAGGCAGCAAATAAACTGCCCTGCAAGCACCAGTTGTGTGTTTTTCATCCCAGACACGGGGACACCTCACCCTGCTTGGTGACATCAGAAGAGACGCTACTGCAATGCCAACTTTGGAAACGGGTTCTTCCCTAACAGGCAAAGGTCTCAAACGAATTCATGGCATGCGCACCAGCCTGCCTCCACGTTTCTCTGCTCCGTTACCTCACTGCACAGCTCATTCTTGTAGTCTCCATGCAGGACTGGCAGAAGAAAGCAGGCTCTGGCCAGGAGAGTCAGCAGAGAAACTTCCTCTAGCTGTCTTGTGGGTGAACTAGGCTTCTTTGATATTCTTGGACACACATCATGCTCAGATTTGCGTGTCCCTTGGTCCAAAGCAAAAAAGCGTCAGGAATGAGGAAGCTTTACTGCTCATTCCTACCACACCTGCTTTTCAAACTGCTTCAATCCATAGAATCATAGAATCGTTGAGGCTGGAAGAGACCTCTGAGATCATCAAGTCCAGCCTAGGACCCCAACACCACAACACCTAGCTAGACCATGGCACTAAGTGCCATATCCAATCCAATTCCTGCATAGATCCCTACCCAGCACCATCCGCAGCAGCAGATCTAGAGATGCAGCAGGGAAAACCGCATGGCAAAAAAGCAACACCCGGGTGATCTCCAAGTAGGGCAGCCTGGGATGGAGTTGTGATCACTTTGACTCCCTTGGGCAGGACCAAGGCCCATGGGGCAGCAGAGGAGGAGGCGCCAGCAGGTGCCAGGATGGCTCCAGCAGCGCTGCAGGCGCTGAAGGGAAAGCACACAGCTGAAAGCCTCAGCTCCAGCACAGGTAACCTTTTTGAGCGTGGAGGTGACTCCAAGACCCCTTTCATTCTGCTCAACCACCACAAACAGGGATAAGGGTGATGGACTTACTGCTCCAGCCGTGGGGTTGCATGACCAACCTGTGTAAGGACTGCTAAGGAAAATATCATAAAGGGAAGCTCATTTCCCCTGGGCTGCTTGATAGAGCCCATCAGAGGAAACATCTGCCATCCTCCACAGAGGACAAAAAACAAGGAGGAAGTGGTTGGTCCATCCAGAGAAAAGAAAGTCAGAAACATTAAAGGCACATGGGTCCTGACCAAGGCAGGAGACCCACTTCTGCAGGCGGCTCTCAGCAAAACAGGTTAAAAAAGCAGTTTTATAGACTGCTGAGTACGAAAACGGCAGCAGCCCACTTGATGAGGTCAGGGACTGAAGTGGCCTACGGTACTTGTGAGAGAAAACATCTGCTCGTGTTAAAAGGTCAGCAGGAAATGAATGCTATTTACTTTGTCCTTATTGGTTAGGCCACCGCTCCTCGAAAGAGAACCACACATGGCTTAATTTAGCAGCGTTCACCAAACGACGAAAGCCCCGCGGCGGCCGTGCCACTGGCTGCCCACATTTGAGGCCCCTTGGTGCACCCTGGAACCCCCTCGAGCAATCCTTGGGTGAGGACCAAGGGTGGCCTTCTCCCCAAGAAACACCCCTCCTCACAGGCCATGATCCCACATGCTTCAAGGAGGAGGGAGTGGAAAATCCTTTGCGCTGCCTCAGGAACAAGCCGTTAAAATAAATCCGTCAACATAAAAGCGAAAAAACAAGAAGTTTCTTCTGAAAAACAGGAAGCGTTAGGTACATAGCGGCTTAAAATAGCGCCGCCTCGATTTGTTGACAAAACCTGGGTCCCAAGGGGTTGTGTCTTTTTAAGTTTTTTTGATGATTTTTTTTTTTTGTGGACAGCCAGGCACACCTCCACTGCTGCCCATGGCATTGCCAGGCCGATTGGGCCGGGCCGGGCCGAGGAGGTCGATGGCGTCGGGCCTGGCCATGCTTCCTGTGAGCGGTGAAGGGGCTCCCACAGGAAACCCTGACAGAAAACAAGTCCCGCTGCGAGCCGGGCCAGGCTCGAATAAGCAAAGGGAATATTTAAGGCTGGTACCCTCTTGTTTAAGCTCGGTTTGGAGTCTTGAGTGTGTAGAGAAGCGGGTTCAAACATTCCCTTGCTGGCTCCCCAGCTACATAAAGTAGGAGCAGCGAGATGAGCCACTGACGCCTGAGGACAAGCTTAAAATGATAAGGCTCTGATCCCAAGCCCTGTGTCAACAGTAAGTTCACAACCAAGAAATTACAGGATGGTGCCTTCTACAGAACAGAGGAGGGAGGAAATTTTACGCTCCAACTTCCCGACGTGGTCGTGTGACATTTTCCCATTGCTCAGGAACTCTCCAGTTTGGGCTCTGCTTCTCCTTCCCCACAATACACCCTGCCCTCCTGATTCAGTCTGAAGAGGTGGAAAGCAGCAGGTTGGTTTTTTTTTTTGGTCTTAATGTGAAAAACAACAACATTAAACCATGAACAACGTTCTCGGATGATCTAATGCAGAGTAAACCGACCGTACTGAAAAGTAGGTTGAGATACTATTGCTTTCTACAAACCTTGGTCTCCAGACCGCAGCCGCCCGCAATTCTTGCCCTGCCTGCCTTCTCCTTGCACCACACCAGACGCAAAGGGGCCCCTATCGTGAATAGCTAATTATCGGACCACATTAAATTATTTCTCAAATTAAGATTTGTGGGTTTTCCCCAGGCCTAACAATACGCCTTTGACAGCAGCACTGCAAACGCGCTGGAGTAGGAGCAGCAGTCGAGCTCCATGTGCAATTAGGCCGGCATGTGGATCTTATTGCTCCTAAGGACTCTTATTTGATTTCCCGCACCACCAACTGGTGAGAAGTTTTCAAGTCTAAATACAGAAGAATTAGATCACTCTTTGGGGTGGTCGCATCTGGGGTTGGAAAACCAGATGGAGCGTGTTTTTTTTTTTTTTCTTTTCCCCGAGTCCTTTGTAATTGAACCAGCACACGAAGTTGCTAGGAAGCAGGCAAATACAATCACCGCTTCGGGGCAGCCTGCAGCGGAGTCGGTGCCGTGTCTGCCAACACTCGTAGACACCATCTTAAGTGCTAGCAGGGAAGAATGGTCTCACGGGCTGGGGTTTATAAAATACCGTCGTGAACGTGGACCTCCTGCAAGCGCGCAGGAGCTCCACGACTTCTGAACATAAACACCTGCACCCACGGTCTTCTCACGGTGCCACCCAAGGAACCCGGGTGAGAGACGATTTCCTCGGTTCCCTAAAAATGCACAGCTTGTATGAGCAGGCAGTGAAATTGGGGAATGAAGGGGAGAGAGAGGGAGAGGAGGAGGGAGCAATAGGGAAGCTTCAGCATTTCAAAAGGGAGAACCCACCAAGTACAGAGAAGGCCGCCAGATGTGCCAACAGGCCTTGCAGGCTGGATGGAGCCCGTGATGGGATACGGCATCACCATCACAACCAGCTACGGCGGCCGCTGAAGGGGTTTGCTTCTGGCAAGGCCGTATCACAGGGATTTCACCGCAGCCATCCAGTAAGTATCGGCATGGCAGTGTCCTGCCCTGCTCGGCTCTCCAGAGGGATAGCCACAGGAATGTGGAAGGCGATAGCTGTGCTGGAGAGCACCTTCTGCTTCTTGTGAGACCTCGGCGCTTCTTCACGCCTCTCCTCTGCATGGGGACAGGAGTCTGGTGGGCCAGGAGCTTCTCAGAACAAACATGGCTGAACTATTCAGGGTATTTCTTTCCTAGAGCCAAACAGTATTGGCATGGACTGCTTCAAATCGACACAGACTTTGCCAGGGAATGGCTATTCTAGAGTCAGAAAAGGCATCTATATTCCGCGGCACTTAACCATGGGCTGGGTTTAAAAACCTGTGGGTTTAAAGACCCCCTTATCAGCAGCTAACGCAGAGCGCTGCTCCCCAAGATGCAGGAAGCGTATCGAAAGCCCACTTTCCTTTCTGGTTTTCCCTCTTCCCCCCATCCTTAGAACTCAGAACATGCAATAATAAAGTCACAAGTCAAACTACAATAATGAGGTGAAGAGAAAATTCACCACCAAGTGCTGAATTTGCAACCAGAGGAGCACAAGCAACTGGCAGCTTCCCGTGCGGCACCCCGTGGGCACGGGCGTCGAGGGAGGGCTGCGCCTGCTCCTCTGGTCGAATATCCCCAAAGCACAGCAATCTGAAAATTAATTACCAACTCAAGCCTAAGCAGAACACCTTTAAATAACTTTTGGGGGACTTTTTAAGAAGGAAGCAACAAGTAGGAAAACAAATAAGTGTCCCGAGTCAGCACTTCATGACTCAAAAGAATACATAAATGACTCACTCTTATGAACACGGCCTGCATATAAACATCCACCTCAAAAATAATAATAATGCTCCTGAAGAGCAAAGAGGATGGTGGCGGGGATCAGAGAGGTTACTGGTAGAAAGAAGAGGCAACGGGTGAGGATGGAGTTATTGGGAAAGGAGGCCGTACAGAAAAATTCCTCTTGAAAAGGACACACAAGCACCTGGCCCTGTAGTTTTAACATCTTTTAATTTTTTTTTTCTCCTCCAGCCAGCCCACAGGTTTTGTGCATGAAAACACGGTAATTCTGCAGTAGATTTTTCTTTTTGCAAATGGAGAATTATCGGCATTTTGAATCGGCATTTGAGGAGTACTCGGCTTTTTAAAGGGTATTATTTTACAGGCATTTTAATCTTAGAAAAATTAAGGGGATATCTTCCTTTGAAGCCACAAAGCTGACATCTTCAGTACTGCATTTTTCACATCCTATTCCACGTTGGCTAGGTTTTTTTCTTCTCAAGCCAGTTCTAGCCAGGCCAGCCTTCCTTTTCTGCATCTGTCTGTCTTCTGACTAAATATCCATGGGCATAATGGAAGCTACACGGCTACACCAGATCAACTTTTCCAACTGCGCCTACAATAAACTCCTCCATGGCCCTGGGTGATCTGGAGCCACTGGGATTTTTGAAATAAGATCATTAAATACCTGGGTGACTTCACAGCCAATTTTAAGCAGCCAATTTGACATTTTTGGTTGGTAGGGCACCAAGGGAGTGCAAGGTTCAAGAGCTGGTCATCATACAATGTGTTTCACAATGAATTTGGACTGTTTTTCTAACCTAGCTGTCTTGTTTAAAAACCAATACAACCCTCCAAGGTATACAAATAATTAATTTCAGCCCAAGGTCCAAAGCAGCAGCTCCCAAACTTTCTTTCCCGGCTGCGACCTCATTTTACAGACCAGTAACTCCCTGCAACCCCAAACAGCAGTATAAATATCGGACAAAATGAAATTTCTCTCAGGTTCACGACCTCGTTCGGAACTTCCCCAAACCTCATTCTGGGGCCATCACCTCACTTTGGGAACTGACACGATCATAACATAAATGATGTCCGAAACGCAGACCCACCTACAGGCACAAGCCGGCAGCGCTTGCGGAGAGCCACCAATGGCTCCAAGGTCACAGACGGAAGACCAACACCCAAAATACAAGGCGGAGGAACTCCATGCACCATCCCACTAATCCTTCATGGTCCTGGGCTTACCTTGCAGACCGCTGTGCTGATGCCTCAGAAGAAAACCATCATTTACCCCACGGGTTCAATGATGTCCGTCAATGTCCAAACCCACCCTGCAGCCCAGTTCTCTTCAGCTGGTTTCACAAACAGGGAAAAAAAGCCAAACAAAAACACCACCACCCCAAAATGTGGATGTTACTTAACAGCATCATAAATAAATCCCCTTCAAATTACCTCCCTTGGTATTTTTTAATCGCTACAAGACAAATTTTAGCTTTAGGGGAACTACGCTGCTTTCTGTACACTGCCGAGGGTACAGTCAGTGCTACAGACATAAATGAGAAGTAAAATGACCTGCTACCACTATGTAAATCTGGTAGCAGGAGCTAAGATTAGAATTAAGGCATCCTCAGTTTCCAGATCAGATCCTACTCAGTTACAGCCTTGCGTCCAACTGTACAACTGGGACCTTTCTAGGCTGGGTATCACAAAGGGGAATACAAACGATCGGAATCTCTTCAGAAACATTTCTCTCCTCGTCTCTGGCTCCAAGTTCATGGTTCTGGCATCCCCTTGGTGATGACTTAAGATAATAAAAAAAGGCAACAAGCAAGTTCACAGAGAGAAGAAAGGGTAAAGTGAGACAGATCTGGGGACAGATGTTTTTTTGCCATCTGTCATCTTTCTGACATATATTTTAAAAGATGATAACCCCCTAGAATGGTTTAACTGGCAAGTTGGACTGTGAGTGGGAGTGGCGTGGCTGTAACAACTGCAAAGTGACATTCCCTCAGAGTCTGCACCCTGAACATCCAATATTAGGCTATTCCCAACCACAGGCAGAAAACCAGGGGTAAAAATTTAGTCCTCTGGCTCCCTATTGCCGTCGAAATTAACTGCCACATAAAATTGTTGATTCCTACTAAATGAAGCTATACAATTTATCAGCTGAAGGATGGAGCAAACTCACTTGTGGGTTAAATACACTCCCTGAGTTATAACGAAATTTTGCCCCGGCGACAGTTTTATGGATAACCTAAGTTTTATAAATTCATTAGTAAGGGACTAACTTTCAAAGTAAAGAAAGACATTAAACAAACGGCGCAGCGCTGTGTTTACACGCCAAACAGATTTCCCTTTCCTTTCCAAAGCCACGCTGGGAGGCTCGGAAGGGAAAATACAAAAGTAGCTCTGCTGAAACACTTCGCGGAAGGAAAATGTGGCCATTCGATAGCACTCGAGTCAGCGAGGGCTGAGCTCAAATCTGGATTTCTTCCCTGCCACGGACCTAATGTGTGAGCAGGGCACTCCTCATGCTTCCCATTCAAGCCTCCCCAGTCTCTTAAACCGTCAAAGCATCATTTTTATACCGCCAAAGGAGACCAGACCTGCTTCAGAGCTCCGGGGAATCTTTTCATTGACTTCCATCAGGCTCTAAATCAACGGCATTATATTGTTTAATTAAAGGGACACTGAAATCTGGAAGCTACTTCATTTCTCCCAGAGTTAAAAACAATTTGGGGATCTACATCTGGGCGAATCCTCCTGCCCTTTTCCCATTGATTAAAAGTTTTCCCTCCCAACTGACACAGCAAAGCTGACACAGGACCTGAACATACTGGAGAAAAGGAAAAATCACATCTATTTGCCTTGTTGTCAAACCAAAGGACACGCTGAAAAAAAGAGGAAAACCACATTTTTACAACTTACTTACAACAAGAGATATTAAAAACAGTTTCAGAAGGAAGCACAAATTTGAAGCTGATGCTGCTTCTTCTGCGAGAAATCTTATGATGGAAGTTGTTTTAACCTATACTTGCTGAAAGAAATGACTAACATTGCTATAAAAAAAAAAAAAAAAAAGGAGCTATTGTAGGAAAAAAAAGCTGTTTTTCTCCACTTTTCCATTCTGTTTACTCTGTGCATTTATCACCAGCATGTGTAGAAGCAGTCTCACTCTTTCCCCCGTGCAGGCAGCGAGTTAGTCACACTTTCCCCTGTTGTGTAGCTCCTTTAGTCAGCAGCAGGGAAGTGATAAAGATGAAAAAAACTAAACAAAAACAGGAAAACGCAATTGTAAAAAACATAGAAATTAGCAGGAGGTCCTCATAGGCAAATGTAATATTCAAATCGATTTCTTCTGCTTTAATTTAAGAGACTGCAATCTGGAAAGGAGCTCCGTGCTTCTCCACGCAGCCTTTCCTCCGAAGGACGTGTGCTTAGGGTATAGGAGAGCAAGGACAAGGACAGAGGAGAGGCAGCGTATGGATGTGGGAGTGGAGCTATAGGAACCCCTGATGCAGAAAGTCCAGGACTTACGCTCCTGGAAACAAAGCAGGTTGCGAGCGATGGGGTAAAGGAATCTGAATCCCAGCACCTCTTCACTGGCAGGGTGAGCGAGCCAAGGAAACCTCTTGATCCTTCCTCCTCCAGCCTCCCACTCCCCACATTCATGCTGGGAGAAGGACAAAAGGAAATGGCCTCGAGTAGCACCAAGGCAGGTTTAGGTCGGACATCAGGAAGAAGTTTTTTACTGAAAGGATCATCAAGCATTGAAACAGGCTGCCCAGGGACGTGGTTGAATCACCATCCCTAGTTGTGTTTAAAAGTTGTGATGCTGAGGGCCACGGTTTAGCAGTGGACATGCAGTGCTGGGTTAATGGTTGGGCTCGATTATCTTGAAGATCTTTTCCAACCCAGATGATTCCATGAGCGTTAGGAGGCAGGACAAGAGGAGCCAACCTTCACAAAAGGCTTGGTGAAACCTCTCTACCCAGTATCTCAACCGGAAGATGACATTCCAACAATCTGCTTTGACAGACGTGGCAAAAATGTTTGTTAGCTTTGAGAAACTGAGAGAGAAACTGCTACCAGAGAATAAAGAGATTTTGCAAAGCCCAGAGTGAGCCGCAGCTTCCAACCCGAGCAGCGCGTTCACTTACGCTCGCCAGGTGTTAAATAACCAGCCTGCAGCAGGAACAGCCCAAGTTTTGTGACCAGTGTAATGTAATTACGCACCACTGCTTCCTTCTTGGGGGTCTACTTATTTAAAATGCATTAAAGAAATAAATCACTGGTGATTGTCCCGTCCACCTTCCCTTTTAAGCTAGGCTGAGGCAATAAATCTAGAAAAAAAGTAATTCCTGCTTTAAATAAAACCAACAAAAGCAGTCTCAATGGGAGGCTCCCAAACTTTATTTCCAAAGTCACAGCCTCGCTTATTTTTTATTAAATTATTTGCTCCAATAGATCTATGAAGTGGCAACAGTACCAAATAACCCTAATATATCTTTACAAAGTAATCATCCTAAACTCTCTGAAACCACGGTGTTCCGGTAGTCCAATGGTTTTCCAGCCTCGGAACTTACGCTTGACTATAAAAAAATGAACTGGTCACAGGCAAAGCCCAGGGAGGCTGAGAGTTCACATTTATTAGTCACAAATCTGTACCGACCTGCTCTCACACAATGCAGAGAAGACAAGGTAAGGTCCTGCTACGAAGACTTGGAGGTCCAAATCCCACAGACGCTCGCTGTGCACAATCAGACCGGGCTCCATCACCGCAGAGAGTTTAACAAAATCCAGGGAAGAGAAGGACTCGTTCCCAGATGCCATGAGGCAAACCTTTCAGCTTTATTAGCTTTGCCAACGTGCACACCCATGTGCGCGCACGGAAGCCCACAGTCATGCCTCTAAAGAGTGGGATTCATGTTTGAAGGTGTCCAGGAGATGGGGGAAGAAAGATGGGGTGAAGCTGTTCTCCCTGCACTGCACTGTGGTTTGGGGGAGCAGCACAGGGTACAAGTCCCACTGGTCTGATCCAGGGCTGCCCACATCATCCTCTTGTTCCCCAACTCAAAACACACTGTACTGAAAAGAGTCCTCTTGGCACTGGGAGGACAAGGATCGGGCTTAGATTAGCACCGAGCGGTATCACACAACCAACACAACCAAACCTGAGATACTCCCAGTGCAAAGCCCAGCCAGCTGGGCTTTGGAGATGATTCAGCCTGTGCTCAGACACACCTTCCCACCATGAAGAGTTCCTGACCTCCTCCTAGGAAAACCCGAAGTCATCAGCAACACGATGTGGAATAAAAACACTTAGGAACATGCTAGTTCAGAAAAATACTTCTCAGATACCTTTTTTTCCTGCTCTGTTGTTAGTCACCAACTCCAGAAGTATACTGCACCGACTGAATTTACCCTGGCCAGGTACTTCTGTCACATATTTAAAGAAAAAAACAGCCAGCAAGAGGCTGAGCAATCCCACGCGAGCCTTTCTGTCACCGACACAAATCTTAATTCTCGAAGGACTGTCTCAAATGCCAATGGGAAGCTCAGGAAGGGATGAGATTTTTAATCTAATCTGCTTTCAAAATAATTTTGTTGGCATTGATTGTGCTAAATTGTATCTATGGGAAAGAATTTAAACTAAGTAAGAGCAAATACATACATGTATGACCTAGACAAGCGAGTGTCTCTTACCATTACCATTAGCTGATAACAACAAAGAACAACCACCTCAATATTCATGTTAGGTAAAATGACCTGCTCTCCGGAGCCAGCACACAACTGTGTTTTTAAAAACTATTCCCATGTATAAAATACTCATCAAAATTCTCAAAAGCGGCCTGGGTTTAAAATTCCTTCGCTTAATTCTACTCCTATTCCCCCAGAAAACAACCCCTAAAATCTCAGCTGCCTGTAAGCCCAGCTGTTTCCTGGCTTTTCTATGCAAATTGTCCTCCCTGGATTTTATTGTGTGCATGTATATGTCTCTTAAAATGCACTCAAGTTTGAATTAGGGGCCCTACTTGCATCAAAGGGAATTCTTGTAAAATAAGCTTCCTTCTCTCACAGTATCTGACACGGAATTATTATTATCCCATAACTCACGAGTGTCCTGGTGGTTCTGTATTAAACACGGCTCCGAAAAAAGTCCCAGAGGGAATAAGCACATGAAGGGATACGAAGAGCCGCTCGAACGTAAACCCGCAAAGCCAGGAATTTCACATCTCCTTGCCAACCAGCAAAGCCCTCACCATGCGTTCGGGTGAAGGATGTGCCTCCTGCCTTACTGCTGAATTTTTACCTATCAGGATTAACTAAACACAGATTACATTACTGTGTAATTAGGTTTAATTAAAACTTAGCTTAAAGCAGAGAACACTTTCTTTTCAATTCCAATCAAAACCATTTACTTAATTCTCAGTTTGATATTGGCATCTCCCTTTGGCAAGACAAATCTCGAACTATTACTATATGATGGCAGCAAAACCAGAAAGCAGAAGTTACTGGGGTAGCCGGTCAGAAAACTCACAAAGGATTGCCAGAAAATGATGAGATTTCTGCTGCTGGTTTCCACACACGTTCCCTCCCCGGTCTCCCACCAGCTTTCTGGCTTCCACGCATCACACTGAACGCAAAACCCAAAACTCCAAAGGTAGAAAGGGGCACAAATTATTCCCCCCGCCTCCACCCTGACTAAATGCGCTGTTCAACTGCTCCAGCCGAACGCTGGACCTTCCACACGGATGCCAGCTCCCAACCATCTGTCCTCACTGACCTTTTGTTCAGCATTTGCTTGAGTTTTGCTTCCGACAGAAGTGCACGCACGTTGCACAGCGAACACCTGCAGGAACTCCCCAAACCCAGAAATAACTACCAATCTGGAAGGTTCTTTTAAAAGACCAAAAACTCTTCAACCAGCTGAGCCTGTTCAGCTCACCCTACACAACAGCATCCGCTACCAGCCCTCTCGTTTGGATAGCCAAGGCTGCCCTGTATTTCAAAATACATGTAATCCTGGATCATCAGCATCGAAATTCACCTTATTTATCAAACCCCAGCCTTAGGCCGAAGTGTTTTTATGGTCAAACCAGACATAAGAACTGCTGCCCTAACACACGTCGCTACGGTGCCGGCCTCAAGAGTTTTCTTACGTGGGTCTAGAATATTTTACGTGCAGATTTTGCAGCACCTGACCCAAATTCCGTCCTCGAGCGCAGGAATGAACTCCTGTGATACCCACGGAGCTGTAAAGGTGCAGACACCACCGAGCGCAGAGCCTGCCCCACGCTGTTTAGTAACTAAATGATAGTCGGCGGTAATAAAATATTTATTATGCTCTACACAATCCTGCAATTGAATTGATGCACTTCCTCCCCTATCCATCAGAGTCCACTGAAAGCCCTCTTTAACTTCTCCTCAAGAAGTCTCAAATTACCCATCTTTATTTTTCTTACGGATCTTCCTATGGGATTGTGTATCGGGCAAGGAACCATTTGGCAGTTATCGCAGATTACCCAGAAATGCCGAGTGGCGTTTGGTTTTGGTTTGTTTTGTTTTTTTTCTCCCTGTTGCCTCAATTTGTCTGGTAAAACAGCCCTGGCAGAATGTCCAGAATCAGTTTCCTAAATACAAATATAAAGCCACAAAACACACCGAAGGGAGCAAGAAGCCCCATCGTGCTCAGTTACCCAGTGCTGTACCAGTCTCCAAAAGAATCCATCATGTGGCAGGAGAGGAAAATAATCAAAGCCCTGTTTGTAACGACTGCTTAATCCCGTGCCCAATACCACTGACACCCTCCTCCCCTCTGCCTCTTTCAGTGCTCTCAGAAACAGCTCTATAAATTGGGAACCTGCTTGAAAACAGTCGTTAATTCCTGATGCCACCAGGAAGGCAAAGATCAAACGAAGGAGAGGAGGCATCGGCAAGATCCGCGGTTTGGGTGCCCCAAAATTGGCGAGGGGATTGCAAAGGGACGCTCGTGGAAGAGCTCGGTGGCCTTCAAATAGAGGACTTTGCAGAAAAAACGGGTGGCAGAAGGCGGATGGGGTTGCTGGGTGGCGAAGGATCACACCCTGCCCTCCCCTCAGCGGGTCTGTTGCTGTTGGCACCGAAACAGAGCGACCTGCAGAGGGGATGCGAGGAATCGAAATGGAAAAACCAGGAAACAGAATGTAAAAAGTGTATTGTGAGCAAGTGATCGAAGGAAGTAGCAGAGCCCTTAACAAATTGGTTATTTGTCTGAGTTAGCTGATGGAGAAGTGGAACAGGAAATTAATTCAATATGCCCCAGACTTATATTCCACTATTATTTTCTGTTTTTTTTTCCTTCCTTCTCCCCCCCCCCCCCCC
>VWZK01003320.1:156097-181365 GCA_013396935.1 Baryphthengus martii
CCCCCCCATATGTATATATATATATACAAAAGCCAAAAAGCAAAAGTATTTCTGGGCAGCCTACTAACTGAAGTTTACAAGCCTCCAATTAAAAAGATCTGATCACTTTTAGAGCTAGACTACAAACAGGCTTAGAAATGAAAGAACAAAATAAGATCAGTTAAGGAG
Source organism: Baryphthengus martii (assembly GCA_013396935.1). NCBI lineage: Eukaryota > Metazoa > Chordata > Aves > Coraciiformes > Momotidae > Baryphthengus > Baryphthengus martii. The sequence goes on from VWZK01003320.1 coordinate 156,266, forward strand.
AAAAGACCCTCTTCAGAAACCACTTGGCTGCCAGCAGTTCTGGATTTGTTGAAAAATATCCCAAACCCAATAGGTAATACCATTAGACTCACATAAACCTTTATGAACAAGCTACCGCTCTCTGTGCCTTACAGGATATGGCAGCTTGCCAGTAATGTCGCTTTAAATATGAAAATGGAGATCAAATCCAACTTTCCAGATACAATAACGGCGCGGGAGATTGATGGCATCGCTACGCCGCACAATGACTATTTAAAACACTTTTGGCTGCACTTACAAAGCTCCAGTGACCTCCAGAACTCTAGAAACCGTACCGCAGCGTTAGGAGGAAATAAAATTACCGATTCACGGCGAAGAACTAAAGCAATTCAGCGTTTTTCAAAGAGGGACGGGCTGCGGTTAGAGCTTCTGCAACGACACCGGCACCCAGCGTTGTGTTTGGAGGGGGAAGGAAGAAACAGTCTGAATTTCCATCAGGGTACCATGGGTGCCAGGGAATTGCAGCGGAATGGAAATGGATTTCACGTTACCCGAAAAGTCAAGTTCTCCTAAGCGTGGTGGGGAACGTCACTCCCCCTCTACGTGGTCACAGCGCATGAGTGGGCTGTGAGAAGATAGCAAAAGGCAGAAAAAAAAGAAGAAAAAAAAAAAATCAAAGGGATTGAAGCCAAGGGAAGAAAATAGGAGGAGAAATGAGAAGCTGAGACTAAAGCCGAAGGCAGAGTGGATGGAGTAAGAAAAGCCAAAAGACAGACAAAGCAGGGGAGGCACCCCCATCACACCTACTGCTGACTCACACATTTTGGGTTCCTTTCATTATTTCTTTGTATTCCGGCAGCATCTGGCATCTGCCGCTGAGATCAGAGCCATGTTGTGCCAAGCGCGAATCAAGACCTTTCTGCTCACGAGCTGAAAATCCCAACAGACAAAAGGGAACTCAGAGTGAGGGACCTCACCAGTCCTGCCTGGACTGGCCAGGAGCCGCAGCAGCAACAAAGCCCGTCCCCTTTGCACCCAACCGCCGTCCTGGTGATGGGGGAAAGACACAGAACACACCTATTTTATTTTTTTTATAGCAAGAGATGGTCTTTCAGTGGGTTTTTAAAAGCTCTCGGGATTCTTCGGCCTCTCAGTAAGGATGGTCAGGAGTTTGGGTTTGTCAAGCACCACCTCTGAATTTGCTGCTGTGAAAAAACAGGATGGTTTCGCTGCGATCTCTGCCCTCAAAAGCTCAGCTGTTACACATGGGTCCATGGAACAGGTCTTCTGTGAATCTATAGAAAACTTGCAAGGAACCTATAGAAAACTGCAAGTATCACCATCGAAGGGCAGAGCCCAACTTCAACCAGCAGCAGCTACAACCCACTGCCACTGGGAACCAAGCAGGTTCTCCCAAGCACCCAGGTGTGCCACAGCACAGGTCCACGGCAACATCTAAGCTCATTTCACACCCATCAGGCTACAACAATCCCGGGGCTGAAGCTCCTGGGCTCACCCTTGGAGCACCCTGCGCCCTCTGGACTCCGTACTTGCAATTAACTTCCGGCTATAAAAAGTCAGGAGAACATTCCTCTTGTATTGTACCACGGAGCTCTGCAGAACTAATTATTTTGCAAACAGAGCTCTAAATCATTAAGAAAAAAAAATGTTGCTTGTAGCATCTGCAATCATTATTTGGCCCATTACTTAAAAAGGCAATCAATCGGATGGGGAATAGCTGGTATTACGCTTCCAGAGCTCAAGAATATGGGATGTCAGAAAATGAGCACTGCCTGTAAAGGTTACACTTGGGTTCTAGAAATACTTTGTAATCAGACCAACACAGTAACTCCTTCATCCCCAAGCACTTAAAAAGCCCAACAGGTATCATTACAAGAATGAAAACACTGTGGTATTTCCTCCCAGGCCTTTCGTCTTTAATTCTTGTTCTTTGGAACATTTGTAAAACTTATGTTTTTACATTTCCCTGTTAGATTTCTTAGGTGAATATTTTCACTGAGTCAAAACACCACAGCTTGAGGTGAGGATGACTTTATTTCCTTTCTTGGATGCTGGCTGCCAGCTCTGGCAGTTGTTCCTCCAAACACACAGTGACTCGAGGCGTAAGAACCTCGACCATCCCACCGCCGTCCCCTCCCACGGGCAGCTGCGGGCAAGCAGACAAGTCCCACCACCACCTCGGTCTCCAGAAGAGGTATTTGTAGCAGGATACCATCTGCACGTGGCCTCCTCCGTGCCATTTCCAGCGGCACCAGAGAGCAAAGCCAGGCCTGGAAGGTATCTTCCAACGAGAAGCTCGTTGCGTTGTCCTTAGGACAGCCAAGCAGGGCGCTCTTGCTGCGATTTTATTGCTGTCAGAACCCAGTACCCAGATGCTCGTCCTCCATCCTGGAAAACTGCTTGTTTCTCTGGCTTTGGCAGGAACTTTGATCGAAAGCCTATCTGGAGTGGCCATGTGCTGAAGCAAGTGACGGTCGGGAGCTGCCACCATCACTGGCAGATGACGACACGGACAGTTTATCCCTGGCTACTTGCTGCATGACCACAGGCTAGTTCCCACAGCTCACACAGATGTGCTCCACCAAGTCCAGCAGGAAAATCCAGAGCTTCAGCATAAAGACACTCACTTTATGGCTAAAATATGACAAAAGTTCCGCTCCCTCAAGGCAAACACCCGCCAGGAACCCAGGTCTCTGCAGCTGGAAGGGACCTCACCGACCAACTGCTTTGGGCCATGAAGTTCAAGAACCTTCATTCTTCAGTTGAACATATTTTTTGTTTTAAACTCAGCCTCAAGGTATCGATGCAGTGGCCAGCAGCACAGACAGCATCCCAGGCAGGGTGTCCCCGCTCTCCAGAAGCATTCGGAGCACCCCTCTCTGCCGATTCCCCGCCTGACACGTGAACCTTTTCTCCGTGACTCACCCCGTGCTGGCCACTAACCGGTGTCCTTCCATCAAACCTTTCTCCTTTGCCTCCCCACCTGAATTATTTTTGCTCTCATAGCTTTTCTCCAGCCTCCCTGCCTCGCTGTGGATGTGTTATCCCTTCCCTTCTTGCCCGATCAGGGGTTCTGCGCTGGCTCCTCTCCAATTCCTCTTCAATGCAATCAATTCACTTAAGAGCCTAGCAAGTTAGGTTTTTTTGTTTGGTTTGGGTTTTTTTTTCCCCATGTCTGTTTTACACAGTTTCAAAGCAACGAGAGAAAAAAAAACAACAAAAAACACAAGACATTGTTTCCAGCATAAGGAATAAAAATCTTACGATGTGGCAGCTTAGCTTGCTCATAAACAAGGTGCTTTTTTGAAATAATGAACAAGAAGAGCTGGTGAAAAAGTGCACGATGGAGGCACAGGAAAGGAGAGAGGATGAAGCCCAACTGCCTCACCTGCCTCTAAAGAAAGGTGCCAAAAGGAAGCAGAAAGAATGAACTCTTCTGACCTCTCTGAATTTTTATACAAAACTGCAAAGTAATTAAATCTCCTCCTTCTGTTTTTAAACCGTCATCTTCACTGTGGAAAAAAGGAAGGGGGAAAATGAAGATAAAGAGAGAACATCAAATAGGAGCAGGTGGTGCAGAACTGAAGCTGAACGCTCTTAGCTTGCAGTACTGGGTATACTGGTCATTATCATTCTGCAAGGCCAAAATAAATAAAAAAAAGTTAAAAAAGAAATACGAAATACAAAAAAAGAGACCTTCTTTGCGCTAATTAAGACCATTTGACAGCAAATGACCGCACCTCCTCACAATCACTGAGCTTACAGAGACTCATCTTTGGTATACTACTGAGACAGGCCATGCCCACCTGTCCACTAGATCCCTGTGGCCAAGCTGGCCACCGTGACCTCCTGCCCTGTCCCACCAACCCCAAGTTGTGAGTCAGAAGCACTACTCCTCCTACCGCTGGCATAGCCACTCCAAGGGCTTTTTCCCTGCGGTTAGTTTATATGCTCCAGCTCATTAACATCTCCTAATACCAGAACTTGAGGCTAATTAGGCATGGCAATCCTGAGGAACATATTCTCCGTTCGTCTTTCCAAAGCAGGATGCTCCTTGGTGGCCCAGCTGCAGCTCCACATGCTACCATGAGGGTATCACCCTGGAAATAAAAATACTACAGGATCCCACACATTACACAGCAGGGATCCCGTACTTGTTAGCTGATGGCATCGTTTACAGGCTGTTTTGCTTAAAAATTGGAAGCATCTCTGTCATCAAGGCAGATTCCTGCTCAGCAGCCTCAGGGAATTTCCCCAATCGTTATCAATACACCAGGGCTTTCAGAATAAAAGCTACTGACTTGAAAACCAAGGGGCAAAGTCGTTCGAAAACTTGGGAAACTCGAACAAAAAGCATCTGACAGAACGATGCTACTGGGAATTTTCTCCCTGTGGCTACAAATGCACAGGAGCAGAGGCGGTGGGGTCTGTGTCATGTTTCATGCATATGAACTACTCCTAGGAGCAGGTGGTTCACCTACACATAACCAGTGAGTAACACTCGCTATTGCAACAGGCACCCGAGGAACACCAACAGATGAACAACAGGAGCTATGATCCACACCAACCACTTCTTTAAGCACCGGAGCTCAGGAAACCTGGTTTCCCAAATGTCTTCTGGACCACACAAACCCTGACCAAAGCTTGTCCAGCACTGGGACTTTTGGTAGGTTTTCCTTCAGTGCAGACATTTCTGTGGTTGTTTTCTTCTACCTGTTGTCAAAGATCATCACCTCCAACACCTTCACCCTGGGCCTGCTTCAGGTGGCTCCGAGAGTTCACCAGTTGTGAAGGAAGAAGGCACTGGCTACATTTCTCTAGTCACCACTGCAAATTACCGGAGCCTTCATTTCAACATCTGCTTTTTTTTAACCAAAGGCAGCAACACATAAAAAGTACCTTTTCAATGACCACAACCAAAGGCACAACACAGATACCGTGTTTTCATCCTGCAGCACCCCAGGAATCCACACACACACCACTTCCCTGCATCAAGCACTGGAAACAGGGTCCTCTGAGGAATCAAGATGCAACTACAGACACCACCAAGGCAGACTTTGTGACCCCCCTCTCTTGGAAGATGCTGTGGCATCTTTACTGGTGAGGAGCTGTGCCCATGGGCAAGGATGCAGCGTGTCACTGGGAGAGGGGAGGGACAGAAGTGATGGAACAGCAGCAGAAACCCCTCTGAATCACTCGCAGCTTTTCCTCGGTTGTGTTTTTTCTCTCCTCCTTTTCAAATCCTTCCTCTGAGAACAGAGTGAGCCTCAACACTGGAAACGTGAGCCAAATTCACTGCTCCAGGCAGCAGAGACCTGCCTTCAGCTGCCCTCTTTTTTCAGCACAGATTCATTTCCAAAAGCTCCCATGAACCTGCCTGGATTGGTCCACAGATTGCAAGATGAAATGTGAAAAAATGCTGGACAGAGATGAAGCACCCACCAAACCCCTGAATCTGAAAGCAACCTAAATGCAAGCCTTCCCTCACCAGATACCTTGACATCAAAATGTTTATCCGCTCTTCCTCTGGAGCTCTTTCCCATCACCAACACACAGCTCCTGCCAACCATAAAACTTCATGTGGGGAACACGTGCCCAAAACTCCAGGAGGAAAAACAAAACGAGGCGTTTCATTTTGGGCCAGCTCAGTCCAAAGCAGAATTTTGTTTGGTTTGAACGGACCGAGCTGTTGGCACGTTGAGAGTCCAGCGAAGCATTAACCCGCTTTACTAAGTGGGCGACGCATCCAGCTCCTGGGCACAAAAGCGCCGAGCTTGGCACGGAAACGAAGGCTGGGGCTCTGAAGCTCGGCTCTTCGCACATCCCACGAGCTACGTGCGGGTCCCCGCACCTCGGCAGGCTCGCCAGCCCCGCTCCCAAGGAGAACCAGCGCTTTCGAAGGAGCAGAAAACAAAGCGGCCTGTCATCTGCTGAGGTGCCAGGGTTTTGTTTACCTCCGAGCGAGCCCGGTGACGCGGGCCAAGCGACGCGCTCCCGCGCTCCGCGTCCCGGTGCGGGATTCCCAGCAAAGTGGTACGCATAGGGCGAAAGCTCTGAAAAATGCAGCTGGAATTTTGCAGCGATACGGGGTTAATATTAATTAGACTGTGCTCGAGGAGTAGCTGCACGAGCGGCACAGTTTTGTTCCCGTGCTCTCGCTGGGGATTAGCTGTTGGCAGAGCGGCGACGCCGGCAGGAGACTCCACCAGCCGAGCTGTTTCCTGGCACCGGGCTGGTGTTGGCTGGAGCAACTTCTGACTCTTTGGAGAAGCAGGGCTTTTTTAAACATTTCTGAATCCTTGCAACGGCCTCGGCAAGAGCCGGCAGCCCTCGCCCTCCAAGAGCCCTCCACCATCTCACCCAAAGCAGAGAGCATCGTCCTCCTTCGTGGTGACAGCTCATTAACACGCAATTCACTCCCAACAGGATGGGGAGCCTTCTTTGTGTCTTCTGGCCAGCTGTGCACTCACTAGACCAGACCACAGCAGAGAGGCGACACACGTACCCAAGTCACAAAATGTGACCTACCTGAGATACCTCCCACCCTTTCTCCATCAACGGTGTCCAACAGGAAGCCCTCCAGTCCATCGGAGCGCTCTGCTTCTACAGGTTTTGTATGGATTTGATGACTTTAATCTTTTAGTGATTGAGGCTCAGATGTAATCATACAGCCAGCATACCAACATCTATCCTCTCTTTGACCGCTCCCAAACCACACCTCCCACTCAACATCAAAGATGCACTCGGGCAACACCGGAAAGCGATCCCTAGCCACTCCGTTACAGGGGCAGGCTGCTACATTTCTCCCAAAATCTTTGCAATTATTTAACAAAAGAAAAAAAAACAAAACAATAGATTTCTAACCAACGTGCACGCAAAACTCATCTCTGGAAAAAAAAGTCACCTTGGCTGGAGCGCGCGCCACAGGTACGCAGGTCTGCTTGCTGCCACCGCCACGCTCAGATTTGGGGTAGAATTACCAGAGTTTTAAACTGAGCAGGCATTTCTCTCCATCTCTGCTAGAAACAGCATTGTGCTGTTGTAGTATTGTACCAGTGAACTCCCAGCGACCCTGTCAAATAAATATTTTTCCCTCGAGGTAACACTGTTTTAAATATATCCATTTAGTATCCTTATTTGAAAACACTGGACAAATTAAATGACTGTAAAATTTGACTTTCCAATATTTTGTATTCAGATAAACTCCTACAGCACTCTCTCCCATGGCAGCCAGCCCATATTTCCAGGGAACTAAAATATTGAAAAGCCGACTCTGCTTTTCAGTATCTGTGCATTAATCATCCCTCCCAGTTCGAGAACTCTTTACGAGTTCAAAGGAAAAAAAAACAGTGTGAGGAAGAGGAATGTCTGTGCAAAATACTCTCCTCAAAAAGAAGCTGCAGCCTCACCACCTCGTATGGCCTGACACGCTCCTACCACATCCCCCAGCCCCAACCAGGGATCCTATCCCAGCTGGATGAGCCTTTCCCGTTGCTTGGATCAAGGCTGGATTGGAGGGAGCATTTCTGCACAACAGAGGGAAACTGTGAAGATGGTGAAGACACCCCTGAGTGAAGCCCTGTGCTCCAGGAGTCACCTTAATCGAACATGACTTCCAAATATCTCAGATTCCCAGCAAGGATTTGGTAGCAGAGGAGAACACGCTGTGACCGACTGGACTTCTAGGGCGGTACGAAAAGCAAGTTTCAGCACAGGCAGCCAAAAAGCGTCCAACAGGCTAAAATACATCTGTGGATAGATAAGCAGGTGATGTTTCTGACGGCAGGAGCAGGGAGCAAGGTGGCCGTGGCCGTGGCCACAGCAGCTCCGAGCCCAGGGCACCACAGGGGCTGCCCAACCGCCCCGGCCTTCCGACGAGTGCCGGGGGAGAAACGACGCCTTGCCGAGCGCCCGACGCGCGCCTCTGCTTTTATGGGATTTTCCTCGGCTCTCGCATTTTGAGAAAGGTTAAATATGTCAAGCATTGGTTTACAAACCCCCTCTGACCAATCCTCTTACTCACATGATCTTTCTCAACAGTCCCAAGCTTTTCAGCGACGCCGCTCGCTCGGACGATCCGAGGAGCTGCTGCCTCCCTCAACTCGGAGGTTCCGGCGGCACGGCGGCGAGGGGCTGACCTCCACGCAACGCCCGCGACAGGACACGACGGACATCCGCCTAAGAGCATTATCGTATTTTCCTCGCCCATTCTTCCTCTGGCTTCGACGTCTTGTTTGATCTTTTGTGACCACGGCGGCACACCGAGTAGACGTCTTCATCGAGCCGTCCGCAGCGACCCTTGGGTCTTTCCCCCCACCCCGTGGCTCCAGTTTGTTTAAAGCGCAGCAATGTGGATGAGGAGCTCAAGCTGCTCCTTCCTGGGCTCCTAACCTTGTGTTTGGCAGGGGAGATTTTCATCTGCCCCGTCCTCCTCCTTCATTTCCTTCGGCTCTGCTGCTTTCTTCACAGGGCTGTCTCCCACCGGCGATGCTGGGCCGTCTCCAGCTGTCTCTATGCCGCCAACTCACTGCCCACCTCTTTTTTTCCAGATTATTAATGAACATAATCAGAGATGCAGTCACGATGTAGGTACGTAGAGCAGGCCAGCATCAACTTGTTCCCTGAAAAAAAGCTGACGCTTTCCTTGTTTTCTGTTCTAATCCAGAGCAAGCTTTTTCACAGAATCACAGAATGCTTTGGGTTGGAAGAGGACTTTCAAGATCATCCAGTCCAAATTCTGCACTGGGCAGCGACATCTGCAACTAGAGCAGGTTGCTCAGAACCCCGGCCAGCCTGACCTGGAATGGTTCCAGGGATGGGGCTTCTACCACCTCTCTGAGCAACCTGTGCCAGGGTCTCAACACCCTCACCGGAAAAAGTTTCTCCCTTCTATGTAGTCTCTAAATCCTTCCTCTTTTAGTTTAAACCCATCAGCCCTCGTCCTGTCCCAACAGGCCCTGCTCAGAAGTGTGCCTCCATCTTTCTGACAGGCCCCTTAAAGTCCTGAAAGGCCACAAGGTGGTCTCCTTGAAGCCTTCTCTTCTCCAGGCTAAACAAGCCCAACTCTCTCAGCCTTTCTTCACAAGAGAGGTGCTCCAGCCCTCTGACCATTTCTGTGGCCCACTTTTTTCACACTGCAACACTTGCTCAAACGCAGGGTCCTTGAAACTCCCAGGCTGGTTCTCTCAGAACTGCCACTTTGTTGATGGGCTGTTTCAAAAAACAACCCCAGATTTGTGAGTTTTATTTTTTCTCTCGTCACGTCCTTGTCACATAGGTATCTTTAACTGGTTTTTTTGGAAGAGCTGCTACTCGGATGAGGCACACAACTATCTTTCCCTCCTTTTTTCCATAAAAAATGCCAAGCAGGAACACCACGTGGAGCCACACGCCTTCTGCAGGCCCAGGTGGGCAAGACCCTGGTTAGTTGTGAGTACAGGAGATAAAAAAAAGAAAAGGAGATGTCAGCTTGACCCTGAAAAGCAGCAGAGCAAAGGAGCTTCTCTGATGGAGCTCCTGCACTGTCATCCCAAGGCACATCCATGTATCTGGCAATGTCCAGAGTAGAGGCCACAGGGATGGGAAAGGACAGAGCCACACACGTGGTGTGTTTGGAGACATTCCCACAGCCACAAAATACAAAAACTGAACATCTGTTACTTTTTCTTAATGGTAGTACATTATTTTAATGATAGAATTGGTTTGGTTGGGAAAGACCTTTAAGATCTTGGAGTCCAACCATTAACCCATCCCTGCCAGGGCACCACTAACCCCTGTCCCTCAGCACCACATCTCCAGGGCTTGGAAACCTCTCCAGGGACGAGGACTCCACCCCTGCCATGGGCAGCCTGGGCCAGGCCTTCACAATCTTTTTCAAGAAGATATTGTTCCTCAGCTCCAAACTAAACCTCCCCTGGGGCAACTGGAGGCCAGTTCCTCTTGGTCTGTTGTTCTTGGGAGCAGAGCCCGACCCCACCTGGCTTCAGCCTCCTGTCAGGGAGCTGTGGAAAGCCAGAAGGTCTCTCCCGAGCCTCCTTTTCTCCAGGCTGAACAAGTCCAGCTCCCTCAGCCGCTCCTCACCACACTCCTGCTCCAGACCCTTCCCCAGCTCCGTTGCCCCTCAATGTACTTCCTGTAGTGATGACACAGCACATTTTTGTTGTGTTTCTAGAGAACGATTACGAACCTGCAATGGTCTCCACAAGCTTCTGCCTCCCAGAGCAGGACATCAGCACCTCACCACAGTTCATGCAGAGCCATGGAAGATACCACAAAACCTGGAAGCACAGACCCTCTTGGTCACACTGGTCATGTCCACCTATGGGATGAGGTCGGTTGCTGCAGCCTCTCCAGCCTGCTGCTCCCCTGTACCTGTCACTCCTCATCGAAGTGAGCCCGCTGCCCACTTCCCGCGTGCTCATCTCTGACACCACCACCTGAAAGAAGCTGACCTGGTCTTGATACTAACTGGGTCTAGGCCTGTGGAAAACGCTGACGCAAAAACTGCACATCTCCTCTCCTCTACCTCCAGTCTCATTTCCAGCTGCTGTTAGCCCTCAGAAGTCCATCGGAGCAGAAGCCTCTCCCTACACCTTGGCCGCTCATGGCTTTTCTTTCCTTTTCCCACATCTTCCTACAAACCTTCTTCCGCCTCACCCTCAGCTCCTCGATTTTCAGAGCAGGTTTTACCAGCCCACCTCCTGGGCCATTTTCCATTTTTTTTTTGGAGACTAACCCGCTTGGCTTAACCAATTTTCAGCTCCTTTCATTTCCTCCGTGAGGAGCACCAGCCCGCTCTCCTCGGCACCTCGCCACCCGTCCCGTCTTGGCCAGCAAAGCGGTAACAAAGTCAAGAAACAGCTGGAAACGCCCTGGTGTTAAGATCTGCTCAATAAGTTGTCAGCCAGGTCCCACGTTATCTATTCTTGCGGGCATAAAGATCTCCGTCAGCGGTCAAAACAGGGATTTACGCTCCCAGCACAATTCCGAGCGGCATTTAAAGATTTCTAACGACCATCCCTTTGTCCCGGGGAGTTAAGCGCTGATCGAATGTCACAACGTGACACATGAATGCACAACACAAGGGAGGTTTGACAGGCAGCAACATTGTAATATGATAATTCCTCTTTGTCCCTTAATCGCCTCTGTTTTTTGCAGACTTGATTCACTTACCAACATGTGATCAATCACTGCCTTTTTCAGTGAGATAATTTTTTGCCCTCTATCTAAATGGTTCCTGTCAAAGGGAATCCAGGACTAAATTAAAGCTGATATGCTTGTCTCTGCCCTTTTGTTTGCTGACTTCTTCTTGCACACAATTGATTTTAAATAGATTTTTTTTAATATTTTTTTGTTCTTTTTACGGGTTCCATCCCCATTTAAGGGTACGTATTTTTAAAAATCAGGCTCCTTGAAACGAACATTGGGTACGTACGCATTTAAAACTGGTCTTCGACATGTAATTTAATGGAGAGGAATAAATACAAGAGTACGTGCTGGCAAGTGTAGCAAGTCCACAGCTACACACGGAGTAAGTAAGTCTGTTTAGACATTCCCACCTGCTCTATTTACAACTGGAAGGTGACACTCAAGTCTCAAGATTTGTGAATATAACAAAAAGAGGAGGGTGCAACTTAACATGAAAGGAGGCAAGGCAAAGATCACTTGCTCTGAGTCTGATCAGGATTTAGCCGAAGACCAACACAGAACTTCTCTGACGTGCCTCACCTGTATTTACACACCCCGATGAGCATCTCCTGAACAACAGGTAAGAGGGCTTTAGGGGCACAAGCACGGAAGAAATGAGAATGTACCTCTGTGCCTAAAGCAGAGAGGTGTTTTTGGAGCTCTCGGGTGATCATCAAACAGCTCTGTACCGCCCGGGGCAGAAGCGGAGCAGCCACGACTGCACCAGCCCAAGCCTTGTCAAGCAGAGACACTCAAACCACCCAAAACCTCTGCACTCCTGCCTGGCTCTTCCTTCCAGTTTCCTCAAGGACATTCACACACTAGAAACCTCAAAGTTTCACAATTTGCCCTTTCCCTCCAGTTCCTCTTTCCGGCAGAGTTGGGGCTTCCACCCCTTGCCCTTACATAAAACCTCTGCCTGGTCCTGCTGAAGCCAAGAGCACAGCGTCCACGGACCCAACCCAAAGTGGGAACCTGCTCTCCAGTCATCATGACTCCTCTGGCCCACGGCTGCTGTCAGGCAAGAGAAACTGCAGGAACCCCCAGGCGCATCTTCATCCCTCCCATCCCGAGCAGATCCCTGTGCAGCACCTTCCTGGTTGTCACCGTTCCACACCCAGCTACGTGTCATTTGTGGTAACAACATGTGATTTCAAAGTCAGGTAGGATGATGCCCCATCCTTGGAAACATTCCACAACAGGTTGGCCGGGGCTCTGAGCAACCTGCTCTAGTTGCAGATGTCCCTGTTCCCTGCAGAGGGGTTGGACTGGATGACCTTGAAAGGTCCCTTCCAACCCAACCCATTTTATGAAGCTCATTTAATTCAGTGATTGGATGACAGCAGATTTTTGGCCGTGGCGTGCGTTATACATTATTCTAAGCCGTTTCAGCACTTGTCCTGGTTACACACATAAGGCACCGAAGACTTTGCCAAGATCACCCAATAAACACATCATAATTAGCCCTGTAATACAAATTACCTCTTTTTATACAATTTTTTTTTTCTTCTTTTTTTTGAGGAAAACACCTCAACAAAATACTGGACTGTCAGCTCATTCTAAGGTGGGCAATTTCCCTGAAGGAAAAATAAACAAACTGTTTTCATCTTGTGGTTCTAGCAGTTTTCTCCTTCTGTTCAAAGAGGGAAAAGGGAAAGAAAACAGCTCTGTGACGGAGGCATCACCCCTGGGCGAGAGAGAGCAGCGTTCCAGACAGACGCGTCCATCCACAAAGGGTGGAGGGAGTCAAGGCTTTAAAAACATACTGATGAGTGGGGAAGGGGGTGGACTGGCTCAGGAAAGCAAAAAAAAAAAACCAAACTAAAAACCCAAAACAACCCACAAAACCCAACACACACAGCAAAAAAAAAAGGCGCTCGTTTTTCAAAACACATTATTATGGCACCTAACGGATTTTAATGTATTTTCAGCGAGGCGCCGAATACCCCCAGGATCTTGTTTTGCGTCTCCTGGCAGTTCAAGAATGCCAAGGAGCCCCGTCCTCGGGGTGCCAGAACCAATCTGTTGCCAAGAGACACAAAACTGATAGCGCGGGTGCATAAAAGCCGTCTTTGGAAACGTACGGAGCGGCGAACGACCTCGTGTTCGGGGTTTGACTTAGTCAGCAAGACGTCAAGGAAGAAAAATTAACCTTTTGTTATAAGGTTTCAAGTTGACCATTTGTAGCCTTTCTCCGAGGGAGAATCAGCCTTTTCTGAAAGGTGGTCGTGCCTGCTATTGCATTTCAAGCCAATATCCCTGTTTTTTTTCGTTGCTTGCTTTTGTTTTGTTTTTTTTTTAATGTTTACTTTTGTTCTGAGAGGAAAAAAAATTAAAAATCCCTAGTCAGGGCACTCAGGGGAGCAGGGGTGCTGTGACTTGGGGCGGCTGCGCAGGTGACGTTTCTGAAGCGCACATCTTGAGAAGAGACCCAAGTGACACAGCTGGACCTTCACGATACCACTCAGGTGGGTACCTGGCGACAAGAACAGCTGAGAACAATTTTGAGGCTCCAACTGTAAACATCAAAAAGGTTTTCACATTTAGAAATCTGATCACCAGCAAGTTCTTCAAACAGTGAATCATCGAATCATTTTGGTCGGAAAAGACCTTTAAGATCTTGGAGTCCAACCGTCCTCCCATCCCTGCCAGGGCACCACTAACCCCTGTCCCTCAGCACCACATCTCCATGGCTTGGAAACCCCTCCAGGGATCATGGGGACTCCACCCCTGCCCTGGGCAGCCTGGGCCAGGCCCAGATAACCCTCCTGCGGAAGAAATTTTCCCTTATATCCAACTTAAACTTCCCCTGAGGCAAATATTTATTACTCCAACCAATGAGTAACCCATTGGACACGCCGCAGAGTCACCCTCTGCAAACATTTCCCCACTTTTAGTTCTGGAAACCTCTCTCCCTCCCTCAACCTGTAAAGTGGGTGCAAATCCTTACAAACAGAGTATTTTTGCCCCCCAGAATTCTCCTGCTGCAATTACAGCTGAAGTTCACTGCCTTTCCCAGTCACAGAAACAAAATCCAATGCGTTCAGGATTCCCTCAAAAATACAAAGCTATGAAATCAGCATGACTTGTTTCTTTTAGATGGGTTCTCTCCGGATTGCTTCTTTCCACTTTCACTGAAGTTAAATAGTTGGAAATTAACACTCTAATTAAAAAATGCAGTAATTAACTACAATTAAGAGTTACAGCAAGATTTACTTTTTTTTTTTTTTTCCTCCTCCTTAATCCGGGCCACAAATTTTTACATGTTAAATTAAAAGTTCCATTTAAGAACCGAAATGTTAGAAGGCTGCGAAGCAACCAGGTATCAGTTCGGCATTATCCAGGAAAGGTCAAATTTAAATTACAGGATGTGCTTAAAACATTAAGGTTTTGATATATCATGCAGTTTTTGCATTTCCAACTAATATATAGGTACAGAGATATACAGGCATGCACGCCACAGGTGCTGAATTACCTTCAGTGACAGAAAATGCAGCGTCTCACATTAAATAATCAGGATTTCCAGGTGTTTTTTGTCCCAAGGACATAGAAGCAAACGACTGAAGAGCAAAGAATCCCAACAGATGGAAGCCATCGTACAAATAACTGAAAGTCAACGGATAGAAACAGGTTGTGGAGTTTTGAGGGGATTTTTTAAGACTGCAAAGAAAGGGTCTTGTTGCTACGTAAGAGAAAAATATCCTTTTGTTTTATGAGCTGCCTGTTGTGGGCAGAAAGCCGAGCGGTGCCACACCAGTTTCTGGGCAGAGAGAGATGGGGGGGCTTGGGAGGGTGGGGGGGGGGGAAGGGAGTTAATAAAATTCCTACCAGAAAACACAAAATGAGATTAAAAGAGACATTTTGGCCATGAGGCCTTCTGTCGGCTGGAGAAGGCCTCAAAGCCAAAGTGTCTCTTCTAATCCTATTTTCTATTTCGAGAGTGCATTTTAATAACCCCTTTGTATATGGCACAATGACTTTAGCAAGTCCTATTTTAAGCAGATTTTCCACACTGGAAAGCAAAACGGGTTAAAATAATTGTACCGTACACCTCGCACGCGCGACACTTTGTTTAATCCAGTGTCGGACACCGCGGCGGCACAATGCGGGACAAGGTCCGTGGATAAAAGTGCCTTTCAGGACAAGCAGCCCAAGGCACGGTACTGGGGAAACCAGGCCAAGGAGCACAGCTCCTTTCCACAGCGGCCAGGCCCTCGCTATCGGACCTGGCTGATGTCACCAGGCCCCAAAATTCATAGAATCATTGTAGGTGGGAAATGACCTCTAAGATCATTGAGTCCAACTATTCACCCATCCCTGCCAGGGACATCACTAACTCCCGTCCCTCAGCACCACATCTCCACGGCTTGGAAATCCCTCCAGGGATGGGGACTCCACCCCTGCCCTGGGCAGCCTGGGCCAGGCCTTGACAACCCTGCAGGGGAAGACATTTTTTTCCCCATGTCCAACCTAAACCTCCCCCGGTGCAACTTGAGGCTGTTTCCTCTTGTCCTTTCACTTGTTACTTGGGAGAAGAAACCAACGCCTATCGCCTGCACCTTCAGGCAAAGTGCTGGCACCACCCACTGTCCACCAGATATAAACAGCTCCTGGATACTAGGAGGGTGTGAGAGAGGAGAGCCAGCACAAGCATGCCCAGCATCTAATGGAGAGCTCACCTGCAGCTCCATGACAGTGTCCCCACAGCCACCAAGTCACGGACCAAGCCCACCTTGATAATTTACATCTGTACAACAGCCTACAACCGGCTGATGTTTTTTCCACACGTACAGAAATCCCATGAAATTGTATGTCAAGAGTGTAAGGTTAGAAGTTAGTCTTGTGTCCACAAAAAACAGCTTGATCTGAATATAAAAGGTGAAAACCTATTCTCAAGATGCCTGTGTTGACAACCAAAGGGAGTGCCACTCGTGATGAGCAGCCTGCGTCTCTCCCTGCCACAGTCAAGTCACAGGAGCTGGAGTTCCTCCATCAGTGATGTTGGTTCTCCACCTCCCTGCACTTTTATCCTGCTGTATAAGAACAGCAGCCATGGAGCAGGAGACATGGGGACAAGACCGCCAGTGGCAATGACCCACTCAGCTCTGCAGGGAGCCCAAGCCCCAGAAAGCAGCCGTGCTCAGCCCAGATCTCCACCACAGGCAGGAGTCTTCCTCCTGATGGCACCTGGGATCTCAGTGAAGCCAAAGAGGACATTTCACTAATGAAAAGCCAAGGCAAAACGTTAAAATGATGTCATCTCTTGTTATGCACAGCATAGGTAGATCTATGAAATCGACCAAGAAGGCTGAAGTACCAAGCCCAGCACAGCCTGGCACTCCTACAGCAGTCCCACCTCTAGGCAGCATGCAGAAGACCACTAGTCAAGATGAATGAAGGAAGAGGTCCAAGCACGGTAGCCAGATGCCCCCATCACC
The DNA here is from genome assembly GCA_013396935.1 of Baryphthengus martii. NCBI lineage: Eukaryota > Metazoa > Chordata > Aves > Coraciiformes > Momotidae > Baryphthengus > Baryphthengus martii. The sequence continues at coordinate 172,891 of VWZK01003320.1, forward strand.
CAGCAGCTCCCTGCATCCCCACTGTAGATGTGCTCCTCTGATGAAGCCCATCAGCTACAAAAGCAACAGGGTCCCGAGCAGCTTTACCTCCAAACCCTCACAGGTTGAAGCATCGACCATAGGATCACGGCATTGGTACAGTTGGAAAAGGCCTCCGAGATCATCAAGTCCAACCTTCTACCCAACACCTCCATGACCATAAGCGCTACATCCACCTGTTTTTTGAACGCCTCCAGGGATGGTGACTCCACCACTTCCCTGGGCAGCCAGTTCCAGTGCTTAACTATCCTTTCAGTAAAGAAATTCTTCCTAATATCTCATGTGAACTTCCCCTGGCACAGCTTGCAGTCCTTTTCTCTTGTCCTGTTGTGAGTCACCTGGGAGAAGAGGCCAACACCGGCCTCACTACCACCTCCCGTCAAGGAGCTATAGAGAGCAATAAGGTCTCCTCTCAGCCTCCTCTTCTTCAGGCTGAACAACCCCAGCTCCCTCGGCCTCTCCTCACAAGACATGCTCTTCAAATCCCTCACCAGCTTCTTTCCCCTCCTCGACTGGGAAAAACAGGAGGAAACACCAAAAGGCCTAAAGGTGTGTGTTGCAGGAAAAAAAATAAATTCTTTTAATTATTTTAACGGCAGGTTAAGCACATCTGAAATTTTTTCCGCATCTCGGTGACGCTCTGCGGTAGCCAATGCTCATGGCCCACGGAATAAAATAAAGCAGGTGAGAAATACAAAAATCTATGTAGCATGAAATATCTCTAAGAGACTTGTTTAGCAAAATTAACTAGCAGTTTAATAGGGAAAAAAAAAAAAAAAAAGCTTGATGTATGAGAGTGCTCCAATTTCTTCATAGAAATTAACATTTCAATCCCGGTTTTATCTAGAAGTCATTAAACTGTGCAACATGAATTATTGGAACTGTAGCAGAGAATTAACTCTATTCATCAAGTAAGTCCAAACAGTTTAGAGTGCATCTGTAATGAAAAAATAGCTCCACATTTCTATCTCTTCTCATTAAAGTAAACCAGTTTTCCCTCTCTCAGTATATAAAACTGTCTTCTCCTCATGTAATTTATATTACCATAAGCCAGCTCACATTCTAAACTATTACACGCCTCCAATTAATTTTTGCAGCTTTTGCCTGAAAATTTAATGAGATAGTAGTGTATGAACCTGCTGACTCCAGATTACGTGTGTGCTTCCAATATTAATGTTGGCATAATAAAATAATCTGATACATACTTGATGAGAGCTTTTCACTATTGTCAGAGTAGTTAAGGCAACATGTAAACCAATTCCACCGATTTTCTCCCTCCCCTCACCACGTTCGGAATTAAAAAAAAAAACAAAACACCCCAAAAACGCAGCAAAATTTATCAGGCTGAAACTGAGGAGCCCTGAGTTAAGCGCTCATGAGACAGGTAATGTCGTCAACGCTTCCCTGGATGTTTTAAATCAGCTGTTTATTACCCACCGATTAACATCTTAGGGTTGTGTTTCGAAACGCTCGTATTTTTGAACACCGAAGGAGGAGAGGGACACGTTGGGATTTACTTCTCCTAAAAAGGCAGCGTGTAATTCCAATACCTCCCGATGCCGCCTCGTTGGTCTGAGGAGCGGATGTGCAAGTCAGAACATCCTCCGCGCCGCCTCCGTGCACAGGAGAGGCCCTCGCACGCCCAAATCCCACCCGCTGCCCTAATACTTGACTTGATATTAGGAAACTTTTCTTCGTTGATTGGGTTGTCAAAAGTTGGAATAGTCTGCCCAGGGCCGTGGTGGAGTCATCATCCCTGAAGGGGTTTCAAAGCTGTGGAGATGTGGTGCTGCCGAGGGACAGGGTTTAGTGGTGAGCTTACGGTGTTGGGTCGACGGTTGGACTGGATGATCTTGAAGGTCTCTTCCAATCAAAGAGATTCTGTGATCAAGAAATAAAGCGTTTGCATTTTGTGTTGGGAAATCGAGATGGGTTTAGAGTCCCAAGCGTTCTCCTGGCTTTCTTTCTCTTTGTAGTTCATTTTACAGGGATAACTCGTATCTAATTTTGCAAACTGTTCTCCAGCATATTAGACAAATAACCTTTTCTCCAGAAGGACACACTCTTTGAGACTAAAATTAAAGAGGGAAAAATTATAATATTGCTTTCCACCGCGACTTCAATTTTATGATCGCATATTGTGCATAATATGACTTTAATATCTACGTGCCTGAGAGAAAAATTGGCAAATGCAATGCTCTCGGAGATCAAATAATTTTATACATAGACTTAAAAATACATGTTTGGCGTTATTTGGTACAGCCCTGAATTTATACTTACAGGAAACCACAGAGCTGCTCGTGGTGAATCAGTCCCTGAAAATATGTATTTTGCACCGAACTTGGAGGAGCGCAGAAGTCATGCCCAGGGAGCCAGCAGAGCCCAGTACTACCATCAGAATAATCATCATTACCTATCCCAATTAAACCACTCCATTACTCCATTAAACACCTGCATTATCTATGGGCTACAAACAAGGGAGAGAAACGCGGATGGACGTAAGGAGAAATTCAGACTCTGGGACATTGTGGGCTGGGACGCAGCCACGGCGCACCACCGGCAAAGCCAAAACGGTCAAGAAGTCAGGAGAAGAGGCATCACACCTTATACAAGGTGCTGAGATGCACCCAGTTCCAAAATTCAGGTCTCTGAGACACGAGGGAACAATCCAGTGTAATAAAAGACCGCGAGAAGGGATGGACAGAGGTGGATGGCAGGAGAAATAATATATGGTAAGCGCAGAGGCCAACGACTGCACGCCTTAACGGCTCCCAGTGGCTTCAAATCAATTTACATTTAAAATAAATGAATTAAATCTGATAATCTCTGATACCACTCAACCTATTTGCTCCAGGGCACTGAAATTCAAATATTCTTGAGTTCTGAAAATGGGCTTTCACTCATACCACATACAAATGAAGGCAAAGAACACCAACACCAAACGCAACCTCACTGGTTTTTACACAACCAAATGGCAAAATCGCTCCCACGGCATTCAAAGTGTTTTGCTACTCTGACTTTTGCCCCTTGCAGTCAATCCCCAGCATTTCTAAAGTAGTTATAGAAAAAAAAAAATAAATAAAAATTTCTGTTTTCATTCCGGGAAACCACAACCATCCGGATAAGACTAAGCAAAAGGAACAAAGGGCACGCACTCCAACAACTTCTGGGCACGGGAGAGCCCCTCAACCTGCACCCAGCTGCCACATTGGATGGGTTCACATCAGAAACCAGATTATTGGACCAATCTTGGCTCAAAAGAATTCTTCTCGTGAGAGCAAGCAGTTATGTCTAACTGAGGTTGGAGTTTCAGCAGGGCTGTGCCATGCAGACACGCGTGGCGACGCACAGGTAGACACATCTATACATTTACATCCATAAGATCTCACTGGACTCTCTTTCAAAAGAATGACCCAGGTTGTTGTTGTTTTGTTTGGTTTTTTTTACAGATTTTTCAAAAACTGACCTTGCACGGGGTTGTTTTTTTTCAATAATACTCGCATGTCCTTACACCTAACGACTCCTGCTTGCACCCCTGCACGTCAAAAGAAACTTGTAATTAAATTAAGAGATGCGCACGTTCTTCCTCTTCTCCTGTCTCTTCTTGAACACCATGTCAGACAGCAAATCAAAATCTGCATTTAAATAGAATATTTTTAACGTATGAAAGTGGGCGGCCTGAGGGTAAAGAGGTATTGCATTCACTCAGCACACGCACAAAATTGCATTTAAAATGTGATACCGCGTTTTAAAAATTTATTGAGTATTTCTGCCATTCTACTATCTATGCTTTATTGTAGCGAAATCTTCAGCCCCGCCGAGATTTTTGTATCAAAGCACGTTAATAAAAACAACGTGATATTACATCATTTTATCAACTTAATCTCGAGAAAAGGATGATACTCAATCACATCTCATAAGTCACTATCTCTGGTAATTCCGGCCATTATTCAGTGCGAAATCCAAGCAGTCTGAATTCATTAACACAGCCTTGCTACAAATCTACATTTTTTTTAGACTTTGTCAGAAAAACGCAGCAGCCCAAACTCAGTGACCTGAATCTAACGGCCTTTCAGCCGAAACAGCCTCGCTCCCCAACCCCGGTTCCCTTCCTGCGCCAGGACAACGCCGCGCTGCCGACGACCAGGTCACAGCCACAAAGCTCGAGTTGACGTCCGCTTTGGCAAATGCTCCTCACCCACCTGCCAGGGTGACATTCCTGCATGGGAGCGGGGGCTGCAGGGTGCTCCCGAGCTCGAAGCAAGGCTCTGGAGGTGGCACCCATGGAAAATGAGGCCCACGATCCCTGCAGAGCGAGGAGGTCTCCCGCCAACAGCTGAGGGGCAAGAACGCACTAGCGGAGAGTGACATAGGTTAGGGACAAAGTGTCACACAGCATCGGACAGGCCGCGGGGTGACGCGTGCTAAGCGGCTTTGACACTGCATTATCAGGTCAGCACCTTCAGGAAAAGGGGAAAAAAGTAAATGGTGGATTTTGAAATACCTGCAATGACAAGCAGCTACAGCCACGGAGAGGTTCATGGGTGTGGTGAAGACCCAACCTTGCACCGCAGAAGTCGACATCAAACCCCTGCCAGGCTCACTGAGGGCAGAGTCCAGTCCTAATTTAGCAAAGCCCTCTGGGTTAATGATGCTTGGTATGTCACTGTGCCACAGGTTTCTGTATCCTGTGCGCCTCCCTGAGCTTCTTTCACGGTTAAGAGATGCTCTTCATCCTTTGTTGTCTGCATGGCCCTTCTGTTGGCCACCCAGGAGCTTTTCTGCCCTACTAGGAGCAGCCTCCCATCCAAACACTCCCAGTCCTGGGAGATGTCCCAAGCAGAAACACGCTTTTGTCGAGTATTTTCCATTGATCTCCTCTGTAAACAGTTATTTTCATCCTGCTTTTGTATCTAATTAGCACATATTTTGCTGACCAATGACCTAATTTCCTCACCATACAGGCAACCTGAGAAAAGCTGATACCATGGTGCCCATTCTTATCGCTGTACAAAGTGCACAGTCACAGAAATGGCAGCCTGGCTCACTTCAGTGGTGCTGGTCCTGGTTACGAGGGAAGTTCTCATCCATACTGTCATATTTCTCAACATACATAAAAGTCACAGTGACACAAACTCTGTAGCTCAGGTGAGATGGTCAGTTTTAGGAAACCCAAACGCACAGAATGGTTTAGGTTGGAAGGTACCTTAGATATCATCCAGTTCCAACCGCCCTGCAGTGAGCACAGACACCTCCCACCAGAGCAGGCCGTTCAGAACCTCATCCAACCCGGCCTTGAACACTTTGAGGGATGGGGCATCCACAACTTTCCTGGGCAACTTGTCCCAGGGTCTCACCACCATGACAGTGAAGAACTTCTTCCTTACATCTAATAAAAATCAATCCTCTTTCAGTTTAAAGCCATTACCCCTCATTCTATCATTCCCTGCCCTTGTAAAAAGTCCCTCCAGTTTTCTTACAGGCCCCATTTAAGTACTGAAGGGCTGCGATAAGGCCTCCCTGGAACCTTCTCTTCTCCAGGCTGAACAAGCCCAACTCTCTCATCCTGTCTTCACAGAAGAGGTGTTCCAGCCCTCACATCATTTTTTGTGGCCTCTTTTGGACCTGCTCCAACAAATCCCTGTACTTCCATGCAGTACTCCAGCTGTGGTCTCACCAGAGCTGAATGGAGGGGCAGGACCCCCTTCCTCGCCCTGCCGCCCACGCTGCTGGGGATGCAGCCCAGGAGGCCATTAGTGCACACGGCCAGATCGCGTTGAGCTTCTCTCAATCCGCGCATTGCCCAGCCTGGATTTGTGCTTGGGATTGTCCCAACTCACGTGCAGGACCTTGCGCTTGGCCTTGTTGAACTTTCAGGTTCACACAGGCCCACCTCCCAGGCCTGCTACAGTGCAGAGACACCTTGAAGGGACTACAGGTATAATGGTAGCCTCTGCCCTACTCTCCCTGAAGCCTGTAGGATTAAAAAAAAACCAAAACACACTTTGGTTGGATAAATTTACACTAGCTTCCCAAGAAAAATCAGATATTTCAGAGTGACCCTGTCTACTGTGGAACTACTACTGAAAAAAGGCTGTAGGGAAATAAAACACCCCAGTGACCGCGTCTGTATCAGCATCAGCTCCTAGAGATGTGGCTTTTTCTACCTAATTCTCACTTCAAACAGACGCCCCCTTCCATTTTCTTCACCAGATACCAGGAAAACACCCACCATTGATGCCAGCCACCCTGTAATGCCCGAACACGAGTCACATCTGCAGTTCCCAAGAGTGTGCCTAACGGAAAAACACCTCCCAACCCACAGATCAGCAAAACCCCATCAACGCTCACCACCGACGGACTCCTGGTTTTATTTTTCAAATATTAGAGAGCATTTATAGTCAGGCAAACACGAACCTGCTGTAAAACACCGAGCCCGGAAAGGTGAAAGCTATTACTTGAGAGAGCAGATGAGGCTGTTGCAATTCCCGAATAAAATGGTAATGTGCTGTTGGGAGCGAGCGGGACATTGTTTTAACGTGTTATGATATTTATAAATATATGAAGTTTAAATAATCAGATGACAGAGAGTTCCTTTTCATCTCCTGAATGTTTATTATTCTTCACACATTAGCACTTTCCCCCCCTCCCCCCCTAAATGTTATATCTTCTGCCATTTATAATTAATTTTAACAGCTTCTGCAACTTATCCCACAGGTTGTTGCTGTTTCTTTTAAACAGCGTGCTGCTGAGAAATTGATTTGTTTGCTCCGTATGCCTACAGAAATCACATTATGAAATATGCATAAATGTCATTTCTTGGGCTGCTTCTGAGGCTTAGCGGAGAAGAAAAGCTTGCTGAGGAAAAGGAAGAGACAATCACCACCAAAGCCTAACTCAACACCTAAACCTGGCCAAACACAGCTCCCTCGCTGCCCTCAGTCCGCTCGGGTACAGGGCTGGGAAGAGCCGGCAGGAGATCCCACCGCTGTGGGAACCACCTCCTCTCCCAGTGAACAAGTCCCTGCCAACGCAGACGGGAATTAATGAAACTAATTAACACTCAACAAAATGCCCACACACACTAAAAACCCTCTCACGGCTGGAGGCCAGGAGAAGCCCCGAGGTGAGCTGCGGTAGGGGCTGCATGTGCTCCACCCCCCTCCCCAGAAGGTCTCCACAGACTTCAATGCCAAGCAGCTCAAAGGCCCAGGGGAAGACAATTCCTCAGGCAGGTGCAGTTGGTCGTGACCACCTTGCTGAGATGGATGGAGGACCATAGCTTGCTGCAAACTCCTGCAAGGGTGGTGCAGGAGGGCAGGGTGAGAACTGTAGAATAGAATCATGGAACGGTCTGGAAGGGACTTCAAAGGTCATCCAGTCCAATCCCCCTGCCCGGAGCAGGGACATCTGCAACTAGAGCAGGTTGCTCAGAGCCCCAGCCAACCTCACCTGGAATGTTCCCAGGGATGGAGCACCTCTCGGGGCAAGCTGGGCCAGGGTCTCATCACCCTCAGCGTAAAAATAAACCGGTCCAAGTAACCACAGCTTAAAATCCGCATCATCCACTACATTTTCCTTAAAGGTTGGAGTCTGCTGACTGGGAGCAGAGCAGGACTCTTCTCCAATCCCACCCGGCAGCGGCAGCCGCTACCCATGCTGTACGGAGGCGATGGCAGCCCGGGATGGAAGGCATCTTTCCCATGCTATCTCCCACTGCAAAACATATTGAATGACAAGTTCTGAAATGCAAACCAGATATTTTTTTTTTCTCGGAGACTTCGTTAGACACATCACTCTCCTGTATTATTGCAGAGAGCTGTCAAAACAGCCTGGTGGGAAAGCTCTTCCACAGACACTCAGAAGTATAAATTGTCATAGTAGAAAGTAAATGCCATTAAGAGCTACAGAGTCGTTATTTTGCATAATAAAAGTAAAGGCTCTTTGCTTCTGATCTCTGTATTTACGACCATGGAACCAACAAGCACTTTCTCTTTTCTGATGCCTTTGTTAAAATTACAAGATAATTGGTTGCTGTTGCAGATATTAATGTCTGATAACAAAGTGCCTAAGGCAGAGGAGCTGGAGCGGTGGTGAAACAGCACTACAGACAAAGCTCTAACTCCTGTCCTCTGAGGATTAGGCAAACCAACTCAAAGAAAATCATAATTTTTAATTTGTACTATCACAGACATTATTTGAATGAAGCTTATTGGAAACTCTTGGCAACTTTTTTTTTTTTTTTTAAATCTATTTCTCTTTATCCTGGCTATCAAAAAAAAAAATCAAAACCCCAAGATAATCCAAGCACTTCTCAGTGTAAGGTCCTGAGGGATATCAAAGGATCAGTGACAAGTCCTAAGATAACCCAAGTAACTTTTCAGCTCCAAAATCAAATGTATTCCCATATGCAAGGTATAAAGGGGGGGGGGGGGG
>VWZK01003320.1:181432-198024 GCA_013396935.1 Baryphthengus martii
TTAACGCCAATGCACTGCGAAAAAAAAAAAAAGTACGTCCATTGTGGTTGGAAGTGTGGATGGTGATACACACAAACGCTCTGCTCTCCCCCAGTTTACACACAGTTGTGTTTATGAATAAAATTGCAGCTTCAAGTCTCAACCACGATGAGCAATTCGGAGCCTCGCTGTTCATAAATACCATGCCAATTGAAGCAAGCTGGTTTGGGGATCCTGTATATTATTTATTACAATTCAGTCTGTCATGGAATTAAGCGCATTGAGCCAATTTCAATACGAGCGTTGGGGGAAAGCAGAGATTACATTCAAATTAACAAAGTTGCTCTTAAAGCAAAACAATGTCATCTGGTAGATTTTTCATCAAGTGGCTCACTGATGGGGAAAAAAAAAAAATAATAAAACCAATAACCTGCAATTACTCACCCTGCACCTTCTCAGTCCCCTCTCCCCTCCCAGTGAGAAATTTGGGGAGTTTCTTGCATCTCCTCCGGGAGACGCGATGGCAATGGTTCAAAAACTCAAGGATGGCAAGTCCCCAAGATGCAAATAGGGAAAGAGACACAAACATCTGTATCTGTTGTTACAAAGGACTCCTCGCTACGGTCGTTTACTTTTAGTTTTTTAATTAGTCTTCCGTGATGGACACGATAGCATTAATTTAATTTCAACTTGCATTTCCTATTAGTACAATCTACCGAGTTATCTCCGCAGCAGTACCAAAATCACTTTACGGTGAGCAATATCACTTCCCAGTTAATTACATGTATTTTGGTTTTGATAAATGAAAATAAGGAACATGATTAATTGAAGGACAATCAATACGATCCCGCTATTAGACAGCTTGATGAGGTATCCAGAGGATGCACATAATCTATAGTAATCAGCTAATTGAAGGCTGCGGACTAAAAAGATTTTAGGAAATCCCAGTTTCAAACTGAAAAATATCCCAATAAAAGGGATGAAGGAAAAACCTTCACAAAACCCATGAAGGTTTAAGGTCTGTTTCTGCTTTAGTTGATCTTGAAAAAAAAAAAATAAAATATGTTGCTTCACTGGCTTAAAAAAAAAAAAAAAAGAGAAAAAGAAAAATCAATGGGGATAAAATAAGGAAAGCAAAATGAATTTGGGAAGTGAATCCTGAAGTGCTCTCCTGCTCTACATCCACCCAAACTCCTCAAATTGCATTTTTCCAACGCCTTACGATTTCTGGAGCTGTTAAATCGTTTCATTAAAACCACTCTATTTGCCTCGGTTTAGTCGCACACCGGATCAAATTAAACAGCCAAAGAGCTGAACAAATGAACCTTTTCCATCTCTTTTGACAGGAAACTGAGTGTGCACAAAAGCCCTACGCCGACGGCGGCTGGGCTTGGGTTTCCAAAGAAGAGCCCAAGAAGGGAGAAAACAATCACCAGGAGAGTCACACTCTGTTTAGAAAAACCTGGAAGTGGCAAGTGAATGAACGAACCCAGGATGTGTAAGGATTATTAGCATAAATGCTGACAACTGTTAATCCACTGCAACCCTGATGGATGGTTGCACTCGTCCATTAATACCAGGCATTTTAACTTACTACTAAAATTGATTAGTCCGTTAAGAATTCAATCCTAACGTTCAATAAAATGGCACTTTCTCTGCAAAAGCAAAATGAAATGAGGTGATGTATTTAGCAGCACTCACATACATTAGGAGGGTGCAGCCTGAAAAGCGGTGCCGTTCCCGGCTGGCACGGGCAGTGTGTCCACCTCGATCCCCCCGTGTTCAAGGGAGAGGTGGAGACACCCTACGAGGTCCAATGGGCTGGGAAAACCCACCTGGGCAGGGGTAGGAGCAGCACCTCAGGCTGGACTGGGCATACTTGAGAGGGATGGTCCAGCCTGACTGGGCACTGCAGACAGGCACTCTGCCCCAAGGGGTCTTTCTCCAACAGACAGGTCTGGTGGAATCTTACCAACTACTCCTCTTACGTCTCAACTCCAACCGGCACCCTTATCCCTTTTCCGATCTGTAACTTCCATTAATAATTATTATTATTTTCCTACCCTGCTTTCTTCCACAGAACTAGCCAAAGTACGGCACCTGCAGAATCATAGAATTATTTTGGTTGGAAGAGACCTTTAAGGTCATCAGATCCAACTGTTGCCCCATCCCTGCCAGGGCACCACTAACCCCTGTCCCTCAGCACCACATCTCCACGCCTTGGAAACCTCTTCAGGGATGGGGACTCCACTCCTGCCCTGGGCAGCCTGGGACAGGCCTTGACAACCCTGGAGGGGAAGAAATTGTTCCCCATGTCCAACCTAAACCTCCCCTGGGGCAACTTGAGGCTGGTTCCTCTTGTCACAGAATCACAGAATGTCTTTGGTTAGAAGAGACCCTCAAGATCATCCAGTTTAACCCTCGACCAAACGCTGCAAGCTCACCACTAAACCATGTCCCTAAGCACCAGGTCCACACAGAATTTAAATACCTCCAGGGATGGTGACTCCACCACTGCCCTGGTCAAACTACTCCAATGTTTGAGAACCCTTTCAAGTGAAGAAATGTTTCCTAATGTCCAGTCTAACCCTCCCCTGGCACAGCTTGCATCCGTTACCTCTGGTCCTGTCCCACGCCACCAGGGAGAAGAGGCTGCCCCCTCCTCGCTCCAACCCCCTTTCAGGTAGGTGTCCTATCGCTTGTTCCTTGGGAGAAGAGCCTGATTCCGTCCTGGCTTCAACCTCCTGTCAGGGAGTTGTGGAGAGTCAGAAGGTCTCCCCTGAGACTCCTTTGCTCCAGGCTGAACAAGCCCAGCTCCCTCAGCTGCTGGGAGAGGCTCCTGCTCCAGACCCTTCCCCAGCCCCGTTGCCCTTCTTTGGCCACGCTCCAGCCCCTCAAGGTCCTTCTGGGAGTGAGGGCCCAAAACCGAACACACTATGAACACAGTAAGGACTAACACCAAGGGGGAAATGTCAGTTTGCTGCAACACTTTCTTCCCCTAACACGTAATACAAGGCTACACTATTTCACGCCGCATTACAGCGGCGCTGTGCCGGCCGCATCACCATCGCTACAGATCTCTCCCAGCGCCTGCTGCAAACCTTCCCTTCCAGGGGGTCCTTTACCGTGGATGTTTCAAACACTTGACGTGAGGATTTCACATCCAAATATCAGGCCTTGGGCTGCACCTCAAGCCTGGCAGCTACCGGGGATGCTGGAGAAGGAAATCAAGGAGGCAGTATCCGTGCGGAAGAGATGACGCTCGTTGCCAAAAAAATCGTTTGTCACGAGAGAAATACTTTTTAGAAGCTGCCTTCAAATTAATCTTGGACAAAGGAGCCGTTTTCTGAACAGGTAGAGCCAGGTAATTAATTTTAAGGCACTCTCTGCCAAAGGTCAAGTGTTTTGGAGCCAAAAAGCATCAGCCTACCTTTCCTGGAGAACCAGCAATCCTAAAAACGACAGCTAAAATATAACCCTGGAAGTAACACGAAGAGCATGTTTTTAGCACTGGCAGCAGCAACTCACATCTCCTGAGCCAACGGTTCCAGTTCAGTCTTGGCACATGATTATGGAGCCGTATTACCAGAAAGGTTCTCTAAGCACAACCTCCTCCAGCATCCTCGTAGAACCAGAACCCCCAAGAGATGGGACCAGCATCCAGGGAGCGCAGAAGTCGAGCCTGGGATAAGATGCACAGAGATGCTGTTTTCAAGCAACATTTTTTAAGTGCTGTTGAAAGCAGACCGGAGAGCTGCTGAGCTGACCAAGCCATGGTCCTGTTCCAGTAAGATTCAGCCAAAGCCTTCTGAAGTTGACTCCAGGGAGGTGGGACCACAAGGACTCCCCAAGAAAGTTCCAGTCCCTGAAACACTAGTGCCACCAGAGCTCCCGTTATGAGAAGGACTAAGACCATCATCATCTCACTGGAAAGCACCACAGCCAACCCCACAGCAGGATCAGCACCACACTGGCGGCACCACAGCTTTCCATGGACCTGTTGGCTACTGTTTGCCAGCAAACCAGGACCCACAAGAGGACCAGGCATTCGTAACTTAGTTGTATGGCCCCTGTCCATGAGTCTATAACTGTTATGGGCCTTCTGAGTATTATCAGACCCTGCTGCACCCTCCCACACCCAGCCACACACTGCAGATGATGGGAGTGCCAGCAGACTCCAGAGAGGGTCTGGTGACTGGGGATGCCACTCACTGCCCACCTTCCATTCAATATTTCAAAGGGCCAGCAAATCTTGATAACACACTGCTGGGGGAAAAAGTAGCAGGAGAAAGGAAACTCCAACACAACTAAATACCTGGAAGCCACCAAGGACTTCAGCATAAACCCAGATCATTTGTATTATTCACCTGACCAGCAGCCCGGAACACAGCACTTCTGCACTGGCAGTACCTGAGGACACAATTTTTCCTCTGCAAGGTCAGATGCTCGGCGGCTCTAAAGGGCAAGGGTCAAGAGGCTGGGGACAGACTCTGCCCAGTGGTGTCAGTGACAGGACAAGGGGCACCAGGCACCAATTGGAACATGGGAGGTCCCCTTGGAGCAGGAGGAGAAACTTCTTTGGTGGGAGGGTGTTGGAGCCTGGCCCAGGCTGCCCAGAGAGCTTGTGGAGTCTCCTTCTCTGGAGAGATTCCAAACCCACCTGGACAATGCGATGCTGGGCCCTCTGCTCTGGGTGACCCTGCTGGAGCAGGAGGGTTGGACAAGAAGATCTCCAGAGGTCCCTTCCAACCCCCACCATGCTGGGATTCTGTGGCTGGTGTCTTCCCTTCTCTGGCGCCGAGTTTGAATGCAGGAGGGTCCACCAGGAAACATCACACTGCCGCAGGAAAAAGCCCAAGACTGGTTTCATCCTCATGCCAGAATGAGAGGCCACACAGTGGTTTAGCTCCTCCTGATCCCAACTAAACACTGTTTAATGCTCTAGAGTCAGCCACTTTGACAATGAAGTCTGAGCCCGATGGAGCCAGGGATGGATGAAGGACCACAATGGACCACAAGAGCCAGCCCAGGCACCTCCTGGCTCCGGCTTGCACCCTCCAAACCTCCTCTGTGGTTCTGGGAGCCCTCACCAGCACATCACCACCCCCTCCTGACAGAAAGCTGCTGGTGGTCCCAACCTGTCCAGCCCCCAAGTGGAACACTTAGAGTAGCACCCGGCGAGAATGCCGTGCCCTCCTCTCCAAAGCCTTTTCCTAACATTAATGTCTCTCAGGCCAGACTTTTAGGTATTAACATACGAGGGAAACGTCTAATAGCTTCATATTATTGTGTGTGCTTCTGAAATAACGCTCTGCAAGGCCTCTTACATCAAACATTAAACCTGCTTAAGAGAAGACATTTGAGCAGAATCAATTATTTTGCAGTAATTCTTCACGCTGAGAGAAGTATTTTGAAATTGGAAAGGACACGTTGCCACAGCAGAACTACTTACATATTTAAAAGCACATTTTGCATGAAAATAAGTGAGAGGAACTATAATACAAACATAAAGTTATCCTTTATTCGGCAAAATGCTTGAGAACTAGTTCTTACCATGTTTGTAAACAGCCAAACTCGCGGCATCACGCTAAAGATCCTATCAACACTTCATTATAAACTTCTCCCCTTCTATTCGGGGAATTAGAAAAATCTTTGCCTAGAGGGGATTGTTTTCATAAACTCGGTGCACAGGGGTCTCGGTACAAGGCAGGAATGTTTATGGAAAATCTGAGATTAGAACATTTCAAACCGGCTGGTTTTGAGTTGCACACGTGCAAAGCTATAAATAGCAAGGAAAAGGCGCATATGAAAAGTGAAGAAATAACATCTCGTCCAAAAACAAATAAAAAAAAAAAATCATGAGTTCATCAGTTACAATGGAAAAGTGAACCTTTTTTTCCTGTTTGACTGAAAATCTAATTTACTATCAAGCGATCCCGTTCTGCTGCTACGTTGCTACAACTGTTACCTCCAGGAACTTTTACCAACAGCTCCTCAGCAAGGCTCTCCAGGCAGGATTTTTTTTGAGCAAGGTGGGTTTAGCCTCCCGGTGCCTTCCCCAGGAGCAGAGATGGGTCACCGCTCACCGACACTTGGACAGGCAAGCAGGATTTCAAACATAACCCGAGAATTTCAAAGCCCTGAGACACCAGTGAGACCCAAGCGCCGAAATAAGGCTGGGCAGCATCTTGTGCCGAAGCTCGTGGCTTTTCCGCTACAACCACCCCAGACTGAGCTTCCACTTCAAGAGCGTGGAGTCTGGGCAGGAACGACACTGAACTTGACCCACCCCCTCCTAAAATCAGCAGAAATGGGCAGTACGAGGGGCTAACGCACAGAGGACGTGCACATACGAGGAAACAGAGCAGGATGCTGTACGGCGCAGATCGCCGGAAGGAAAGAGTAGGAAGAGTTGCCAAAACGATTACGCCGGCGCAGTCAAGGGTCACGTCCTGCCACCACCAGAAATGAAAGTCTGAAGTATCAGAAAGACAGCGGTAAGGCAGGCAGTGTGCTGGGGCAACGCACCACTGCCCACTAGTTAATCCCCGAGTACTGCTTTTTACGTAATATTTTAAATACACCGTCATCTTGGAAGTAGAGATCTACAAAGTCATCGCTTCCACGGCAGAGTGAGCAGCAAGGGTTTGGGAGGTGCTTCCTGACCCGTCTCGCTGCAGCCTCAACCAGGTTGGCCCCAGGTATCGTCCTCGCTACCCGTTCAACGGCAAACTTTGCACTGGAGCGGGTGAGGAGTGCTCACAAACGCTGTATGGCGACCATGGCCATGGTGACCTCCAGCTGGGCAACAACAACAGCGAGGTCCAGACGAGAGCATCGTCTACAGCGAAAAGCTCAGTGTTTATGTAGCATCAGCAGAGCTCTGAAGATGTTCATGCATGCTGACCAGAGAAACCACAAGTACAGCTCAGCCAGTACTGCATTTCAAACACAAAAAAAACCTCTTGAAACTACAACCTTCCCCTTTCCCACATCTCACAAGCCTTTATAGACCAGGCAATGAGATAGAAAAGCCTGGCTGGGGGAAACGGTGAGGAAAGAGGGATGCATTAGGTCATCAAGTCCACTCTCCCTGTCCCGCATGACTCTGCCTACCATACATATTCCATTGCTGTCTGGCATTACTTGAAACAACCTATACAAAACCAGCTCCTCCTCAACCACTTCTGCTCTGCTGGTTCCAGGAGATGTTCATAGCTCATTATTGCACCCCCCACCAGCTCCACACAGCTTGCACCGGAAAGGTGTCCACAGTCTGGAGTTGTGCCTCCAGGGAACAACCTCCGCCTCTGTTGGGAGATGTATGGGACAGTTTAGTAACTGAAGGAACCGTCGAGCACTACAACATGTCAGCCTGCTGATAAATCTGGGACTGGCTTTGCTCTTAGTTTAGACGCCTTCACCTTCAGCTAATTCTTATCCTACAGGTTACCCGAAAAATTCTTGCAGGGCAGGAGCTGGATTTGTTCAACTACATTGTTAACGCACGTAGCCAGATGTGTAAAATATTCCACATTAGTAAAAATATGTATTCTGCACATACTTGGCTTTTTTTGCATAAAGAGCAACCAACAAAGCTCAGGACCAGGCTGCCCAGAGAGGGTGCAGAGTCTCCTCTGGAGAGATTCCAAAGCCGCCTGGAAAAAGCACTGCTGGGGCCCCTGCTCTGGGTGACCCTGCTGGAGCCGGGGGGGCACCAGATGATCTCCAGAGGGCCCTCCCAACCCCGACCACGCTGGGATACAGTGAGTATGCCAGCCGCAGGATGCAGTCGTGGCAGGACAAAGACCATTGGTAGGGGGTCAGCTGGAGCTCAGAAGAAAGACAGCAGCTAAGATTGATGGGTAAAGTAATGCAACATATAAAATAATTTTGGCTGTCTCAGTTGAGATGACCCCACACCCTACAACGTTAAGGCTTTGGCCAAACTCCTGAAATCTGGTTCGCTCAACTAACTAACTGGAGTTTGCCTCCCCTCCCCTTCCTTCTGATTCTAAACTCTCTACAGCAAAGCACGTGCAGGGTGAAAAATTTTATACATTCTGCTTCGCTGAAATGCACCGCAAGGAGACTTTTGTTTGGAAGAGGCAGGGCGGATTATTTCACTCAGAAAATGAAGTTCTCAGGATGTTAAGATTTCAGGGCAACCTCCGCTTTGGCAGTTCAGAGGAACGGGTCCGTACGGCGAGCGAAGGCAGCGCCTGGTTGCCGGTATTTACAGGGCTCCTCAGAAAAATCCTGCTGACACAGCTCCCTCTTCATCTTTGTCTCCTATCAAGTTAGCAGTCGATGTGTTATTTTAACAGCATGACAACAACTATACAGAACGTCAAATAGTTACCTTTTATCTGGAATTTTATTCCTGCCATATATTTCAATGGAAATACAGAACTTAATGTTGCAACATATTTCATACTGAAATGGGTAATAAAGAAATAACTGTAGACTGCACATTTCCCCTGAAACAAAGACGGGGGAAAACGCCGAAAATCTCTACTGTTTACTACTCTCTGTCTTCCAAAATCTCCATACCCATCTCCTGTGCTTCAACTGTAAATATCACTGGGAATATTTTCAAGTTTGGTTTGTTGAGGTGTTTGTTGTTTTTTTTTCAAGAAATAAAATATCAAAATAAACCCCGAATCCAGAATGTCTTGCCCAGCCCAAGTTTCAGCTCCAACCTGACATAAGGATGGAGACAGAGGACAAACCCTTTTGGCCATACTTTGACCCCATCGCATGGGAACTCTCTGTCCCTCAGCCTGATGAAAGGTGGTTTCAAATCCCAGGGAAGGATCAGGAAATTTTACATTAGCACGCATAAATTATTATTATTATATCCTGTGGTACTTAAATACCAGGCCAACCTTGGAGGGACACTGAAGGAGAAGGGCTTAGAAAACATTCAGGAGCTCCCTCTGGGGTCTCTAAAATTGCTTCTTTCTCCCCGTTTGTCAAATTCAATGTTTTTAGCTACCTGCAAACCGCAAGTCCCTACGTATCTTCAGCTGGAACCATGTTCCCTTCTAAGGAAACTGAAAACCAGGGAAGAAATATTCCCTGTCCTCTTCAGCACAGATGACAGCTGGCTAATTGCCTAAATTACAGCTTTGTCAATATTCCTTCATTCACTCAACCCCTCTTCACTGTTCGCGAAAAACAGCAGAAAGATCTAAACTCTTCCAGATCTTTGGGTTTACCCAAGACGTCTTCCTTTTCACGGGAGGCCTGATGGTCAGAGCTGCCACAGTCACCTCATCTACATGGAACAGTCTCCCAGCGCCCCTCCAGGATGGGATTTTTTGTATGCAAGATCCTTGTTTAAGTTGCTCTGGCCTGGCCATCTCCTGCATGAATAAATACACACAAATAGACCTACTGGGAACATGAAGAGGACAAAGGAGATCGTGAGAACGTGACGTACCGTAGATGAAAGAATTCTGACACGTTTTTTTCTTGCTAGAGGATGGATTAACCCGAGGACTATCAGGTTTTTGAGGTTTGCTCTCCACCATTCATGCTGACTCTGCTCACTCTGCCCTTCCTGCGCACGCCCGTCTTCTCTGAAAGACTGAGGGCACCTCTGGCTCCCAAATCCATGATCAAACTACGCCTTCTGATGTATCCCAAACCCTTACGGCCCCAGCTGTTTGGGTCTGCCCTCAACAAGGACCTGCCTGGCACTGGTGGTTAATTGCAATCAACTCCCAGTATCACAACTTTTCCCTGAGTCCTTAAACCAGAATTACTAATTGTAGCTGCTGATGAGGTGTAAGAACGGAAAAAGAAGGTATCACTGGAGTTTTCAAAACCAAGACGCTCCTCCAAACGCCAGCACCTGAGCAAGATGTTCCACTGTCAGCCCAACACTTGGCAGAGGTGCCAGCAGGTTCTCCTCTTCCCTCCTTCAGAGAAGGCTTCCAGCAACGTGACTACACTCTCTGCTGCTTCTTGGCTTTTAGAACCTGCACAACGTCCTCCAGTCTGCCAGAGCTAACCCACAGCCTGCCTGGTCATCCCAAAACACGGACGCAAGACAACAGGGACTGCTCAAAGGTTTGCTGAGCCCTACTATATTCAGGGTAGGACCTAATAGTTCTGACCTTTCCTGGGATAAGCCTGAGTTTAGCATCTGTATTTGCTCAGCAAATACATGAAGCTTGAAGACACTGAGATAGAAACAAGGTGGAATAGCTGGATTTCCTGGTTTTGCTTTTTTGATGTTGATTCCTCTTTCGTTGCATCCTCTCTTAGCAAGAAAGCCCAAGCCCCTAGACACTCATCTATCTTGAGCCAGCTTTTGCTCTTGGGACTCACTCAGGATTACCGCTCAATCTCCTTTCTTGAAAAGCAGCCTGTCCTCGAAGGCAGCTGAGGCCGGGCTGCTGGCTCAGCTGCCTGCAGCTCCAGCCCATGAGGTTTTGCTGGCAAGGGTAGAGATGAGCAGGTAGCTGCTCCAGTGAAGAAAGGCTGGTAGCCCTGCCAGGAGCCAAAGCTCCTTATTTTTCTGGAGACCTGCTGGGCTGTTTCAGATATCTGCCCTTGATGCATGTGCCATGAAAGCCGGCGTCCAGAGCACCAAATCCAACAGCTTTTCCTCTCTCCTAAGGGAAGTCTCATGGTTTTGGCCCAGCAGCTTCATCACATTGGTTTTGGTTCACCACAAAATCGTAGAATAGTTTGGGCTGGAAGGGATCTTTAAAGGTCATTTAGTCCAGCACCCTGAGACACGACCATCCAAGAGGATGCAAGCTGATGGTCGACAAACCCTCATCCACTGTGATGATGCAGACAAGCAACAAGCTCGCTGTGCAACCACGGTGCACAAGCCCAGAGCATCCGGAGAGGTCCTTCACCACCACCTCAGCTCCTTCCTGGGAGCTGCTCCCTTCACATTGGCAAGACCCAGTCAACTGCTGAGCTCTGCTAGTGAAAGCAGCACGGTAGCCCAAGGTGAAGCACAAACATCTGGAAGTGGGGAGATCCAACGATAAGCCAACGGCTATTTTGGAAGAATCTGAAAAAAACTCTTGAGCCGTGATTTATTCCAGAGATTCAGCGGTTCGCTAACTTTGCGAAGCTTTGAAGACGGTAAAAATGTAACAAGTGAGTCTCTTGCATGAATAAAAAATTCCATTTTACATAAATTAAATATATAATTTGATTAAACATGTTTATGTCTTTGCGGTGACATTTAGAATAGGAAGTATTCATTTTCTGTTTTGAAAGGAAAAAAACTCTTTCAAATGTAATTTGAAGCTGTCAAACCAATCTTCTTTACAGATCTTTTAAATGTCACATACCTTCGAAAGGGGATGGCAGATTCCTTTTAAATATGCAATTGCAAACAGTCCAAGCAAAATCAAGAATTTATTAAAATATGCTACTGACATTTATACTGATTAAGTATAGCCCTTTCCCCACTCCCTTTTGATAGACTCCCCTACAAAAGATGTGTCACAACAGCTGCCGTTAACGCCGCGCTCGCTGCGATTCCGACACGCAACCGACACCACCCAGCTGCAGGAGGAGAACCTGCCTCCTGTTTTGCACGGGCCCCCGGCCCAGTCGGCGCTCGCTTTGCGTGAAGAATTGTACTTTTTGATGATTTCTTACCAGCGTGCCCGGAATTTACAACCAAAAAATATTAACTGCACTTACTTTAAATCAAGTGCAGCCCTACACCTAATGGCTTTAAATGGAGGAGTGGATTAATCATAAGCATGAAGGAAAACTACTACAACTCATTTCAGACAACTTTACCTTAGCAACCTATGTTCTGGTTTATAATCACAATGCCTGTTCTTCGATTATACATTAATCTCCCCAGATAAAATGCATTTCTGGATTATTTTTTCCCCTTTCCCTTTTCCTCTGCCCTTCTCCGTTCCTTGAAACAAAACCCTCTCATCCACTGCTGAAGGGTCGAGCGCAGCAACGATGGCAGCTCCCGTTCTCAGTCACTTCCCACCCACATACTGGACATTTTAGGGTCATTTTATTTTATTTTTTTAGAACATGAAGAATTCCATTATTATTTCTCCTCCCCTGTCACCAGGCCAGTGAAGTGCATGGGCCCAGCTCTCATTAGCATTAATGGAAATCCCCATTGTAAATTCTCCCCCGTGAAGTAACCTTACGAGCCAGGCCATCCTGAGCAAGCACACTCAAATTGGAAAATAAAATATACCTCCTATTTCTCACCACTAAAGAGAAAATGGAATGAAGTGCAGGAGATTAAGCCACAATTCCTCTATCAAATCTTCCCTGTACTCTATAATTACTCAACACAACACATACAACAGTTACTCCTTGATGAGGAGAATTTGTGGCACGTTATTGAAAGCCTTCCTCCTAACGCTCTAAACTTCCTGGTGCATAACACGGTAAATTACAGCATCACATAAATCACCACCACCAACAACTCTGGCTTACTTAAAAGCTTCCCCTCAGTATTTAAAAATCAGAAAATTACTAAAGGGACTCTTAGTACTTGCAGAAAGCACATCGGTGCCGGGCAACGGGGACAGGACGCAGCCCACTGGCAGCACTCCGTGCCGAGCACATCGCAGAAGGCATCCAAAGCAAGCTTGCCCCAACACAGCCAGGACCACAATCGGCATTTTCTTGGAGGATTTATGTGTGGCGTTCATTATAATGCCATAAATCAATTTACGTAGTTAAGGACGGAGAGGAACTTTGCATTGGGCTTTGACGCCCAACCTCCCATCCGTCTGTGACAATTGATGCTCTCCCCAAGGTGCCCCTCCATCTGATAACTGCTCATCCACCATGGAAATGGCAACGTGGAAAATGTATAGCTAGGCTTCTCTGCTCCAGTGAGGTCACATCTGGAGTACTGGGTCCACTTCAATTCAAGAGAGCCAGCGAATTACTGGAGAGTCCAGCAGAGGCTACAAAGGGACTGGAGCATCTCGGCATCCAGGAAAGGCCGAGAGCCCTGGGGCTGCTCAGCTGGAGAAGAGCAGCCTGAGAGGGGAGCTGATCAATATCTAAAGGGTGGGGACCAAGAGGATGCGGCCAGGATGTGGGCACAGCAAGGAACTCGTGTTTTGCCTCTGCTTCTCCGCTTACGCAGTTGCTTTTATACATGGTAATGCACAAATGCAGGAGCAACCAAACAACTGAGATGTACACGGGACCATCTCAGCTTTGGTCATTTCCATCCTCGCTGATTTGTGAGGTCCAGCTGCAGTGCTGGGGAACACAAGAGTTAAGATTTCTTCGTGCTTAGAACACCTTCGGCCAGTCCGCGGTACTTTCCAAGCCTCTGTAAGGTCTTCTTACAGGTTTTGTCCAGAGAAATGAGTGGTCTGGACTTCTGGAAAGACTCCCGTCCCTCTTTCCAAAGATAGAATGAAGGAACCAACCACCAAATACCGTACATGCAGTATTTGCAAGCATCTCCTCTGCCCCAAGGGAAACACCTTCAAACCTTGAAGCTTATACTCACAAAAGAAAGCTCTGGGAGATGTCAACGGGCTGCCTTCTAGTTGGCGGTATTTTCCTCCACCACTGCCAACACCGGGACATGCCACCTGGAAAAGGTAGGAAATCTGCCTGCCGGGCTTCCTGAAAGAGCAGCGAGTCTGATCCATGTTCGAGCTACTCTGAAACACCCTTTTGGACCACATCACCGGCTGGTGGAAATCGGCATCGCTACGGCAGCGCGGCAGAGCGGAGCCCGGCCCCCGTCGCCGCTCCAAGGCGCAGGAGCATCTCTGATTTCCTCTGACAGAATCAGCGCACCCGTCAGTGACGTTTGCCAGAGCCAGAGCAGGAGGTCTGCCTTTATTTCCACTTTACTGCACCCTGCTGACCCAGGACACGACGTGGAAAGGCCGAGGACGGAGTAACAAGGTTTAATAGTCAAGTGGTAACGCGGGTCTGGTGCGAAGAGCCTGCTTCTGGAAGACGGTATTTAGCGACTCGGCTCTGTCACGTGAGCAACGCAGGCACACGGACACATCTCAGGAGAATCACAGAATGTTAGGGGTTGGGAGGGACCTCTAGAGATCATCAAGCCCAACCCCCCTGCCAGAGCAGGATCACCCAGGACAGGCCACACAGGAACAGATCCAGGGGGGGTTTCAAAGTTGCCAGAAAAGGAGACTCCATCACCTCTCTGGGCAGCCTGGTCCAGGCTCCGTCACCCTCACAGAAAAGAAGTTTCTCCCCATGTTGAGGTGGAGCCTCCTATATTCTAGCTCATACCTGCTATTTCTTGTCCTATTACTGGGCATCACAGAAAAGAGCCTGGCCCCTTCCACTTGACATCCACCCCTTAGGTATTTCTAGACATGAGTCAGATCTCAGCCTTCTCTTCTCCAGACTGAACAGCCCCAGTTCTTTCAGCCTCTCCTCATAGGAGAGATGTTCAAGTCCTTTAATCATCCTCATAGCCTCCATTGGACTCTTTCCAATAGATCCCTGCCTCTCATAAATTGGGGAGTCCAAAACTGGATCCAAGATTCCAGGTGTAGTCTCATCAGGACAAAGCTGAGGGGGAGGAGAACCTCCCTCGACCTGCTGGACACACTTTTCTTAATGCCCCCCAGGCCTCCTGGCCACAAGGTCCCATTGCCATCCCATGGACAACTTACTGTCCACTAGGACTCCAAAGTCTTTCTCCATGGAGCTGCTTTCCAGCAGGATGACCCCTAACCCGTACTGGTGCCGGCTGTTATTCCTCCCCAGATGCAGGATCTACACTTGTCCTTATTGAAGTTCATGAGGTTCCCCTTTGCCCAGCTCTCCAGCCTGTCCAGATCTCGTTGGATGGCAGCGCAGCTCTGGTGTCTCAGCCACTCTCCCCAGTTTCACATCATCAGCGAACTTGATGAGGGTCCCCTCTATCCCCTCATCCAGGTCGTTGATGAAGATATTGAACAAAACTGGCCCCAGTACTGATCCCTGGGGAACGCCACTGGCCACCGGCCTCCAGCTTGACTCTGTGCCGCTGATCACAACCCTCTGAACTCCAGTGTTGAGCCAGTTTTCAATCCACCTCACAGTCCAACCGTCTATCCCACATTTCTAGAGTTTTTCTACGAGGATGTTATGGGGGACGGTATCAAAAGCCTTACTGAAGTCGAGGTATATAACTTAATTTGTGGAAGCAGGAATAGGAGAAACAGCCATGGAAGGAATATCAGATGAAGACAGTTAAGGAAAATGATAGAAACATAACCCAAACCCCATGCAGAGCGTGTGAGCACGTGAGCGTTTCTCCTGCCCTAACGTAATTAATGCAAACCAGGCTGGGATCGTGTTCTTCTTCCAGTGCAACATGTGTGTTGTTTGTGTGGATCCATCTGGTCGGGTTTTTGAACGCCATCCCTCCCTGGCATTCCACAACAGAAACTTTACACCCACAAAACCTGGTACCGTTTCTTTTTCTTCTTCCCGTCTCTATTCTATTTATTTATCCAGCTATCCAATGTGAAAGGCCATAAATTGCACTGCTACTTAAGTCACAGGGGGAATTCTGTTAAACAGAAGTAAAAACTCATAAATAACTTCCTGCAGTCAACAATGCATTCATTTTCTTCTCTGCTTTCAGACTAATCTTCCAGCTAACAAATCAAATCCAGTACCAAAATGTAATTATTCTGTTGCGATAATCATCTCCTTATTCTCACAGAGTATACCTTGGCTTATTTCTTCTCAAATTAAAATTAGCAGAGGCGCACAGGCCAGCGGGAGGGAGAGGAGGAGAGGTTATGAGGCACTGATAAACCTAAGGTATAACAAGGAAATGCATAAAATCATAAAATCTTAGAATCATTTAGGTTGGAAAAGACCTTTCAAATCATCAAGCTCAACCGTTCCCCTATCCCTGCCAAGCCCACCACTAACCCCTGTCCCTCAGCACCACATCTCGACGGCCTGGAAACGCCCCCAGGGATGGGGACTCCACCACTGGGCCAGGCCCGGACAACCCTTTCAAGGAAGAAATTGTTCCTCAACTCCAACCTAAACCTCCGCGGGTGCAACTTGAGGCTGTTTCCTCTTGTCCTACCACTTGTTCTTTGGAAGAAGAGACCAACCCCACCTGGCTCCAATCTCCCTTCAGGGAGCTGTCGAGAGCACTGCACCTTGAGCAGCAGGCAAGCTTGGGCTCTAGGCTGGTGGAAAAACAGCGATGCCAAATCCAATTTAGCCTCATTTTACAGCAGCGTGATTCACGGTACGGTTTTCAAGGCAATCAAGTGCACCATCTCAAAAAAAGATGATTTTAATACCAGGACAGTTCACCCAAACTTGCTGGAAGCAGTGCAGCTACAAATAAAGCCAGGGATTCATTCGTGACAAAGCCAGTAAAAAAAGAAAACCACGAAACGCTTCACAAAATTCACCCGCCCAGGACACGTGGGGTGAACGTTCGTCTTCCCCTCTGGGAAATCTGCTGCTTGCGTCCCATCATCAGCCCTCCTCGCTCCCCAACACCACCTGCTCGCTGTGCGCAGGGAGGGAGCTCGGGGGTCATACCCGCCGACGTGGAAACGCCCCAGAGAACCAAAGCCACCCGACGACACGGGCTCGCCGCATCGCTCTGCTCCACGCCATCG
>VWZK01003320.1:198073-211144 GCA_013396935.1 Baryphthengus martii
GCGGGGCCAGAAGCATCAGGCTAAAAATAAACGGACAGAAATAATCTTGCCTCGGCTGCCTCCTGAGGAGCCAAACGCACAGGACTCGAGGGGAAAAAACACAACCAATCCAAAACACCACACAAAAACCAACCAACAATCCAACCCTGCAGTCATCAATTTGCATCCAGCACGTCGTACCGCGCGGCAAAGGGACAGCGTCAGAAGCGAGCAGGTAAGGCGCTCGGCACTGGAGAGCGGGCACAGAACGGCAGCCTGACCAACAGCATCTTCATCTTCATCCTCCCCGGAGCGCAGCTGGGAAAGGCAGAAGCTGGCACAACCTGCACAGGAAGGCGATGCTCCAGGAGAAAGGAGACGTGGGGGAGCTGGCTACCCTATTCTACATCACGCTTATTTTAAGGATTTTTTTTATTTTGCATCTTCAAACTAAACTCTCATCCCAAGATTGCACACGCAAACACCTCCTGCAAGCCCCGGAAAGCCAGCGGATTCGTAACGCTGAAACAATAAACCGCACCGGGCGCGCTCGGACGTCAGCATTTCAAACATCAGCACTTTCCACCGACAAACACTTGATTTCCGAGGCTGCAGGTGCAGAAGCCCAGAGTGTCCGACCCAGCACGTCCCTTGCCAGCCCTGTGCCTCACAAACACGGCCCCACCTCGAAAGCAAACATCTGGTCAGCCTGGATTCCTCCTTAGTCCGACTTAGGGAGCTGGTTTTGTAAGGGAGAGCTCAGGAAAGGGCGTCGGAGACGTCTGCGAGAGGGGTTTTTTTGGAGGGGGAACGATGTACGTCACAGGAGACTACACTCCGGGCTGGTTAAAGCCTTAAAATAAAAGGAGGTTACACTGAAAATGCTGATGTATCCTTCAACAAGGACCACCATCAACTCACTAAATTGCCCAGCAGCCAGGTCCTGGTGTCAGACGCATCCCTCAGCCTACGGCCAGGCCACTGGTCACAACACCGGCAGCACTTTCCTCCTAGTAGACCTTACTTAGCTTGAGTTTTCAGAGTTCGTTTTTTTTCTGTTGCCTTTTTCTTTTTTTTTTTTTTTTTACTTCAGTGCATTGGTTTGACACATTTCAAGTGAGCTATTCCTCAATCTTTATGACAGAAGGTGATTTTTAAAGGGAGCTACTGATGAAAACACACATTCGGTGATGTAAAGGGAAAAAAAACAGAAGTGATCTTGTATGAGCAGACACTCCAGCAGCTGATGGGGAGCAAGAGTCATAGCATCTTCTCTCCCCTTTCACACGTGCATCACGGTCTGGACCAGCTCATTTAACCCACCTACACTCCAAAAAGTGTTTGGAAATTCTCAGATAAAGACCTTATGGTATAATAAAAAAATCTCCTATCACTTCTATCAACAACTTCAACACTCTTCCTGTACCAAGTTTAAGGTAGGAAAGAGAATCAACCAGATACTGTACAGATTCCAGGCTTGTTCAGCAAAGAACAGTGCTTTGGTAGCTTCCTTAGGACTTTCCAGAGCTCCCAGTAGTTCCCAGGAAGCCCCAGCTTGGCCACATGCTGGAACCCAGCATTCATGGCTACAATTCCCTGCAAGGTACTGAAGTCCTGGCTTGTGGGACACAGAAACGGCATCACCCACCCAACATGCCGCCAGGTATCGAGCGTCTGTCCCACCACGGCATGTTCTATTCCAAGGGAAAGTACGACTTGGGTGTGAGGAAACAACCACTACAGCAACTGCTCTACACAGCTCCTCAAAGGAGGTCTAACCACTGAAGTTATCTGAGATATCAAAGGTCACTGAAATTACAGGTGAATATCAACTGGTTAGCAAAACGTGGACATTTCACACTCCCCACGCGGCAGGTGACGCTGCTGCCGATGGAGGGGAAGAAAAGGAGGTCATGAATTGCAGGGAGAGGGTTAGTTTGTGGGGTTTTAATCACAAGCAAGGCTCAGCGCCGTCCCACACCACCGTGCAGTCAGTTACCACAGCGGGCAGAGCGAGTAGACAACCGTCCCAAGAGCAAAACTCCCCAAAAAAGCAGAATAAACCCAGCCTGAGCCCAATACGCACATTTCCAAGCACCTTTTTCCAAGTCACCAGCCAACAAACCAGGGAAAGACAAGATGTTCCACGGAAACAGGGTCTGCAGCAGCAGCATGAGCTGGGAGGTGGCTGCTTTGGGGGTGCACAGACACCCACCTTCTCCCACCACGGGGCAGAATGACCGGGCAGGAGCAGGACCACTTGAGCACCTCGGCTTCATGCAGCACACAACGTATTTTTTATGCCTTTTTTTTTTTTTGCTATTTTCCAGTCCCCCAAAAAGCTACAGGACACAGAGCATCGTTACACATCCTGCAAGCCAAACGCAGAGCAGGAAATTTTAAAATTTCAGCTGCATACGCAACCCCCTCTAACACATGTATATTTTATTTGATTTACTGCGATACTTTTCTTCCATCTCTTGAAAGTAATTTTTCTCTAAAGCGTAACTGCTTAATTGGCAAGTGTACAAAATATAATTACACTGCATGCAAGTTACAATATTGCTTATGGGAATATTGCTGTGGATGCATTCTGCTTTATTTTGTATTTAATCTCTATTAAGAGATCTGTATGAAAATAGCTAGGTACTCTTGAATTTATAAACATCACACGCCGTTCAGTCATTTCTCTGCCTTAACCAAAGCCCAAAGAAACGCGACTGAAAGGCAACAGAAAATTCCTGGGCTTGCCTAACGCCTTGAAGTTAATAAAATTCTCATGTTTTCCTCTAAGGGAAGCGCAACGTGCAGGGTGCTAAAAATAAAAACAAACAAACAAAAAAAATCAGCACCCTCTCCAAGCGTAGGTTTGTCACACCCATTACACCACCAGAGAGATGTAGATAGGAATATATTGGGTTTAATGCTAATTTTAGGGGGGTTTATTACACTCCCCACAAGGACCTTTGCGGCCGTATCTTTTACGGCGGAAGGATAAAGCAGCACTGCAGGGACGTGGCTGCCTCGTGCCTCCAGCAGCGCCCGGTACGCTCTGCAACAAAAAAACCCTCTCAACTCTTCGTGCTCCCCCAGCTCTTCCCATCCAGAATTCCCACTAAATTCACACCCAGCCACACCAGGCGGCCCCCCCCACCGGAGTGACTCCCCATCCTTCGAGCCTTTACGTGCGTTGAGTAACGTTCCGCACAGGAGTAGATGCGCCGTATGGAAACGGGTCTCGTTGGTCTGACAGCTAACTAATAGCAGCGTGTTTTAAGTGCCTTAAAGGTTTATTCCATTTGCTTGAGTAATGAGATTAATGCCATGTTTGTTTGTTTAAGCTAAATCATACAAAGCCAAACATCTAAATGTCCTTAATTCACAGCATTAGCCCAGGCTGTGTTACCCTCCGAGCCCATCTTACTCCTCTGCTTTTAACAGCACCAACCTATTATGATTTTACTCCAGTTTCGCTCCCAGAGGTCAACCAGCACACCCAGTCCTCCAGTGGCCAAAGAAACCATTAAACATTGCGACGCGCTGACTCCTGTTTTCATGGGCTCCCTATTTGCTTGGCAACTGGGCTTCGAACATATTCAACTTGTAGACCTAAAAAGCCAGTGTAAACCCAGCAAATATATTCATATATATATAAATACACCCCACACACACTCCTACCACGACAGCTCCTGAATGTTCAAGCACAACATGGACTCCGGGAGCCCAACGTTCCCACAAAACTCACCCATGAATGACAGATGAGTTGGACAGACCGACCTGAAGACGCACCCAAAAGCAGAGTAACTCTGCGAACACCCAGCTGCACGTTCTGGCTTCCAAATAAAAACCAATCGGCGCGCAAACGTGGCGTCGGTCGGTTCCAACGGCGACGGAAGCAACGCATAATTAATTGTTCAATTGGGGTTTGAGCTGGTTTGATTGGTTTGCACTAAGTACCTGGTGTTGGCCCCGGAGGTAACTCATCCCTGCAACAGACACAAGGAATTTTGTAGGGAAATGAAGAACCTATGATCTTTCCTGAGCGCTAAATGGCACATCCTGCAATCTCCACCTTCAGTTCCAAGTTTCCTCTCCGCAAGTCTTGAAGAAAATCCGCAGTGCTGGGGATCTGAAAACATCTGGACACCCTGATTTAGATGATGGGCTTTCACGGATCCTGAGGTCAGAAGAGACCACTGTGATTTTCCAGGTGACACACTGCAGGCTAGCTT
This sequence comes from Baryphthengus martii, assembly GCA_013396935.1. Classification (NCBI taxonomy): domain Eukaryota; kingdom Metazoa; phylum Chordata; class Aves; order Coraciiformes; family Momotidae; genus Baryphthengus; species Baryphthengus martii. Next base: position 202,285 of record VWZK01003320.1, read on the forward strand.
ACTTAGATTAATCCCTGCTTCAGCATCCTTCACTCTTAACAAACAAACATCCCTGAATTTGGCATTTCTAAAGGCGGAGAAACCGCCAGTAGCCTCTTCCACCATCAACGGTGCTGAAACCGTGGACCTCAGCTCTAGCCTTTCCCTGTCCAACTACTGAGTCTTGTTATAACTCCACCTGCAAAACCAAACAGCTCCTTATTATTCAATTTATTCTCCTCCACGACAACACTAATTGCCTTAATCAATTTACCTTCCAAGGGACAAGTCAAGCGGACGGAGGTCCCGGACCCTTCCTGACTACTCCGTGGCTTCCGCAGCCCCTCCTCGACAGGCGCCGGGGACACGGCGGCTGCCACGTCCCTCCTCCAGCCCGGCAGCCACCTGGCAGCGCAGGCAAGGAGCACACAAGACCTTTGGCCATAACATCATCTTCGCGGCGCCTCGCGACTCCCCGCTCCTCTATAAAGACACGATTTCTCCACACAGCATCCTGGAGGTAAGGCCAGCGTTGTTTGCTCTGAGATAGAGAAAATTTACAGCTGGCCATCTGAAAAATACTACCTGCTCGTAGCCAAGCAATACAAATTGCTTTCACCAGCGGTCACTCCCTTCTGTTATTTACCGCTCGGCCAATCTTAGTGACATTTTGAGCTTTAGCAGCGGCGACTCTGCCTTATCGTGGGTTGCTCGCGAGCACGTTAAGCAGCGGAAGGCCAAAAACCAGCGCTCAGAGAAGCTGCTAGAAAGGGAGGTTTGGAAAGGATTTCCGATTTTACAAGGAGATTTTGAGAGCTGGCGCTCTGCTGGGTCTCAGTCGGGGCCTCTCTTGCGCATCCCCAGCCAATACTGCGGTGCTGGGCTACGCCGCACTTCTTGCTGCACTTGGAAGTAAATAAAAATCCCCAGGGATACCTCGATCATTCCCACGGATGAGCTCTTTGGTACTGATGGAGGTCGAGTGCGTCACCATCCTTGCCTTCTTCACTGGACTGGTTCCCCACCAACGCCTCCGATCTGGCAGGTCTGGGTTACTGGTTTTCTGTACTAATGAAGCATTGCTACAGGAAATCTCCAGTATTTCAAGATCCAGTAAAAAAATAGGCATTCTTGGCTCATTTTACTCCGTAAACTCCTTCAATAAGAGACACTGCGGCTCATATACAAAGGTCTGACTAAAGCAGTGGCTGTTTAACACCCACTTCTACCATAATCCTAGGGATAGGGTGAGGGGTAACAGTTTTAAACTAAAAGAAGGTAGATTTAGATTACTCACTAGGAGGAAATTCTGCACTGTGAGGGTGCTGAGACACTGGAAGGGGTTGCCCAGACAAGCTGTGGATGCTTCATTCCTGGAAGTGTTCAAGGCTAGGTCAGATGGGGCTCTGAGCAACCTGCTCTAGTGGGAGATGTCCCTGCCCATGGCAGCGGGGTTGGAAGTCGATGATCTTTAAGGTCCCTTCCAACCCTGACAATTCCATGATTCTATGAATCAAAACAGGGTTTAAATATATCATCACTTTTCCTTCCCATAAAAAGTGTAGTATTCCAATCTTCTCTATTAACTTCACATAGTAATCTAGTTTTGCATCTAATAGTTTACAAGAACTGTTGGTTGTTCTCGTCACTACCAGCCACAGCTTCTCACGGCATCCCTCTGCCTCTCTCCTCAAGCTCTGATTTCTGCTCCCTGCTATCGATTCACCCCCGGGCACCCCCCACTTGGGCGTTTAGCACCTTAAACATCCCGGAGCACAGGCTGGAAGGGCGATGGCTGAAGGTGAAGCAGGCAAGTCAACACCCACTTGGCCAGATTCTTCCTTCTGATACATTTTTCAACTAAAATTTTTTCAGAAACAACCGCAACAAAAATCACCGGCCGCAACCTCGCTGCCTGGGGCTAAAAGCGAGTGAGGTTTCATACTCCAAGCAAGGCTGGAACCGGTATTTTGTGAAGCTGGGCCACCTCCAAGACAGCACAAATTCAAGAAATATGTTGAAGCTTTGGCCAGACAAAGCTAAAATTGCACTTTGTCTCCCCAAATCTGTCTACGCAGCTTCTTTGTGACGCTCACAGCTTTTGTCATCCAGCGAGAGAGACACAGAGCTACGCTTTCTGCTCTTCAAATGCTACGGATTGGAAAAATACGTCAGAATAATATAGAAATGCCTGAAAAAGCAACAGGCACTGCCACTTTGGATGGCCTGACAGGGCTGTGCTCGCAACACACCGCAGCCCTGCCTGACCCTGCCCACGGGGCATCCTGATGCTTCACCCAGGAATAATACTAAAAAAAAATATTATTTTTCCTTCTAGGAATGGAAAATAGGTAGGAAAATGTTTTGGTTTTTTTCCTCTGAAAACGGTTGCTGTGATTAGTAAAGCGTAAGAGTTAACAAAAGTATTCCAGGACTAAACTTCTGGATACCTTCATTCTAGGTTTGAATGTTGCCTCGTATCATTTTTGTATGAAGAGAGGTACTAGCTCAGACAAGTGGCAAATATAAAACCTACAGGAGCTCGTGCTGCAGGATCAGGAAACTTCAGATAACTGCAAGATCATGAAAGCTGATGAAAAGAGGTGGGTTTTTTTCCATGTATTGAATTAATTTCATCCACAACTAATCACAGCAAAGCTCGAATCTCTCAACTTTTAAGCATAACATCCAGTACCTAGCCTAATTACTTTGTTTAAATCGCTGATTTCTCCCAATGACCCCCCTCACACAGAACCTGGCTTTCAGTATAAAAATCATAAAAAAACCTCAACGCTTTACAGGCACCACCAGCACCTCTTATATTTGCCCTGGCATGTTTTTAAAGGGGAATTTACAGGGTTTTCCCTCCAGCGAACACAAACCAAGGACATTCCCCCCCACATGCACACATCTTGTCATAAAACTAAGAGGTATGCTGATAAAAGCAAGGAGGGGAGTTGACGACGAAAGCCAAGAGGCAATTACTCAAAGGGGCCTGCAAAAGGCCGATTTTTAATTAAAAACTTGATCTGGAACAGAAACTACAAGTTCCTCACGTCCAAAGTGTTGCTAGAGCGTCACCCGTAGAGGGATATGGAGACCCCACAATTGGGGAAGCCTCAGCCAGGTACGCAGAATCACAGAATCATTAAGGCTGGAAACGACCTTCAAGATCATCAAGTCCAGCCATCTCCTCGACATTATCATAACCATTAAACCACGGCACCAACAGGGTCAAAAGGGAACGGTTTATTGGGAGCGGAGGGACCGTGTTGCTCTTCCCAAGCCCAACAGTATTCGGAAGGGGTTCAACCAGCCTCCCAGCCAGGGTCGCCCGCATGCAAAGCCATACATGAGAGTTATCACAGCACACACCAAATATCCAGGCTAATTGGAGAATCTCCTACTAGTCTGTGCCAACCTCCTCAGCAAAGAAGCTTCCGTTTTTTTCTGAAGCGAACGGGTCACTAAAGAAAAATAAAAAGAATTAAATAATAAAAAAGTGACAGGCAGCATCCATTACATATCTGTTATATTTAGCAATAGAGAATCCATCTGCATTATTCCTGGTCTCATTAAAGACTTGGCTCCTTGTAAATATTATGTCTCTAATCGACACATTCTCCCTTCGCGCTGGGCTTCAGGGGTCTATTTAAATAGTAACTGGTACGTGTCGTTGTAAAGAAATAGCGGCTGCGGGTTTGACAACATCACACAAGTTACCATTCACCTTGTGGGAAAAATCAATCCAGCCAGGGGCTTCTCAACATCTCTTGAGAGCACCTCGTGGCCAAGGCACCCTTCTGTGTGCTCCTCACCTCAGTCCAAAGGAGGGTGTGAGCTGGTCAACTCTGATGTAACTACCGCAGTCGCAAAGGTCCTGCCAGATCTCATGCTGCTCAGGCTGTTGGTGGGGATCAGGGAGAGGACCTGGGTGAAGCAAAGCTTGACATTCAACAGCCAAGTTGCTTTAACCATATGAAACCTACTTCTGGTGGAAGGGATGGGTAGAAGCCCAGCAGAAGTAAGCTGGGAGGGCAGTTACTTTCAGCAGGACCACTGTTTTTTATTGGCTTAAAGGATAACTGAAATTACTGCCAGATAAGGTTGGAGGAGTAAGTCATTAATTATTACAATCTACTAGTGATGTATGTGAAAAACTTGGGGTTTACTTGCATTTTACAGCACAGTCCCAGAACGCATGGGACTTTATGGATGCCTATTAAGATGCTTACCTTGATCCACCCAGAAAATAATCTATCTGAAAAACAAGGCTGAATTATCCAAAATAACCATGCACTGCAAGTCCACACAGCTCCCGCCAGCTGTGGAGTCAGGAGGACTGTGGAAGGTGAAGGCACCCCAGGGGCTTGTCCACTTCCAGCAAAACTGCAGAGCAGGGATGAGTCTCCAGCATCCCCCAGAGCGGGCACTGCTCCTGGCTGGAATTTCAGGATAGGCCACAAATCCCATAGAAATCTCAGAAGTTGGCAACCCCACCACACAGCAGCACCGAGGACCTCCGCAAAAGGTCGACGGGTCCATCAAAGTTGGCGCTAATGCTCAGATGGCTCTGGTTCCACCATGTGTTTTTCCCCTTCAACTATTCCAGCTGTATTTCTTTTTAATAATCCCACGGAAGCTACAAATAATTTAACTCAGGCACTAACAAATCATTGCAGAGCTAAAAAAGCCACCAACAGCTTTGCCAGCTTGACCACCAAAATCTTCCCAGGCGGCACCACCGTGCTCCTCCATCACCAGACCAAGTACGATAAACCCACCTGGCCAAAGCGAATCCCAAAGCTGGATTCCCAGCAGGGATTATCTCACAGCCTCAACATCAAAAGGCATCAAATCTTGGCCACAATGGAGCAAATTTGGACTCTGGCCCCTCTTGCCTTGAAGATAAAGATGACAAAATAGGATTTCTGTTTCTTGCCCCTTCTCCAAACAAGAAGTCTTCATCTTGTGCTTTGCAATCTCACCATCACGTTTCCCAAACGCGACATCCCACCAGAATTACTACCACCTCAGAGAGTAGAAATGAAGAGTAATTTTTAAAACCCCAGATATTTATTCCTGTGAAAGCAATTCCTGGTTCTCAAGAAATCCTCAGGGCTCAGGGTGCAGGAAAGGGGAGCGCACACTCATAAAGCATCATCGGTCGGTGCAGAACTAAATAACAACTGACTCATCTTGTGCTCTGTTACCAAAAAACTCCTGCTGACTTCCCAGAAAATGTGATCTGATGCCTTTCTGGTCCTCTGTGAAATGCCAAAGATCCCGGGCTCCCTACCGCGATGGGGCTGAGCAGGAGAAAACAGGCAATGGCCTAATGAGAAGGTTTGGTTTCCACACCCTCGTTGGGGCAAAGGACAGCCATGGCAGTCTTCATCCTGTCACCTAAACCTTATCTTTATTTCCCATGGCAAAGGAAAAGGAACAAAAAGAAAAAAAAACAAAAGGAAAAAAGAACCATGGGAACACGGGAGAAGGAATCAGAGCTGGCCCGGGCGCAAGTGGGCGTGACAGAGTGCTTTGGAATCCCAGCTTTCGACATCACGTACAGCGGTGCAGGAAACACCAACTCCTGGATAAAATGTTTGTCAAAAGCGGCAGTTTCTTGCCAAAACCTCCCCTCCAAGGTTTCAGCACTCCCTGCAAGAGGGGACTCCAACAACCACCCTGCACGGCCCCCGTTGGCCTGTGAGCCCTGGTGCCATTCCTCTGGAATTCCTAAGGAACATCCTTAACACAGGAATAATTTTCAAGTTAAGAGTGAAGTGGCCTGTGCTGAGGACATTAAAGATATTTCAGGGCTTCATCCTTCTTACAACAAAAATGTCATTCCTGGAGAGAAGAAATACCAAAATTACTAAGATCCGTATCACGCTTCCCTACTCTCTGTTGTATCCAAACCTCAGGAGCCAGGAGACTGGCTGAGGGTGCTGGTCTCCAGCTCTGCAGAATAACCAAACACACAAAAAAGGTGGGATTTTATCTGGGGGGAGGGGGAAGGGGTCCCTGTAGTCTGAAAGATCCCAAATGTCTAGGGCAAGTGTAATCCCCTCACTGCTGAGGGGCTCTGCAAATTATCTCAGCTCTCCACTTCTTCAACTTAACCACAGGGTGAGTATCATGCAAAGGAAGGAGTACTCGCTGGATCCGATGCGAGGAGTAAACATGACACCTATCAGATTTTATGAGACTGCACCATCCACCAGACTTTCACAAAACACTCGTAAACTGCCAGCGCTTTTTTCCATTTATTCCGCTCAAACACGAAGCCGCTTTCAATTCCCACAGCTAGAAAACGGCGCCAAAAGCCCGGTGAAAATTAACCCACCTTTTCCAAAAAAGGTCTGGCAAACCCCGATGCAGGGTTTCTTTCCTTGCAGTAAATATTCTTACTGGAGAAGTTTTATTTGAACTGCAGCCAGCCTGATGGATAAATTGACTTTTCCTGGCCAAAGGTTTCAGCGCACTCACGCCTGGGACCCGAGGCTGAGGTTCTTCCTGATAGGAGGAATATTATCACCAGATCCTAACGTTCCTGTGCTAAAACGACAGCGTTACAGACGACAGTCTGTGCTTCGGATTTTGCTATAGGAAAACTCTCTTGAACGTTTTCCAGCTAGGAAAAGCAGGAGTGGGGAAAAGGCTGAGCTCTGCCCTGGAGAAGCAAGGTGGGATGAGAGAGAGCTCCGAGGGGCATCACCTTCCGGAGCCGCCCTGCCCGGCCAAACCTCGGGGATCCCAAATGGGCCTGGCTGGGAAGAAAAACTACCTTAAATCCAGAGAAAGCCGACTGCAAGAAAACACCACGGACAATCCGTATGCTGTAAAGTTGATGAAGCTCTGAGGGTACAGAAGCATCTCAGTCTGAAATTCTAGGGGAAAACTGAGAAGTCAAACGCCGCCGCAATCAACACCACCGGAGCGTTTCACCACTCTGCCTAAATTATCTTATTTTCTACCCAGCTTTAGAAATCCTTGGTTGTGGCTTTTAAAGGGAAAGAGGCTTCTGACTGTCCATGGCTGGAAGAGCTGGGCTGAAGCCCCCAGATGTGCCCAGTTTTGCTAACGATGGGAGGGAACCTCTGTCCCCGCTAAAGACTAACAGGTGGGTTCCACCAACGGGTCCCAAAATCAAGAGCTCTTTTCTAAAACCACCTCCCTGCATTTACACCACCAGATTTTCCAGAAAAAACCCACACCGGCCACGAGCTGACGTTTCCCAAACAATCGCTTTTATAGGAACTTCAGGCAGCAGAAAGTTTTGCGAGGCAAAGAATACAAATCTTTGTTCAAGATTAGAACCCGTTCCCTCGGCCGGCTCCGGAGCTGAGCCCAAATCAGCTTTATGGTAATGACAGATTACGCATCGCCACAAATAATTTTCCTTTTTTTTTTTTTTTTTTGTTACTACAGGATGCGTAATTGAAATGTCTGCGACTCAACAATCACCTCTGAATTCATAAATACCTCATAGTATTCCGAACACACTCTCCTATAATGAGACCGTCTTCAATTTTCCTTGGGAAAGAGACCTTTAAAGAATGCTAAAGCAGGTCGGCGCCCTCATGCACCGATGGAAACAGGAACAAAAGCATTTTGTCACCAGGCATCTCGTCTATCATTATTTTCTTCACTCTGCTTAAACAAACTGGAAAGTACGTGCTTTCCCCTCCCCATCTTTTTCTTTCCCCCCCTTCGAAATATCCGCGATCCCTGCGATTTCATTCCCGTCGGTAAAGCCACCACCATCTGTAGGAAAACAACGGTCCATTATTACCCAACCGTCCCCGGCTCTCGTTTTTCCTGCTTCGCTAATGTTTTTTAAAAACAGAGGATTAAAATGTCATCCCATCCCCGCCGTTCGAGGGAGCCGGGTGTATTCCTCTCCTCCCGGTCACGGTAATACTTAATCAAGTGTGAATGATTAAAGTACTTCAATTAAGAGCGACGTACATTCATCGCAGGCAATTTCCAAGGCAGCGCAGAAAGTGCAGCTGAAAGAAGAAATTACTTCTACTACTTTGAGATCTCCATCTCCCACTTTTCCTCCTCCTCCAGCTCAATCCAGGGTACCCAGGAAAGTACCAGGATTTACCTCCGCAGGACAAAAGGCGCTTTTTTGTTGTTGTTTTTTTTTTTTTAACCCTCTTTTAGCAAATCCAGCAAGTTGGGGAGGGGGGGGATACGTGGTGTGGCGGCGTGTGCGTTATTTTTGGTGAAAAGAACAGCGCGTAGAACCGCGCAGCACTGATAGGAGGGGAGGGTTTAACACTTCAAAAAAAAATAAAATTCGGCAGAATTAAGCATTTTGAGCCGGAGGGAGGGAGGGAGGAAGGAAGGAAGGAGCGAGGCGCGCCCCCCCCCCCGTACAGCCCTGCCCTGCGGACAGGCAGCACCGCGCACCTCCGCGGGTTAAAAAAACGCGGAGAGTTGCTAAGGGATCGCTGGGTTAATTCGGCACCAAAAAAAAAAAAAGAAAAATAATAATCGTTACAAAGAATATTTTGAAATATTTCACGTCGCATTTTTGCAAAAGCAAATGATAAATTGTCGTGAAGAGACGTAACAACTAAACAACCGCCTCACAAAATCAAAAAACGACCAAAAAAACCACAACGCGGCGGATCGCGACCGGAGGCTCCGCGTCCCCCGGACGCCGCGGCCGCGGCGTCCGGGGGACGCGGAGCCTCCGGTCGCGATCCGCCGCGTTGTGGTTTTTTTGGTCGTTTTTTGATTTTGTGAGGCGGTTGTTTAGTTGTTACGTCTCTTCACGACAATTTATCATTTGCTTTTGCAAAAATGCGACGTGAAATATTTCAAAATATTCTTTGTAACGATTATTATTTTTCTTTTTTTTTTT
>VWZK01003320.1:211655-238906 GCA_013396935.1 Baryphthengus martii
GGCGGGGAGCGGGCAGGGCCGGCCGCCGCCGTTGCCTTTGTTCGGCCACCCGCGCTCGGTTCGCCCGCGGAGCTTCCGCGCGTTCCCCCCCCACCCCCCGGAGCTTCCGCACCCCGGTGGGGTCGGGGAGTGGGTGGGGGGAGGCACCTATTGCAGCCCCCCGGGATCCCGGTAGCCAAGTCCGGCCTGCGCCCCGCAGCCTCTTTTGTATCGTCGTCATCCTTGGCCGCGTCCGTCCGCTTGACTGTGCAATTATTATATCATAGCCCTGCTCGCCCCGCGCAGGGCTCGGAATTGATGTCGGGAGGCCGGGGAATAAAGGCCACCGGGCGTGCCGAGCCCCGCGCCGCTGACAGCTTAAAAAGGGTTGGGGCTGACACATCGGTCCCCGCCGAGCGCCCAATTCGATGGGACTATCGTCTCATCGCGGCTGGATGCGAGATAAGGAGAGCGCTCTCCAAGGCGCGCTCGTTTGCCTTCGTGTTCCGCGATACCCCCATAGATTGGGGGAATTAATGTTTTGACAGACGTTCTTCATCTGCTTATCACAAGAACGTGGGCAGGTGGTGATCCCATCTTTTTGTTGTGTAATCGTCGAGCCTCTTGCATTATATATAGAGAGAGCTACCCCGTGCTTCTCAATCAGCCTGGGGAAAAAAGCACGTTCCTTTTCCAGTCAAATAAAACACTTGGACCGGATCAATTCTCCATCAAAATTAATAAGTGAGCTTCGGGTTTTATGGGCAAAATTACATGGTGAAGAGCCTAAAGATTTTGATTCTTCGAAGTGCCTAAAGATCTTGATTCTTCCAAGCGTGGCTCAGCTCCTCGCTGGGTGTTTACATGGTGTTCGTTATTGGTCCTCCGAGCACCTGCTGCCTGGAGCCGCCACCTCTGTCCTGCAGAATTTGAAGCCTCGCGTAGCCTCAGCTCACCGGGATTCTTTGTGGTGTAGGTGCCGAGATGGCCGCAGCCGGGGCCACCCCTTGAGACCCAGTCGCAGGGCACAGCCAGGAACCTCCAAGTAGATTTTAGCAAGATTTAGCAGCTTTCGGCTGGAAGACGCATCTAATCCCACGCTTTTCCCTTCGGCAAAAGTCGCTCCGGAGAGGGACTTTGCCTGCCTGCAGGAAACCTCACCGTGAAAATCACGGTCTCCGTATTTTGGGGTTTTCTTGGATTTCTATCGTTCACAGCACTGCTAACTTAAAATATTGCGGGCAGCTCCTCAGCACGGGGGATTTGGGCCGCGATTTGCACCGACCGAGGACTTGCCCGTGGCATTGCAGGGGTGATTTTTGAAAAACCACAACTCTTTGCCTCAGCCAGTTTGCTTTGTTAAACGTTACACGTGCAACGTAGGGGGGCACGGGGCAGGAAAACAGTAATTGCTTCTAATAAATAATGTTGAGTTCATGATATAAACAAAGTAAGCGACACACGTTGAGGCCAGAGATACAAATAATTATTTCGCTACTGGAGCAATTAGGTTACTGGCGGTAAAGGAGAAAGCTCAGAAGCAAACATCTTCAAGTTTAGCAGGGGGCAATCCTCAGGCATGTGGATTTTTCTTCAACCTATTTGGATTGCGATCGAACATTCATCAAGTGTGAAATAGCCTTTGTAATTAGATGCTAGGGAAGACGATACGCGGTAGGGTCGGTGGGGGGCCTGGAATGACAGGTTTTTAACTTCCAATTGCAGCTTTTAAAACTTCCATCCAGCTGCTGCCCAATCTTGAAGGAGCTTCAACCCCTCCAGCATCTCACCGGTTTGTGCAGCAAAATTGCACGTGTGTTTGGAGCGGGGTGTTTTGGCTCCGCAGGGCTCGGGAGCCACCGTTTAGGGGCAAGAGAAAGATGTAAGAGATGAAGAAAGAGGATCCGGACAATCCTGGGCAGGCCTCTCTGCTGGCCTCTTTCCTCCAGATTCTTTCTGGATTTTAGCCGCTTTCTGGACAGATGTTTCAGGGTCGTTACCTAAAAGGCAGATTCCTCACATCTCCTTCTTCTCTAACTGTATTTTAACAGACCGAGACACCCACCCTTAGTGTGTAACTTGGGGTAGTTGTGCAGATAATCGCTGCTAGGAGAAGAATAATCCTGAAAACTTATTTTATGAGAGGTGCTGGCAGAGCAAAGCGAAATCAAGCTCTTCCTCTCCCTCTCTTCTATTTATTTTAACCTATTGGTAGATACGCTGAAAAGTAATCGGCACCATTTCAGAACCGAGCCCTCCCAACATCGTTTTATCAAATGAACGTTATTAAAAAACATGCTTTTTAGGACTCCTTCCACTATGGGAATGGGGTGTTCAGGGTGCAAGGTTTATGTGGCACCCCTTTACCCTGGCAGCCAGGGCTCGCCTCGCCTGCTGAAACCATTCTCCTCCCTGTTGCTGCTGCTGAACTTTGGTGCTTACTGGTAAAACATAACAGAAATAAACATAACAGAAAAAACATAACAAAGTTTGTAGCCCCGGTGCCTAGAATAGTTACCACTTGATAAATCTGTAATTATTTCTAGTAAGGGATTACACGCTTCTCCAGTGAATAACTTGGTTTCTGTTAGCAGTGGGTTCAGGGAAAACAAGTATCGGTGGTTTTTGAGTATCGTTTCCTGACCCACATGCGGCGGAACGCACGTCACACGAGACACTCCATCAACCGGGAACACAATCACGCTTTCCCTCCACACTTTGCCGACACGTCAGCCGGAGTGCAGCACCTCCTGCTACGCTGGTACAGCTCAAGACCTTGCAAGGAACTAAAAAAAAACCAAATTAAAAAAAAAAAATCAAATCTACAATCTGTTTTTCATAAAGAGGTTGATTTGCAGAAGCAAATACGAGGCCTTGATCCCGCAAAGCCGATGCTCCTGCACGGCTTTTCGGTCATGTGCGGAGTCAAAGGGACTTCAGCTGGATGAGTCTCAGTGCAGAAATTGAAGCGCCCACATCTCGCTCCGCAGGTTTTGAGCGAGTGCCTGTTGACTAGAATAGACCCGTTATTTTCCTGCTCCTGGTGTTTGTGGAACGTAGTTACTCGGTGCCGTGTAGGAACAGGCAGAGACAAATCCTGTCTCGGCCAGAGACCATGTCTGATCATTAGAAATGAGAGCTGGATGTCGAGTAACGTCGCGTATCCAGCACCGATGCCAATATCCCATTATTTGTTACCGGTTTTTGAAACGGAGCTGATTTTGAGCAGATACGTTGGCTCGGTTATGGTGGATACTCATGTAAAATAATCGTGGAAATCATCTGTTTTTAAGAAGGTGCTCATGGTATTTTACAAATTGGTGGCGGCAAACGTTGGTTTTCTATCGGTTCTGTTAATCTAGAAACTTAAACTCCAGGTTTAAGATCTAGATTAAACCTGGAGTTGAAGTTTCTACACTAAGAAGGAATGGGAATATATTAAGGAATTTTCCTTAAAGATTTTTGTGAGTGTAGATGTAGAGCCTGGAGAAATGAATTGGGTCATTTTACCGCATCCTCTGCTTTTGATACGAGTACTCCAGTTTAACTTTAAAATCCATTAAGAGAAGCACATCCTTCATTTCACTGCTGTAAATTGATGCAAACCAAGGATGAACTTGTTCCGAAATATATTTGGTAAGCTCTTCTGTAACTAAACATTTAGAAGATGGGTTGTTTTTTCTTACAGTTTTGAGCTCGCACCAGACCCACCCGGGCACACGAGCATCATTGAGCACCATTAATTCTTGTGGGAAGTCAAAATTCCAGCATTTGGTATCCATCCTGTAAAAGTCAGTTCATGAAGAGGGTGGCTCAGATCATTTTTTTTTTGGCTGCGATTTGCCGTAAGGATGGTCACCAGCGTGAAGGATTTCACCGGTAGAAAGCACAGCGCTCCGAAAGGCAGCGTATGATCTTTACTAGCCCAGCAACACCCATCCCCACCCCTCTATTTTAGGCTTAGTTTTTAGTATATAATTACTGTAACATTCTTTTCTGAACATTGAAAAGGTTTGCACTGCAGGCCCGGAGCCTGGTAACGTGACAATATTTAAGGTTGGAAAGGGCTCTGAGCAACCTGAGGTGTCCCTGCCCATGGCAAGGGTTGGAACTAGATGATCTGTGAGGTCCCTTCCACCCCAAACCATTCTATGGTTCTGTAATTAACTTAATAGAAGTGAAAAGGACTCATTGATGCCACGGGTTCTCCGTGGGAACCCAGAGAAAGGTGGATGGATGGTTTCATCTTTTATTTTGCTGGTATAAAAGCACGGGGAATCTTGCTCAGCCTAAAAAACCGAAACAAAACATCAAGGCAGCTTTAATTTCAGAGGTTGCCAGGAATAACACTCAATATTTTTTCTTCCCCATTTCCATGGGAGGATTTCAAGTGGATTTCTTCTGAGAGACGACCCTCATTTGTTATCTTATACTTTTGCTGCCTTGATATTTGAGGTGCTGGGTCCCCCAGGCGCTGATCCCAAACTGATGTAGGTGATTGTGTGGGCTCTGGGGGGGCTCAGAAACCCAAAATTACCTTCCTCCAGCCCGCCCTGCCTGCCCAATGCCTCTCTGCGGGCAGAGGACTTGCACATCCCCCGGGGTCATGGTGTACTTTGAGCTCCTTGCTGGGAAGGTGTGGATTATTTGCAGTCTGTGCAGAAACTCTCTCGGTTCTTTCTAATTTTGCAGGAAAACCAAGCTGATAAAACCCCAAAAAATGAAAAAAAAAACCCTCCCCGCTCTGCAGCCTTGTGCTCAGCTGCTGCTGCAAGCGCCTCAAGAAGCAGTTGGCTCCTCTGGGCCTCGGCCATGTGCTCCCAGCCCGCGCTGCCGCCTCCTCCCGCTGCCAGCGCGAGCATTTGTGCAGCTGCAAGGTGAAGTGGATCAGGGAACGGATCCAGCTGAACGCTAATCCCAGGAGAAAAAAAAAAACAAAACAACAAAAAAAACCACACACAAAAAAAACCAAGCTTATTTTCAGCTGGATCTGCTCCCCAACCCCGTTCCGCCTTTGGCCGTGTGAGATACGAGGGTGGGGAGGAGCGGCCGGGGCAGGGAGGGCAGGGCGGGTTTTATGGCAGCGCCGGCTTACGCCGTCTTAACAGCATTTGTCAGGCGATGACCTCGTGTTAATATATTACTGTTTCGGAGCAGCGTGCGGCAGAGGTTAGAGCGTGAGGTTCTCGCTCCCAGAACCGTGACGCTGCGTTTTGCAGGATCCGTGGGAGAAAATAGTCCGTATTTCTCCGGTTGAGGTCGGGGCAGACGAGCGCGGGGTTGCCGGCGGGGAATGGGATACCCAAACACGCTACCAGAAGGCGCTGGTCCTCCGCCGGCATCGACGGCGCGTTGTGAACCCAGCGGAACGCGTGGGGTACTCAAAGGCAATATATAAACCAATTTCATTCCATTGATCCTACACGGTAACAGTCGTTTTGTGATGAAACTACGGTCTCAGCATCATAGTTTCTTCGCATAAAATATAGATTTTGACTGGTTTTCAGAAAGTCGCAGAAATTTAGGGGCCGGGTGATCTTTTTTTCTAGTATGTTGGTGTTATCCCTTCTCGGCAAATGTGTTCCCGTTGAGAAATAAAAGGAGTTACATGCTGAGAAGTCTTGAATGGAATCGATGATTAGCNAATTTATTATTAGGAATCACGAGTCTGGAGGAACGCTCACACCTCCGCGTACCCCTCCTATAAACCACCTTCACGTCACCGCCGCGTGAGCAGAGCCGTTCTGCTGATAGAACACAGGGCTGATGTTTAATCTTTCCAGGAAAGTTTAATGAAAGGTTCTTGAATCAATCTGTCTGGTTTAAAGTTTGAAGGGCATTTGCATGCATTCATTTGACATATGTGCCAGGTGTTTCTAAACAAATAGCTGTTAGATAATGACACAGAGAGCCCTGCCCGCTTATCTGCCGGGGTTTTCCTCAACGTTCCCCTTCCACAAAGGCCGCCCTGCCCACGCTTTAGTAACTTCACGGGGAGCAGCGCAGCACCCAGGCTCCAGTGCCGCATTTGCGAGCGTTCTGGAAGCCAGTTATTGGGAGATTTAACGTTCTAACGTCGAGAGAAAAGAGTCTGGCGACAAAAAGAAAGGCTGACCTGGGCCTTCCAGGTGATCTGCCGTTTGCTGGGACGCTGGGAATGGCCCCGCACGGCCGTTACCGGCGGGTGAAGCAAAACGTGTTTTGCTTGTATTCCCCGACTCGCGGCCGCCTTATTCCGGCTGTCACTCACTGTTTAAATTACAGTCGTGCCTGGGGCATCATCTGAGATCTGGCTGGAAAAGAGCTGGCCAAAGGGGCTATGACAGATGTTTGTAAAACCCTGAGGGGTACGGGAGAGGGAGCAGGGAGCGAGCGTTCGCTAATTCTCGTAACGGAAGAACGTATCGAATCACAAGTAGGTATCGGGTTTGAAAAGCGAGAATCTTGTCTCGTAGTCGAAAACGAAATCGTGCGACACCCTGCCGCCAAAACGCTGCGGAGCCACGGTCGCGTGGCTCTGGAATAAGTTCAGGGGTTACAGGCCCATCTGCGACTGCTGCACGTGGCCAGCTAGACGCCGTCTCTGGGTTCAGGGAACCCTGCTGCCGCTGGTGGTTGGAAGCTAGAAGAGATATTTGCTGTTTCTCAGCAAAGACGCCTCCATTGTGACCCCCGTTAGAGACAAGAGATGGGGTGAGGTGGGCCAGAGCTGGCCCCCGCAGCAGATCTGGCCTCGTCCTTCGTACACCGACTGCCCTTGGGAAGATCGTCTCAGTCCCAAAGCACGTGCAGGCTACGGAGTCAAAGGAAATACCGGGGAGGGGAGGAGATGAAGTGACTCACACCAAGTCCCTCGATAGGTCAGGGAGAAGCTGGGTTTCAGCAGTCCCTGGCCGTTCAGCAGAGCGCTGCTCTTTCGTTTTTATGCTAATTAAGAAGTTCCTGGCACAAAACCGAAGCAGTGCAGCCCTGAACCAGGCCCTCCAAGGATTTCAGTGCCTGGAAGGCAAAAGTTGCATTTCATTGATAGTCCAATTGTGTCTTCAATCTCTCTGGTCACCAGAGATGTAGCAAGTGAGGTGTCAGCTCCAGAGCGAGCGAGGTACATGCAGATGAGGCAGCGCCCCTGGATTGCCAGGGCTTTATATGGAGCCGGTGCAGTACAAAGGGGCCTGAGCTGTGTGAGCCTTGGACCCGCTGCTGTAATCTAAATAACCCAGAGCAACCAAACACAGGCTCCTGAGATGGGTATTGCATACCCTGTTCAGCTCCAGGCCCATCACTCCCAGAAGGACCTTGAGAGGCTGGAGCATGGCCGGAGAAGAGCAATGGAGCTGGGGAAGGGTCTGGAGCAGGAGTCTGGTGAGGAGCGGCTGAGGGAGCTGGGCTTGTTCTGCCTGGAGAAAAAGAGGCTCAGGGGAGACCTTCTGGCTCTCCACAACTCCCTGACAGGAGGTTGGAGCTGGGGGAGGTTGGTCTCTGCTCCCAAGCGACAGGACAAGAAGAAACAGCCTCAAGTTGCCTCAAGGGAGGTTTAGGTTGGAGCTGAGGAACAATTTCTTCCCCTCCAGGGTTGTCCATGCCTGGCCCAGGCTGCCCAGGGCACGGGTGGAGTCCCCATGATCCCTGGAGGGGTTTCCAAGCTGTGGAGATGTGGTGCTGAGGGACAGGGGTTAGAGGTGCCCTGGCAGGGATGGGGCAATGATTGGACTTGATGGTCTTAAAGGTCTTTTCCAACCAAAACAATTCTTTGATTCTGTGGACACGACGACCAGTAAGTACTGCCACCATCTCTAGCTGGGAATTTAAAGAAAGGACATCATCTCAGAAGTCAGTCTGGCAGTTGGGAGCGATTCCACCCGTGCAGGAGCAGCCAANGAAATTTAGGGGCCGGGTGATCTTTTTTCTAGTATGTTGGTGTTATCCCTTCTCGGCAAATGTGTTCCCGTTGAGAAATAAAAGGAGTTACATGCTGAGAAGTCTTGAATGGAATCGATGATTAGCAAGAGGCCACACATTTTACTTCTGCCCTGCTACAAACACTGAATTCAGCATCGGTGGGAAATTCTCAAACCCATTTCCCTTTGCAAACGCGAGCTAAAGGATGCAAACATACAAGAAATCTCGCTTTTGATGATCCTTTTTTTTTTTTTTTTTTTTTCCCCCTCCCCGGCACATGTGTGAAATCATTCTGCAGAACTGTTGGGGTATTACTTATTTTNCTGGGAATGGCCCCGCACGGCCGTTACCGGCGGGTGAAGCAAAACGTGTTTTGCTTGTATTCCCCGACTCGCGGCCGCCTTATTCCGGCTGTCACTCACTGTTTAAATTACAGTCGTGCCTGGGGCATCATCTGAGATCTGGCTGGAAAAGAGCTGGCCAAAGGGGCTATGACAGATGTCTGTAAAACCCTGAGGGGTACGGGAGAGGGAGCAGGGAGCGAGCGTTCGCTAATTCTCGTAACGGAAGAACGTATCGAATCACAAGTAGGTATCGGGTTTGAAAAGCGAGAATCTTGTCTCGTAGTCGAAAACGAAATCGTGCGACACCCTGCCGCCAAAACGCTGCGGAGCCACGGTCGCGTGGCTCTGGAATAAGTTCAGGGGTTACAGGCCCATCTGCGACTGCTGCACGTGGCCAGCTAGACGCCGTCTCTGGGTTCAGGGAACCCTGCTGCCGCTGGTGGTTGGAAGCTAGAAGAGATATTTGCTGTTTCTCAGCAAAGACGCCTCCATTGTGACCCCCGTTAGAGACAAGAGATGGGGTGAGGTGGGCCAGAGCTGGCCCCCGCAGCAGATCTGGCCTCGTCCTTCGTACACCGACTGCCCTTGGGAAGATCGTCTCAGTCCCAAAGCACGTGCAGGCTACGGAGTCAAAGGAAATACCGGGGAGGGGAGGAGATGAAGTGACTCACACCAAGTCCCTCGATAGGTCAGGGAGAAGCTGGGTTTCAGCAGTCCCTGGCCGTTCAGCAGAGCGCTGCTCTTTCGTTTTTATGCTAATTAAGAAGTTCCTGGCACAAAACCGAAGCAGTGCAGCCCTGAACCAGGCCCTCCAAGGATTTCAGTGCCTGGAAGGCAAAAGTTGCATTTCATTGATAGTCCAATTGTGTCTTCAATCTCTCTGGTCACCAGAGATGTAGCAAGTGAGGTGTCAGCTCCAGAGCGAGCGAGGTACATGCAGATGAGGCAGCGCCCCTGGATTGCCAGGGCTTTATATGGAGCCGGTGCAGTACAAAGGGGCCTGAGCTGTGTGAGCCTTGGACCCGCTGCTGTAATCTAAATAACCCAGAGCAACCAAACACAGGCTCCTGAGATGGGTATTGCATACCCTGTTCAGCTCCAGGCCCATCACTCCCAGAAGGACCTTGAGAGGCTGGAGCATGGCCGGAGAAGAGCAATGGAGCTGGGGAAGGGTCTGGAGCAGGAGTCTGGTGAGGAGCGGCTGAGGGAGCTGGGCTTGTTCTGCCTGGAGAAAAAGAGGCTCAGGGGAGACCTTCTGGCTCTCCACAACTCCCTGACAGGAGGTTGGAGCTGGGGGAGGTTGGTCTCTGCTCCCAAGCGACAGGACAAGAAGAAACAGCCTCAAGTTGCCTCAAGGGAGGTTTAGGTTGGAGCTGAGGAACAATTTCTTCCCCTCCAGGGTTGTCCATGCCTGGCCCAGGCTGCCCAGGGCACGGGTGGAGTCCCCATGATCCCTGGAGGGGTTTCCAAGCTGTGGAGATGTGGTGCTGAGGGACAGGGGTTAGAGGTGCCCTGGCAGGGATGGGGCAATGATTGGACTTGATGGTCTTAAAGGTCTTTTCCAACCAAAACAATTCTTTGATTCTGTGGACACGACGACCAGTAAGTACTGCCACCATCTCTAGCTGGGAATTTAAAGAAAGGACATCATCTCAGAAGTCAGTCTGGCAGTTGGGAGCGATTCCACCCGTGCAGGAGCAGCCAAACAACCTGCGCTCACCCCTCCTCTTCTTCATTTCGAAACAAAGCCCTGTAGGCCAATCCCAGCTCGTTGCCGGATTGTGCACTGACAGCTTCAGTTAGGATTTTATTTATTTTTTTTTTTTGCTAAAACTGAAACAATTCTACACTGGAAGTCCTACTGTGATATAATTACACTGGTGTAAGCACACCCTGTGCCGTCTTGCTTATTTTACTTTCCAAATTAGAACAGGCCGCACCGCTGTACGCGCTGCTTCTACCTATTGAATTGGGTCCCCACAAAGATTTTTGCTCCTTTAACGGAGATGGTATTAAAACAACGGACCTCAGTTTCTAAGTAAACATTTTTTACATTTTTTGTCATCAATAAATGGGCTGCAGGAACCCGGCCCTTTAAATAGAAAGATAAAAGGCACAGAAAATCTGGTCTCTTATGTTCCTACTCCCCGACTGGACTTCAGAAGAGGGCAGTCAGAGAAATGCCTTCAACCTTTGCTGTTAAATCCCCACAAAACCCTGATGCCCAGGATCTGTGGTCAGGAAAAACTCTCCCAGAAAGCCAGAGACAGGGTGGATGCTTCTGTTTGCTCCAGCATCTTCATAGAGGCATGTGATGCAACCAGCCTTCTGCTGGGTCCTGCATTTTTATACAGATGTTCTTCTGCCATGGTTTTAGGGACGTTCCAGAGAGAGATGTTTCTGATCCTTTTCTACGTCGCATTTTGACAAGCACTGTGGATTCGGTGGTGATTGACAAATGGAGCCAACATCTAAGTAGTGCTTTATCCCTAAGAGCGTATCTGTAAAAGGGTAAGTAGGATGACCAGAGCATTAGTGTGGTCACAGCCTTGGCGGATTTGAGATGTCAGTGATTTTAGTTTTAGGCTCTGGCACCATTAAAGGAAAGACGTTTTTCCTCCTGTTCAGAGAGAATTTCTTGGGTTCTAGTTGGCACCTGTTGCCCCTTGTCCTGTCTCTGGGCACCACTGAGCAGAGTCTGGCCCCAGCCTCTTGACCCTCACCCTTGAGCTCTTGCTCAGCATTGATCAGATCCCCTCTCAGTCTTCTCTTCTCCAACTGAACAGCCCCAGGGCTCTCAGCCTTTCCTCATCACACAGATGCTCCCAGGCTCCTCAGCATCTTTGTAGCCTCCGCTGGACTCTCTCCAGTAGCTCCTTGTCTCTCTTGAACTGGGGACTCAGACCTGGACACAATACTCCAGAGGTGGCCTCACTAGGGCAGAATAGAGAGGGAGAGGAGAACCCCTCTTGACTTGCTGGCTACACTATTCTTAATGCACCCCAGGAGACCATTGGCCTTCTTGGCCACAAGGCCTTTACATCTGAAAGGTTTTAGTAAATGCATCCACAGAAAGAGTACGTCCACCATAAAGAGCCCTGGGAGGTACGGCGGTACCTGGGTATCTGAGGCACAGACAGATCTCCCAGTCCAGACGATTGCCCAGCCACCGTGAGGTCCTCTCTCTAAAGCGAGGGTCTTGACGTGCCCATGCGCACGACCAGGCAGCAATATGGACAGCTGCTCCTCTCGGGAAAGCAGGCTGAAGTTTTGACCAACCGGGCTCAAAGTAATAAAAACTAAAATTGTTCGACATGTGAAGAGGATTTTTTGACTGTCAGTGCGAACAGAAAACAGGGAAGACATACTGAGTGATGCTAGAGGAGCCAGAAAGCAGCCCAGCCGTGCCCAGTGCTCTTTGGAACAAAAAGACCTCCGTGCCCTTTTGCACTCCCATCCAAAGGTGTCTTCTCCAGACAACGGGCAGCCTCCTCACCCCGCTAAGATCCACCTCGTCCCACCTCGAGGTCACCAGAGCTTGTCGGGTGTCTCCCAGGGCTGGCTGCACGTGGGGGACCATTCCCCAGCTCTGCTGAGCTCTACTGGCTCTCAGCAGCGCAAGCAAGCAGGAGTTTTTAAAAGCACGGATGCAATGACATAATTCCATAGAAACTTTTCTCCGTGCCTCTGAGCAGCACATTGGATATCGATGCTGAGCCGAGCAGAGGGTGAGTTGCTCGTTACCGGAGTTAACCCATCTTCCCTTTCTGCCTCTGCCCTATCAAGTAAGAGGAGAGCGCGTGTGAACAACTCAGCCTGTGGACTAAACTAAAATCGTGGGACGCTGTTGGAGAGAGAGCCCAGGTTTTGTTTAGACAAATAAACAAAAAGTAAAAAAAGGAAAGGAACCGCTCTGAGCCAACCCAGAAGAGGTTGTGTCGCGCAAACCGGCGTTTGCGTTCGTTCTCTGCAGGCTTTTATTTAATTTAGATAAATATCTAAATCAAATTTCATTTGCAAAACAAAAAGGGGCACTTAATCTCAAAAATATCACTCTGGAAAGCTGCGAAACTTTTTTTTTTTCCTTTCATTTGGAGCTTTTCTTCTCCATGAGGCTATTTCCTGAAATCATGATGAATTTGCAAATAGTTTCAGCTGTCCCAAAATTACACTTTTCAGCAAACAGCTACTTGTCTGATGAAAATCACTCAGCTGTTACCAAGGTCTTGGCGAGCTCTGGCTGTTACGTTTCCAGTGGGATTTTTCCACAACAGTCAAGCAAGAGTGGCTTGGGAGCTTCAATATGGATAATTCCCTCCATCCTGTCGTAACTTCAGCAGCTTCAGCTGCTGCTGGGGACGCGTGTGGGGATGCCAGCGACTGCTGCAGGCTCCTGGAACATCCCTTCGGGAGGAACCGAAGACAAAGCGCAGCAGGGATAAGGCTGAAGGAGATACAAAGGGTGGCTGGAGATGGGGGGCTCGATGGAGGGTCCGCAGTGGAAGCTGGGAAAGGTTGGACTGGGTCAGGACAGGGAAGCAGTGGAGAACCTCTATGGGAAGAGCAGCTTCTGCCTGCAAGCTATCAACTAGAAACGTTATCTGGTGACTGGGGGTGGGGGGCTGGGGGAAAAGAAAAGGCTTTAAAATCCAGTTTTACACACGTTGTTTTTTGAGTCAATATTATTTTAGCTATCTAAAGTATTCGAGCTAATCGCGGCCGTTTCCTTTAATGTCTGCCATTCCCGACACAAGGTTTATTTACTGTAATGTAATACATCTTGAGGGAATGTCGTATGCAGATATTAGCAATTAACTCATTAATCTAAAAATCACAATTCTTGCAATTAATAGAGCACTGCACAGTCACTCTAATTACAAACTCTGCACAAAAGGCCAGTCTCACAGGGAACATGTAGCCTCCTAATTAGCCAAGATTTCAAAGGCAGACAGAAAATTGAGATGTTGAGGGTCATGGAGGGAAAAATGTGGATACAGTTCGCTGTGAGCACATCCGACGGCGGGACTAACAGGCAATATGGGAAGAGTTTACTTCGGTGAAGCCTGGAGGGTCGGGCTCATCGCCCCAGGGCTTCGTGCTGTCCTCTGCCGGCGACGCTGCCGCTTATTTCGGGTGGAAGCACCGGCGAGATTCACTTGCACGGAGGCGACGGGATCCTGAGCTCCTCTATCCAGGGATTTCCTGAACTTTTGCGACGCTTTCACGCAGCCGTGCTCAAAGGAGGCATCTGGTGATGGGGCTTTATCTGCCGGGAGATCCACGGCCACCTGTGGGGCTCAGGAATGAGGGAGCAGCCCCTTGGGATGCCGGCGAGCGGCGCAGCGTTTTCTGCCTAAATCCCAGCGAGATGTCAGTTTATCTGGCTCCGGTCCAGCCAAGCACTTCTGCGTGCATTTAACTTTAAGCGCTGGAGCAATCCTGCTCTTTTCATTAAGGCCACTCACACACTTAAGGACTTGGCTGAGTTGGAAAAAGAGCGCTTAGCACGAAGCCAAACCCAAGCCCTCCATCACCGGGCACGGCCTCGCAAAGTCTTTCGGCATCTCTGTTTTTCCAACTGGAAGTGGAATCCGTCAGACCCGCTTCCCGCCGCGCAGAGCCCTACGGCCGACGCTGGTGGAGTTACCCACCTGCCTCCGGACGGGCTCTTCTCTTTCCCAAGACACGAGACCCGCCCGCTGACGCGCTCCGCAGATCCCAGCAGGAGCGCCGGCCTCCGGGCACCGCAAGCATGTCAGACACCATCCCGAGAGATGCTGCGGGAAGCGTTTCCTCGCCCGGGCCTCCACCCAGATGCTTTATCTTCAAGCAAGAGACGGGGAGTCTGCCAGCAGGCGGCTGGTGTTGGTAGAAACCGTTGTCATAAGCTGACTTAAGAGTGGAAAAGGCTGCGTCAGACGGTGCCTGTTTGACATACCGAGCAGAAATACGATGGCAGCACTGATTTTCCTTCCTTTACATCGTGTCCCTGTGCTACAGCCTCCTCAGGAGTTTAGAAGCTTATGGTTTGAGTCCTGAAGAGAGTATTTTTTTCATCATAGTTTACTGATTATGTCCCAGAGAAACTCTTGTGTCAGTAGCAATTTTTGGGGGGAGTACCGATTTTTTTGAAGAGCACCTCCTGTTATCCTTGTTTGCTGAAAAGAACCTTTCAGCTCAGAGCCAATGATCCTCTGGGGGAGCACCTCTTTGCCCAGGAGCTCTGGAGGAAATCACCACTGGCATGTGCAGGCTCCTGTCGTGAAAGTACAAACATCTCCACGGGAGGTGGAGTGGACAGATTGTAGAAATGAAACCACTGAATGTTTAGATGGTGACAAAGAGAGAGAGCAACCCAGCAAGAGCCAGAGGGACTGCAACTGAAGCAGGTCTAATGGCTTTGGTGTTTGACAGGGTGTCTGCTCCATGTGGGGACAAGTCTTCTCAGTGGTGGGCCTCTGTGCAGACCTTCTCGCTTGTAGACTAAAGCTGCTGGTGCTAATACTGCTTGGAAGACAAATGCTGCCAGCATCTCCCTCAGAACAGGTTTGCTTATAGCACACTCAGCTCAACACAGCTGAGGTTGTGGATAGATAGATAGTCCCTGACTTCCACGTAGCAAGCTGAGCGATGATATTCTTGGAGGACACTGAAAGGCCCACAATCCAAAAGATCTGAGATCTTTCAGAGACTGAGAATACTTAACAATGTATTTGGGAGAGAACAGAGATGGGTGAAAACGCTAAAAGAAATCATCTTTAGGACAAAAAGGTCTTCCTACCATTCATAGGAAGAAACTCCACAGAAGGGTGGGGATCTTGGAGAAAAGCTGATCCACTATCCCGCAGAGAGAGGAGGGCTTGGAAATTGTGCCAGCTAAGAGCCCTACCTTCAGGGGAAGAGTGTGTAAGTGAGCAAGCCAGGAGATATGTGAGCCTCGTTTGCCAGGAAATGATACTAAGAATTAATTAGAAAAAGACTGAATAAAACCTGAGAAATATGGGGTCCTTGAAGCCAGGAGTGCCAAACCTGTGCTCACAGATTTTTGTCATTTATTGAGCAACACCAGTAGCTGCTGGTGCTGCTGTGGGATAGGATACAGCACCATAGTTATCCCTGGAGTGCCCTTGAAAAGTGGTTAGAAAAGTGGTTGGGGCGAGAAAAAATGTTCCTTTCTCTGGAAAGGTGGAGAAAAGGCTTAAGAAAAAAAAAATTGTTAAAATGACTGTCTCTGGATTATCTGGGAGCAGCGTTATGTGATTTTGATGTATTTTTTAATATCAAAGAATGGCTGGACGTGGGAATAAACACAAGTTATTAATACCCTTCTCGTGAGGGTGACCTGACTGTGAGATGTGCCTGGGGTGAAGCAGCCCAGCTTTCGGAGGCTCTCGTCTCCTCTCTGTCTTTCCCTCCCTCCCTTCCTTAACCCATTTGTGCTCCCCCGCAGCCTCTGCTGCAGCCAGGACACCCAGACCTGACCTACGGATGGGGCTGTGGAGAAACTGTGATTAATTAACGGCTGTAAAGCATTCCGGAGGCTTTGCAGGATGGATACAGAAAGTACTGGGAAGGAGTCGCAATGATGTGATGTTTATGTACAGATAAACTAAAAAGTCAAGCTTTCTGTCTTAAAATGTTCTCTTTTTTCGGCCTCTCGCGCTTGAAGTTGTTATTGTAGAGCGTTTTGTTGCAACCTAAAGACAGTTATTCAAAGGGCTGGGAAACGGGTGTAAATCTTAGACCCTCTCCGTTGCTGTCAGGTAATTCCCTTCATGTTTTACCAAGATTATCTCCTCAAATGAATTATGAGAATAACATGGTTTCGATACCATTCATTCAGCAATTAATCTTTACAGGGAAGAAACTTCATTTCAAGCTCTAGTAAAGTATATGTAAAATATTAATCAGAGTGTTGAACTAACACCAGAGCACTGGATGCCATCCAGGGCAGATGAAACGCGACCGCTCGCCTGAGCTTCTCAAAAGCGGGAATTTTATCCAGACGTTTCAGAACCACTAGGAAAGCCAGTAAGTTCCAGATACGCCGAGGGAAATCGTGCTCGGATTTCAGAATACGGTATTGCCCTGCGCATTGTAAAGAAGGAATGAAGAAGAATAAAATGTAAAATATTGCTCAGAGTTCAAATGGAGCAGTCTGTCTTGGAAGACAAAAAAAAAAAGATGGTAAAAAAAGAATTGGCAAGTCCAAGCTGGCAGTTATTAGAATAGCAAAAACATAGTGCTTATGTACATAATGGTTTAACTTAGATTAAAAACCATAACTTATCTGAAAACGCTCCTTTTAGTACTTCGGAGGTTAAATACGGTTCGTAGCAGCTCTCGCAATTAAACTGTTTTTCCCTCGCTTCAATAAAGTATATTAAAAATCATTTCCTGAAAAGTAACAAAAGATCATTATTTTGTTTGCAAACCGACACCGTGTTATTCCTTTAAAGGGAAAACATGTGGAGGAGCCGCAGCAGCAGCAGCAGCGCTCACCGAGAGTGGAGACGCAGAGAGCAGGGAGCCCTGCACCTCCCGGGGTGCAACCAAAGGGTTCCGTCGGCAGGACCTGAGCTGTGGGACCCTTGGCACCCAAGGAGCCGATTCCTCCTTGGAATTGCCGTGACAGCGTGATGCCAGCACAAGGCAGACCCCGGCAGCCGCAGAGGGTTCCTCACCCTGGAGGAGAGAAGGCTCCGGGGAGACCTTCTGGGGGCCTTTCAGGACTTCGAGGGGCCTGTCAGAAAGATGGGGGCAGACTTCTGAGCAGGGCCTGTTGGGACAGGACAAGGGGGGATGGTTTGAAACTAAAAGAGGGAGATTTAGACCGGAGAGAAGGGAGAAATTTTGTACACTGAGGGTGGTGAGAGGTGGCTGCCCAGAGAGGTGGTGGCTGCCCCATCCCTGGCATCATTGCAGGGGAGGTTGGGCAGGTCTCTGAGCAACCTGCTCTGGTTGCAGATGTCCCTGCTCCCTGCAGGGGGATTTGACTAGATGACCTCGAAAGGTCTGTTCCAACCCAAACCGATCTATGATTCCATGACCCCTTTCTTCCCTGCAGCCCATCCCCCTCTGCCCTCGACCCCTGTCCCTACAGAGCACACGGGGAGCTGCTCCAGGGAGCTGGGCTGGCCCCACACCACGCGCTGTGGTGGTTCCCTGGGCTCACCGGGCAGTTCCCCGGTGCCAGGCACAGTGCAGGGAGGATGCTGGAGCTGCGCTGAGGCAAGGGCACAGCAGAAAACTCAGGCAGCAGATCTGTGTTTGGCTGAAGCAGCTACACAACATCTGCCAGGGTGTGAGGTAGTGGAGGCAAAGCCTCAGAGGCCAAGTGTCAGAGCGGGGCCGGTTGCCCCGAGGCACTGATCCCCTGTAAGCCGACGGTCCAGGGAGGAGCTTGTTCCAATTCTGTACATTTTGCCAGTGGATGTTTTTGCAGCATTGCTTTGCTTATACAGCGGATTTTACTTGCTCGTGGTTGAGGGGAAGGGCTGAGATTTACAGTCACCTCTCCCTCCTGGCTATTTTCATTTGGTATGGGGCAGGATTAAAAAAATTTTCCTAGGATAAGAGTAACTCCAACACACAATTGCCAAATGAGTAGCAGACTCATCTGACTGTCATGAGGGCAGCTATAAATGTACAATTAGATGTAAGACTCGTGTTTAGAAGAAGGAAACTGCACGGGCTGGTCTCCAGCAGGTAGGTGGGTTCCCCAGGCCACACTCTGCAATTCATCGTGTTGCTCTCCCCCTCTTTGCCACCCACCTCCTCGCCCTTCCCAGGATTTCTGTCATCGTTTACCCAGGAATTTCCACTTCAGTAGCTAAGGGTGATGTTCCAGCTTCTCTCAGCACTGGAGGAGAATTGCTTGGACTCCCTCCTCCCCTGCCACGGCCACTGGTTTTTGACACCGTGTTTGTCCTCCCCCGGCGTGATGCCTCACCACAAGGACACGGACATCCTTCCATGGGATGCAGACACACACAGGGTGGCCCTGAGGGGTGCTGAGATGTCTTTTATTCTGCCCCAGAGCCCTGGTACTGCACCTGGAGCAGCACATGCCGTGCTGAGCAGGTCTGGCTGGTGTCAGCCGGCGTGACCCTCTCCTTCGAGCAGGGCCCCTGTGTTGAGTGATGCAGTCCTGGCTGGCCAACTTCAGCAGCAGACGGGGTGTCGTGGGCAAACCAAAGTCCAAATTAACGGTAGCGTACAAGTAGGGATTCTGAGAGCCGTGCTGATGGGGAGGAACAACGGGGAACTGGCAAAACCACCAGCACTTCTCGCAGACACGCGCTTTGAAGATGCCATCAAGTACTTCCGTGGGTTGCGTCGGTGCAAGTTGCTGTGACTCACTCAAGTTATTTCCTCCCTAATGGGAGAATGAGATCAATATCCCCATCCAGCAGCATTAAAAATCTACATCACACGGACACATTCCTTCTGCTGTGATGGGAGGCACCTGCACTGCCTTTCAGCTGCAGGTAGTCCCACGTCCCCTGCCATCCACAAGAAGATGTACCTCCACAGGGCAGCAGCTGCCCATCTCTCCGTGGCCTAACCTCTGCTCCACAGAGGAAGGGAGTAAAGAGGCACCGACCATTCCCATTTGGCTCCCCTGCACTGGGAGCCGGGTGGCTCCGTCGTGGAGGTGGCGAGGTTAAAACGGAGGGGGAGAAATGGGAAAATTCCTCCAGACTTCATTGTGGATGTAAAGGGCCCTCGAGGGATCACGATACAAAGATGGAAACCGTCATCTATTTTTGGAACTGTTTTCCTCTCAGGGCCTAACTCCAAGGCTATTAATCAGCACAACAAGAAGAGGAAGAGACTCTCAAAGATCAATTGCTCCTCACTGGAGAAGTAGTTCAAAATAATTGTAGATGTGTTGGGGGCTCTTTTTGGTGTAATTGAATGGTACCAAAAGAGTCAAGTATATTTAAGGGATAATCTCTCCTGTGCCGTAGTGAACAAAGCAATAAACACCTATTGAGATTGATTAATCACTGAGGAGGTGCCAAGGAGTTTAATCCATCCCAGAAGTCTTTCATGACAAGGATCCTGCGAAGTGGTGAGGATTATTACTATGCAAGAAAACTGCTGGAAAACGAAACGTCCCCTCTCTTTGAAATACGCAGGTATTATGTTTCTGCGCCTACCTGCAGGAAACCTCCACCCCAGAGCTTCGGATAAGGATCTCTCCTGACTGTGGACAGGAAAGGTTCACGCAGTGTAATTCCTAGAAAACTGTCTCCTTCCTTGTTTGCCCCTTACCGACAGAGATAAAAAGGAACAAGGTTCTTCTGATAAAAAAAAAAAAAAGCTTCAATGGGCAGACCTTTCAGTCTGTACAAAACAGCGCCTGTTCCCTTCCCTCCCTCGCCGCCCGAAGCGAGAGCTTTTGTAACGTCCCGCTGACCTGGAACACGTGGGACCAGACCTCCACCTTTATCTAAAGCAAATGCAAGCGGAGCGCCAAAACGGAGGGAAGGAGGGAGAGAGAAGTACGGCAAGGCGTGTGCCGACAGAGAAATCCAAAATCGCGTCCTTGCCTCGGGAGCACGGAGCAAACCGCGGGGTCTCGCTGGGGACCACGTTCGCTCTGCCCCAGAGGAGGCTGAGCAGGTCTGGTCATCCCTCCACCTCACGGATACCGCAGTGATGAGCACAGGAACAGCTCCTACCCAGAAACACCCGGAAAGAGGAACACAGGACACACTGGAACAGGCTGCCCAGAGAGGCTGTGGCTGCCCCACCCCTGGAAGTGTTCAGGACCAAGTTGGATGGGGCGTTGAGCAACCTGCTCTAGCGGGAGATGCCCCTGCCCATGGTAGGGTGGTTGGAATGAGATGATCTTTACGGTCCCTTCCAATCCAAACCATTCTACGATACAATATGAGATGATATATGAAAAGATAGGCTATGATATGATACAATTCAAGCCTATGCAGTGCTACTCCAGTAAAACAAAATATACAGGTAACCCTAATAAAAACCTAGCCAATGGGGAAGAGGCGAAAAGTCTGAATATCCAGAGCTCCTGGCTTTGTCCCTTCCTATGGCAGGCAAGGTCCGAGTCTAGCCTGTCATCCTTGGGATGGGAAAATGACATTTTTCTGCTGAGAAAACCCCCCCCCCCATCTCTGGCATCACTGAATCTGTGGGGAATTGGTGGAACGAGGCTGCCACAGGCTCCTGCCCTCACCGTTCTTCACCCAGCAGCGATGCTGTGCTCGCCTTCCAGGAGAGAGAACGTACAGAGTTGGGAGAGAACACTGCTCTGAATTTGAATAGCAACCACACTGGGAGGATTAATAAAGGAGATGCGGTCACCAAGGAGATCACATCTTATTCTTATGCAAAAAAAAATAAAAAAAAAAAAATGCAAACACGATAGGTTTGTAAAAAGCAGAGCTAGTGCTTCACGGGCTAGGTAAGGAACTTCCAAAAATCTGTATGTGCAGACTCTGTACCAGAGCATCTCATAGCTGCTTCCACAGATTTGTCTCTTTTTGCCTCTAAGCACTGCTGAGTACACAGAAGAGAAATAGTGAAAATATCCCAGCTGACAAATCAAATGCAAACACGAGAACATCATTTGCTTCATCTTCTGAACCTGAAGAGAGGATCCCTACCATGAAAATGCACGAAACACCAAACACCTGAGTTGTTTGCAAGGCCCTTTTGCAAGAAGGAGGATGTGTCCTTTCCTCTTGCTCTCTGATGCACAAATCCCTGTCTCTCTGGGCGCAACGCAATTCCCAGGGCAAAGCCCAGTTTGGCTTGCGATTAAAAAACCCACCCACATCCAAACTGGTTATCGGGAGAGGTTTCAGGTGTTTTCATCCCTCCACATCCATCGGGTCCGTGGTTTCCAGCCTTTCTGGACCCCCCACTCCTTGCTCACCTCTGCAGCCTGTGACACTGGAATCAACTGCTGGCTCAGGGTGGTGGGTCAGAGTCGTGCAGGTGGGATGGGCGCAGAAAGGTGAAAAGGAACCAAGTCAACCCATTTTTGAGCTCTACATTTGAATGAAAGGCAAACCTTATGGCCGTGGTTCAGGAAAGTAGTGGTTATCAGGAAAGTCCTTTAGGATGTGGGAGCCGGGGGGTGTCTTTCCTGACTGTCGCTCAAAAGGGACAACCAACCGAGCGTTTCCACACCAAGCAAAAGCCTTTTGCTCTGCGCTGTTTTCAAAAGACTTTCTTCTCACTCTTCATGGTATTTTACTATTTTATGGTATTTTACTCTTTTATGGTCTGTTCTTAATTTGGACTTCAAAAAAATAGATCCTGTCCAGTTTTTTTTCTGCGTGGTCCGGCTCTTCCACCAGTTGCTCGAGTGTTTGGGTGGGTCAGGCTCCACACCCAAAGATCACTCACTCACAATCACTCGCTCACACCAACAAGTTTTTAAACCATGGGAGCAATCACATGAAGTCTACCAAAGCTAATTCTAGTAAAATTGTGATTTCTGATGCAAATTTAAGACAAAAGCAAGACCTTAAGTCACCTTCCCCAGGCTGGTGGGTTTTTTATCATTCCATCCTTTGCCTGAATATAAAATTCTGAATGTCATTACCAACAGCTTTCAGCTTCTGGACCGTGTATATCCGATCGATGGTGACCACGCTCAACAGTAAGAACATGTGGTCTACTACCAAATTACCAAATCTAAAGTGTAAAAGGCATTAACTTTTGAGATGGTGGCGGCAACGCAGCGACTGCGAATTCTCCGCTGTAGCCGCATCCAGAGCCAGAAGTTTCCCCAGGCTCTCTCTGGCTGCACCTCCATCACATACCACCCAGTGGCACAGCCAGGAACTGTATTCCCCATTTGTTTGGGAATACTCTGGGGATGCAGTAGTAGATCCCTACGCTGTCTTTTGGGAGGGATCTTCTTTTGCCTTCCAAATTCAGCAAAAGGCGCCACTAACTTCTGTGCTTTATGAGAAATCAAAGCTCAGAAGAAGCCTTTGTGAATTGCCATAAAAACCTGCTCGTGCTTGTGGAGGTCCACTAATAAGATAAGAGGCTACAAACCCAGGCTAGATATGGCCACCACTAGCTTCAAAACCACGCCAGGCTGCGTGCTGGGCAGGTGTTTTCACTGACATCATGGCAAATGAAATGAAAGATAGAATTAGCGTGAAAGCACCCCAGGGCTCCACTACTGGACATTCAATTCGGCCAGACTTTTGCCATCAGCTTGAAAGAACACAGAGTAAGACCCCAAAGGAGACCCAACAGCCTGCTGTGACCATAGCTCGGGGGCTGCTTTGCAGGGGCTGCCGCACGTGCATCGACTTTGCTTGCGTCGGATGTGACGAGAGCGTTTGCTGCTTCAGGAACTGGACGAGACCCAAGAGAGCTAATTTCAGGTTTTATTTCTGCCATAGACTTCCTGTGTGGCTCTGGGAAAGTCACTTAACTGTGGGTGTCCGTCCCCAGTCGTGACCACCTCCTTCCTGGTCTCCAACTGGGCTTCTACCAAGGCAGGACGGAGGATGTCTTGGTCAACGGGTCCCCCATCTTTGCACATGTTGGCTGACACCTCCGTGATGTGAAGACATGGGTATTTTGGAGTAGAAAACATTTTTCACACGGGATAAAAATCTGATTTTGCCTACATGGTTGGATGGCGCTCTGAGCTGCACCTCCTCAGGCGTGAACCATCCCTACCTCTTATGAGAACACTTCCATCTAATATGAACAATAAATACTGGTAGGAGAGAAGTCTGAAAATTCCTCTTTCTCATTACTTGTACGTAATAGACGGCTTTAAAATAAAATCCATATTCTCTTCACTTTCTCCTCAAGAGTAGCTGGTATTTGACATCAAGAGATTTTTCCCTATTAAATTAATCAGGAGTCGCCAGGTTCTAGGTAACATCTGGGGTTTTTTGGGGGGCTAACTTCAGAATTAATACCAGTGAGTTTGAAAAGGGTATACATTTTTCATTATGTCAGATGAAAAGAACATCCTTCCTATTCGTATGATAGCGCAATAAAAGACATCACCAGTGACTTCAGCTCCTGGGTAATTTTTCACTTGTCTATCTGGTTCATTTCTCTTTGATCAAACAAAGACTAAAAATGCTGTGGCGTTTTACTACTTCAGAACTCACGACATACACAGACTTTATCTTTCCGAGGGAATATGGGAAACTGCTGCCTGTCATCTGAATTGCCTCAACTCTGCAGTTTTTGGAGAAGGACCAGTTTCGCCAAGGGTTGCAGAGCTGCAGCGTTGCCCCTTCCAGTATTTACCACAACCCCTCCCTGGTGCTGCCGCCAGCCGACGCACGAGTAGGGCTGAATCCAGCGGTGATGGGCTGGGGGTAGTTGTGACGCCCTAGTTACACTGCCCAGCTATTTGAAAATAATCTTAATTTCTTTTTTTTTTCCCCACCAGAGGAGAAAAATTACCATGTCAGAAGCGGATCCGGCTCCTTGGTTGCTTCATCATCCCCTCCCGTTGCCTGAGCCCAATGAATTCTTCCCCCGTGCTACCTGCCCGCCTTGTCTTCCGCTTTTTGCCTTCTTGCCTTGCTTATCTTCAAGCACTTCCCCTAATCCCACTCACTTCTCTATCATTCTTATTTATTTGCCTCCTTTGTCTCCACAGTCAATGGCAAAGTTCTTAACTCTTGCTGCCTGAACTTCCTTTCCTTTATCTCACTTCCGCTCCTTTCTGCAGCTTTGCGTTCCGACTTCTCCTCTCTCCACCGCACGTTCATTCAGCATTTTCTGCAACGACCCCTCGCTCTTTCTTCCCTCCTCCACTGCTGGCTCTCCACCTTTCCCTTAGCTCCCCAAGCTCTGGCACCTTTCCCAGCTCACAGGGCTCTCCAGCCCTCCCTTCATCCCCTCCGCTGAGGCTGCCGCTCCGTGACGGCCCACGTCCTGAAGCTCTTTTACTCCACAATGCCCTCCTTTCCCTCTGCCCCTCCAGACCCCTTGAACCCCTCCAGACCTCTTGAACCCCTCCAGAGCTTTCTCCTCAGTCACTCCATCAGCCTCGCCTCCTGAACCTCTGCTCCCAGATCCGTGGCCACATCTCTACTTGCCCCTTCAAAACACTTTTTTCCTTCGTCTTCAACTTTTCCATCCTCGCCTTCCAGCCCCCTTGATTTCCACAATGAAGCTCTGCCTTCTCACAAAGCCTCCCCTGCAAGCCATCCGCCTCCTTCTCACCATTAATTACTTCTGCTCTCTCCTTCATCTAAACTGCTCTCTGTCTCTTGCCTTTTTTAGACTGTAAGTGCTTTGGGACAAGGAACATGGATCATCTATGTTTATAAAGTGACTGGGAAATTTTGTGACACTGTATAAATGCTTCCTTTATTAATTACAGTCTCCAGCGTGAGGCCTTTCTTCAAAAAAAGGTTTGCAGAAAGGAAATAACGTATTTTTGGCAGCATCTCCTCCAGTATGTTGACCTCACTTTATAATTTCCCTCCCAGCCCAGGAAAGCGCACACCACAGCGATTGCTATCGCGGCGGCAGCCACGCGGAGCTCCTTCCACATGCAGAAGAGAGAGACCGATCCGCTAACCTCCTGTTTGTCTCCACATCATCGCAGACCGATTACGGGATAACGCTGGAAGCCAGGGTGACATTTCCTATACCTCAGCTCCGACAATTAGATCTGAGTGTCAGAGAACATCGTGTCGGTGCAGGTGAGGAGAAGGGAGGCATTAATCTTCCCCAACGGTTTGTCAGGGCCGGCGTTCCGTTTCACTTCACTCATTCACTTGACACGAGACTTTCTGTGGCGCTCAAGCCTTCATTGTCAGTGGGAACTGGCTGAGGAGCTCATCTGGTGGGTGTATCCTCCTCCAGCCAACAGTTTGCATGCATCTCA
The DNA here is from genome assembly GCA_013396935.1 of Baryphthengus martii. Classification (NCBI taxonomy): domain Eukaryota; kingdom Metazoa; phylum Chordata; class Aves; order Coraciiformes; family Momotidae; genus Baryphthengus; species Baryphthengus martii. Next base: position 236,751 of record VWZK01003320.1, read on the forward strand.
CCCGTAGGGTGCATTCCAGTGCTGCTGAGTTTGAGAAAAATCTGTTTTGGGGTGAAGAGGTGCCTCTGGACTCTCACATAAGCGACGCACTCTTTGTCCTTCGTGTCTCCAGGAGGAGCGTGCACCCAGCGGCGCAAACAGGCGGCGTCCCTTCAGCAGACGCTGCCTGCCAAGGAGAGCTCTTGCAGTGCGCCTGGCCCCTACTCCTGCTTTTTATAGAGAACCCCAGAACCACAGAGTGGGTTGGGTTGGAAGGGACCTTAAAGATCATCTAGTTCCAAACCCTGTGCCATGGGCAGGGACACCTCCCACTAGAGCAGGTGGGAGGAAGCTCTCAGCTAGCTCTGCATATGGCATTTTACATTGACTTAAAAGCTGTTGTTGGTTTTGGTGTCCCACCTTGGATGGGCACCGTGGCAGGAGCCAAACGTGGCAGCTGGAGGGGAGCTTGTTGCCAGTGCCTGGAATAAGCACGGGGCACAGATAGACCCCTATGCTGCTGAACTTGGTGAGTGTGGATCAGCTGTGTGCGACACAGCGAGAAAAAAGATTTGAGTATAAGGGAAAAGCCAGGGATGAAATACAGGCCCTTGCCAAAAATACTAGAAATAAATCCTTCTACAAGACAGCACAGCCTGGTTTCGATATTGCCCAGGCTCTTCTTTCAAACTTCCCCACTGTTCCGTACAGCTCTGGCTATACATCCTCACGGACACCACAGCACCAATGTCTTTACACTCACACATTTACAATCTTCTTCTTTTCAGGGAAGTAGATTAAATTGTGACACTTTTTATCACTATGACTGTTCCTACATTAGGAATTGTAGCACTTATATCCATACCAAGTATCTAAACACATTTTTTTAAAAAATCAGCTGCCTCACCTACATAGAGGCACGTGAAACGTGGAGAGACCTCATGGCAGGACTTCATCTGCTCTCTCAGAAATGAGCCTTAATGAAATATTGACTTAGTCCTGGCACTGTTTCAAGAGATTGCCTGCACCTTCCCCTAACCGGCGTAATATCAAATGCCTAATCAAAGCATAAATCGTAACAAACAAACAAACAAACAAACGTGTTTGATTGTTTTGGAATACAAGACTTTATCCAGGTTTTCCCAACTGGGATCCTGGAAGCCAGGTAAGCCCAAACTGACAGCAGCTCAGCTGGAAACTGTAATGATTGGGACCCAGCGTGCAAAAAGTAGATATGAAGGGTGGTTTTCAAGAACCACTCTGATGTTGGTGTGACTGTTCACCCTGAACAGCTACTGAGCCCATCAACACCTGCATCCTAGCGCAGAAGAGAAACATCTACTGATCTGCCCCCTGCTTCTTTATTCGCCTCCTGTTACAAATGACCTCCAGGAAAGGGATGCGTGACGGAACGGCGACGCAACGTGATGCCAAGGGCAACGGCGAACCAGTTTGAGGACTGCGGAGGGTCTCACAGTGCCAAAGGACTCCGTGGCAAAGCAGCAGAGGGAATTCCATTCTGAGAAGCTCAAAGGGAAAAACGCCAGCCTTCGCTCTGTCGACTCACCGGTGAGCTCTCCTTCAGCTACTACCACTTTAGAGAAGAGATCTGAGAGCCACTGCTGATAGTTGGAAGAAGCATCAGTCAAAGCTCGTAGGTGGCCAGAAAGGCAACCAGAATATTCTAGGCATTCTGTGTCTGAAAACTCATTTAATTTTTCCGGCTATAGAAGTTGGTGTAATAAAAGGTGTCACATCTGTCGGTGAACTCTGTTCTGTCTGTAGCCTTAGACCATCACAACTGCAGCAAAATATCACTAAGCCAGACAACAGCCTTCTGCCACTATATAAATTCATGTGTGCTCACCTCTTAAATGTTGTGTGCAGTTCTCCCAGATCCCCCTCAGCTCAGAAAGATTGAAAGGGGAATAGGATGAAGATCTGAAATAGCCTGAGTGGCATAGAATCATAGAACCGTTTTGGTTGGAAGAGACCTTCAAGATCATCAAGTTCAACTGTTAACCCATCCCTGCCAGGGCGCCACTAACCCCTGTCCCTCAGCACCACATCTCCACATCTCTGAAACCCCTCCAGGAACGGGGACTCCACTCCTGCCCTGGGCTGGGTGCTGCCGCCCCGCTCCTTGGCAGCGAGGCCCATCCCTACCAGAAATGTAT
>VWZK01003328.1:0-11793 GCA_013396935.1 Baryphthengus martii
TATTCTGTGATTCTGTGATTCTGTGAATTTACTACTTGGTTCTTCTGAATTTGGGTACAGCATTAATGAGATAAACACAGAAATTAATCTAAAGTCTTTAAAACTCCTGGACTTGAGCGTTTATTTATTTTTAAGAAGAGAAAACATGAAATAAGAATAAAAGGAAAGACATTTTGTCACGACATGCGTATTACCATACCTCTGGAGAGAAGTGCAGAGCAAAGAAACAGGATGCCATCCCTGTATTCACAACTGTTCGATGCAAGATGAGCTTTGAGTTAGGTTCTGACAAGCTGGCATCTTTGAAATACAAAAAATTGCTTTTTCAACTCTTGTATAAATCTGACTAATCAACTGAAGCAAAGGGATAACCCATCTTATTCAGGCAGTTTTCATTGTGAATAAATAAATTATTGAAAGCCACACTGATGAACTGGATTTTCAAAATGGACTGATGTGAAATATATTGCTAACTTGTCAAGGCCATTACTGAAAGATCATTATCTTATAAAACTCTTCCAAATGAGACTTCTGCTTATATTATAAAAACATTTCACAGAAATATTTATGAAGGAAAACTTGTGAAACAGCCTGTGAAACAAAAAAAAAATAATTACTTTTTATAGCGAGTAGAGAGAGATAATGGGATCTGACATCTTAAGCATATTATTCACATCTTACAATATCGTATATTAGCTTTTAGTCTTTTTGCTGTACATGTGTAATTAGCCCCAGCACTTTCCACTGATTCCCCCCAGCTTGGTGCCATGTTCAAACCTGATGCAAGTGCCCTCCATCCTCTTCTCCAGGTCACTCACAGAGATACTGAGCAGGATAGGCCCTGCACTACCCAACCTGTTAGCTCCAGACAAAGACCCATTTACCATGATACTCTAAGCTTGACCAGCTAGCCTCTTTTTTTAATCCGGTTAGTGCTCCCACACCCGGACTATAACATTCTAACTTGGATCCTGTAAGAATATTGTTGCATACAGTATTAAAAGGCTTACTACAGTCTGGGAAAATTGTTCTTGCCTTGTTCACAAATCCGGCCCTTCTATCACAGAGTGCAATCAGGTTAGTTAGGTACAATTCAGCCTCAGTAAATCCATGCTGACTGTTTTCACTCACATACTCCTTCATGTGCCCATAAATACTATTCAGTAATAAATTGTTTCATAACTTTCCGCAGGACTAAAGTGAGACTGACCAACATAAAAATTTTTGATCTGTTCTTTTCGACTTCTTAGGAGAAACTTTTAGTTTTGTACAGTTGTTGGAGACGTGGTATTTCAAATTACCACTTAGCATTGTAAAGCATTTACGAAAAATTGGTAAGATTTATTCTCGATATATTCAGTCATTTATACTTTCTTTTTTTAATATTCACTGGGATTCTGTTTCAGAAGTTGAGTTTTATTTCCACAACCATATATTACTTTTGACTTTTCCATTCCAAAAACAGAAGAATTTTTCAAATTCTTGTTTACAGTGTCTCTTTATCTCTAGAACATTTTCCGTTCTTCTTCTTAGTTTCTTTTTTTTTCTTTCGTCTTTTTTTTTTCTTTTCTTTTTCTGCCCCCTCCCCCTGAGATATGATGTCTACTGTAGACCAGAATGTGATTCACTGAAGGGCAGAGCCATGGTCATAGACTGGAATCTGAGTAGGCAGAAGGGGCAGATAAGAAGTTGGATTGATTCATAGAAGTCCACTCTGTGGAGTGTGTAGGCATCTATGTGTTAACTTATTGATGATCTTGCTGTCCCTTACATCTAATTGTAACATAGAAAGTCCATTAAATTTTTGAAGAATTCAGACAAAAATAAAGCTTTGGAAGACAAACAGCATTTGACATGAGCAGGAATCTGTTAGACCTTAGTTGTAGGGACTAGTTGTATGACAGGAAATATTTTCTCTTTGCAATCCAGACAATTTTTTGATTCCTGAGATGCAGCACTGAGCACAAGTGCCTATTTCATAGGTGCATTTTGTTACATGAGACACTGCCTTGAGAAATTGCTGGATAGATATAAAAAATATTAGCTACTTGATTTCAACTGAATTTTCATTTTATCTCATTGGAAACAACTATGTCCATTTCTAAAACCAAACAATGTACAGATTCATTGCGGTATTTTGTCATCAAAATTCATCTTCAGTTGAATTTTAGTTTTCTCTCTTTTTTTTTTCTTTCACTAAAGTTCTTTCTCTTTACTACCTTTCTCTTGATATTTTTCCCTGTTCCATAATTTTCTACTATATATGTAAATTAGTCTCACTTAAAAGATGTTTGATCACTTTTCCTTTCTTCAGTTCCTTCCAACTTTCTGGTTACTTTTCTCTTTTTTTAAAATCTTTTTTTCCCTTTAAATATTTCCAGGGATAGAAACATCTCTGGTCAACATATTCCAGTGTTTCACCAACCTTTGTTATATCTAGTTCAAATCTGTGGCTTTTTTTAGTTTAAAACCATTACCACTCATCCTATCACAACAGGTCCTGCCAAAAAAACTGTCCCCATCTTTCTTATAGGCTCCCTATTAGTACTAGAAGGCTGAAATATGATCTCCCCAGAGCCTTCTTTTCTTCAGGCTGAACAACTCCAACTCTCTCAGCCTTTCTTCATAGGAGAGGTACTCCAGACCTCTGATCATTTTTGTGGCCTCCCTCTGGACCCACTCCAACAGCTCCATGTCTTTCATATGCCAAGGACTCCAGAGCTGCATGCAGTAGTCCAGGTAGGGTCTCCTGGAATTTCTTCGTCTCTGAAGATCTATGTAAAACCGTGAAGAAGTGAAGCGAGGGTCTTGATTTCCAGTCATAGGTTTGGATAAGGCCTTATATCTCTCAGAAAGTTCTTGCCTAAGAAGGATTCAGTTATTTATCTAGAGCGGAGAGCAGAGAGCATTCAGCCTGGAATTCAAGCAGCTAGGTATATTATGATGTGACCTGTGCCTTTCATTCCCATTCTCTTTGTGATCTCTTGCATTCAGTAGTTCTCTTGACAGATCATGGTTTTTTCCTGGTCTTAGAACAGAGTTGTCTTGTAAAACAAAAATTTTTGAAGTATAAATTTCACAAATTTGAAAATGCAAATTAGAAATTTCATCATTATTTCAGTCTCTTTAGGCCTATAGGCCTATTTCAAGGCATGAAAACAACACCTGAGGTATGTCAAGTCTGATACTAGAATAATTTGCTGTGAGTCCAGACTAAACACCTGATTTTCAGTTTTCTTTCAGGATATACTTGCACAACTTGTGTCAAAACATTACTAGCACAGAATTAGATCATCTCATATTTTTTTTCTGGACAGTTGCTCTGTGCTAGGCAAAATCCACAAAAACCTAGGTGTCATGTGGCCAAGAAAGCATCTTAAAAGGAATTACGGAATAAGTTTTATGAGAAATTTATGGAGTCCCAAAATCTGTTTGGATTTTATACAATATTGTGATATACAATATTGTGAAGGTTGGTATGGACCTTCAAAGTGATGAGACCATCAAAAGAAAAGCCAGACTACCAACCTGGATATAAAACTTTCAGTATATCTAGAAGTAGAGCACAAACATTTTGTATAAGAAGAGTTTGAACAGGAATCCTCTCTAAAAGAGAAAAGTCTCTTGACATTATATTTTTCTCTTTAAAAAAAAAAATGTTTAGTAGTGTCAATTGTGAATTTATAGTGTTAGAAACTCTGCATAAGAAGCTATGGTAAGATCATCAAGTCATTTTTATGCTAAGAAAATGAAACATGTATGACAGCTGTTGCTTTCAGTTACTCTGACATGTTTGAAATTGGCAACCTATTACCTATCCAATATTTCATCATTATTCCCAGTACAGCCCATCCTTTCCTCTCTTCCTCAGAGAGAGCAATTCAAGGGAAAAAAAAAATATTTGTTTTGTTTTGTAATCGGGATGATATACAGACCCCAACTACAGCTTTTACTGCCATATTGAGGAGTTAATCAAGCTTTTGTTTGCAATATATTCCTCTCATAACATAATTGCTGTGTGACTGTTGATTTGAGTTTTAATTGCCTGACAAATTGACTGTAAAATCCTGTGATAGGAGAGGAAATAAGACAAAAAGAGGATGGTACTCTGACAATTCAATGCAAAAGCATTTTTCTCCTTATACGCAGGAAACATTTACATGAATTTGAGCAGAAGATCATACATATGACAGAGACCCTGTAGTACTACGTGGTACTAGTTTAAAAAGTCAAAAAGGAGGAAAATCTGCCCCTTTGACTTCTTCTGTTCTGTTTTTTCATTGTGCTAGATGTTTTGGCTGCTTTTATGGAAGTTATTAGACAACAACAACTGCTGGTTATGTCATCTCTGTGACTGTGTCAATGTTATTAATATTTTACTGCAGAAATCACATTTTTATGTGATTTCATTAAGGATCTGCTCAGTAATTTAATGTAAAATACAAAGTTGAGGGATTTTTATAAACATAGATACAGCCTATACAAAAGTCTGCTTGGAAAGTCAGACAATTTTGAGACATAGACTTTCAGATAAAAAAAAAAATATCCAATACTTCAAAAGCCCCAGGATCTGCCATACGCTATATATTTGAGCAATTCTTGACCAAACTGATAGCCTTCTATGATGTCACAACTGGTTGGTTAGATGATGGGAGAGCAGTCAATGTCATCTACCTTGACTTCAGCAAGACTTTTGAGTCTGTCTCCCATAACATTGTGTCCCGATTCGAGACAAATTCAGAGGAGAAAATATCCCCTGATGGAAGGCAGGTCCCTCCCCCCACCAGGTTCGGAAAAGAAAATGTCCCCGGAGGAAAATGAAGGGGGAAAACTATTTTATTTAAGAAGGCAACAAAAAAAAACCCACAAGAAAAGGACAATAGTGCTAGACAAATAAATCGCTATCTGTGAGAGAAGGGAAAAAAAAACCTGGAACAAAGTTCTCTGAAGTGTGGCTTCTCTCCTCCCGGAGTTGGAAAGGCGTCCGTCCGGGGAAACCCCCCTGCAGACTGGTAAAAACTTCCCAGTGAAGTCCAATGTTCTGATGCTCCAAGTCCAGAAGGGAAAAAAAGAAGAAGAAGAAACCAAAATCCCAGAAGGAGGAAAAAACAAAACGCCGTCTGCCGTCTCTCAAAGGGGCCCGNCCAAAATCCCAGAAGGAGGAAAAAACAAAACACCGTCTGCCGTCTCTCGAAGGGGCCCGAGCTGAGCGCCGCGAGAAGAGAAGACTGAGAGGAGATCTTATCAATGTCTATAAATGGCTAAAGATTGGATTCAAGAAGGATGAAGCCAGACTTTTTTCAGTAGTGCCTAGTGACAAGACAAGGGGCAACAGGCGCAATCTGGAACAGAGGAGGTTGCATCTAAATATGAAGGAAAGCTTCTTTGCTACGAGGGTGACAGAGCACTGTAGCAGGCTGCCCAGGTAGGTTGTGGAGTCTCCGTCTCTGGAGATGTTCAAAATCTGCCTGGATGCAACCCTGTGTAATGTGCTCTAGGCAAACTTGCTTTGGTGTGGAGATTGAACTAGATGATCTCTAGAGGTCCCTTCCAACTCCAATGATTCTGTGATTTTGTGGTTCTTCTAATTGAGTATTATGAATCTATATTATTTTATTATTGTATGATGATTATTTAATTCTTAAAAACAGAAGCTTCTTAACTTTATACTGTTTGGGATTTCTTGCTTGCTTTCATTATTTCCCTTGGGGCTAAGGACATTGGTTTTCTTTATTTTATTTTGATTATGATGAGATTGCTCTGAACTCTGTCTCCATCTGTCAAGGAAATTATACCATATGATACATCTGATGATTATGTCATGATATATACATGTTTTCTATGGGTACAGAAGTGTAGTAGATATACATATGTTTAAAAAATATGTATACATCTTGTCAGAACTGAATGGTTTACTCCATGCTGGAATTATGAAGGAGACCTGTGTGTGTACTATCATAGTATTTTCAGAAAACAACACAAAAAACCTCTCCAGCCTTCTCTCCATGATCCCCTTGCTTTCTGTCACATAAACATCATGACTGCAGGCAGTTTCCATACTCTGAGTAAAAGATATGAAAGAATGAAGAAATTTCTGTGCATCTTCTTTGTGAACGCAAAGGCCCTACATGGTTCTTTAGTGGGTAGTTGTGAGGACTAGAGATGAAGAGCTTAGGATTTACTTAATAAAGATACAATATGTGATTTGTCTCCTTCATAGAATGACATGTACAATGCTTCTTTTAGTGCAATAAACAACCACATCAACTAGTCACTGCAGTACATTTCATTGGAATTAGGTCTTCTGTTCTTTTATATATCATGCAGGCATAATGCGTAATGGCACACAGATTAAAGATAGAATGCTATACAGCAGATATACTATGTTCAAGTTTGCTTACTTTCCAATAGTAAGCTACAGCAAGTTTGAATTTAAACCAGCATTTCTCCCTTACCCATTAGAAGTCCATCGATTTTTACAAGCCAACATAGAAGGGCTGTGTTATTCTCCACAACTGTTTTTCCCTTGGGGAATACAATTTCTGGAAGCAAGAGAAATAGGTAAGCAGTTACCATTGAACACTATACGTTGAAAAATAAAATAACAACCACATGCTTCCACGTTCCAGATGTTACAGAAATTTCAAGATGATACCTGGAGTGGCCAAGTTTACTAGAGCTGTGGAACTGCTGTCGTGTGGCACTGTAAAAGCGAGTTTTCCGTTTGTGGGTATATAACTATGTAAGCCTCCAAAAGAAGTACACACATTCTCTAAGCAAATCAAAAGTCCTTCTGGATTCTCCAGGGTCTTTAGCTGCATGCATCACTTCTGTTCTTTGCTCAGAAATGCGGCTCTTTGCAGGAAAGTTATTGAGGAAAAGTGGGTCTGTCTTCTCAAGGAGAAGGCTACTCTTTAAGCCCTTGCAAATCTGCTACTTATCTCCGGGCTTGATAGAGACAGGTCAAGTGGAAACATTGACAGGAATCAACTCTGAGGTTTCATATCCCATGCCTAAAACAGCCAGCATGTTTTCTTCACGCCAGTCATCAGACAGCAGGGGTTGGGCAACACACGGTAAGGTGAGGGGCCACTCTTATGCACTTCAGAGATGTTACCTGGGAATAGGAAACTGTGTTGAACATGAAAGATGACAACTTTTCTAAAGGGAAGTACTGTCAGCAATATCATTTCTTGGCCAAACAGGAACAACATGATAGACTCTCTAAGAAAGCTACCGTTTCTGGTATTTGCTTAACCTATGCAGTTTGAAAAACACAAAGAATTTTATCATTGCTGCTGTGTATGCCAGTGAAACTTACTAAGTGTCTTTTCCTGCCAGGAAGGAGTAAGGAGTATATGCCTCATCAGCAAGGCAAGACATTAAGCCACTGCTACTGAGTAGTGCCTTCACTATCCATATCATAAGTGTAACTTCAAGTTCAGTAGTAGAGACTGAAGATCCATGTGAACGTGAACCTCCCTGTCAGTGCATCTCCTTTAAAGATCATATGCTTCTGCCATTTTGTGGAGGCACTTCCTTCTGAAAGTCATTGTAATTCATAGAAATAGTTATTCACTGTTAATTATATATGCACATATAGATGGGCTACTGCTAAAATATTTTAAATACTTCTATTATGTAGTTTGAAAATCCAAACATGTTTTATAAATTGTAAAAACATAAAAGGGACATATATGAGGTGTTATGTGTTTCTCATTAAAAATGAGGACATTTTTGATCAATGCAATATGGCAGAATATATTAAGATAATTTATGTTTATTACACTTTTTTTTTTTTTTCATTTTTCAGCATGACCTCAGTTTCATGCATAACAGAACAATCAAGAATGGGTTAGCTTACAAACTGAAAGCACTCAGAGTTTTATCTTCCCACAGAAAACTTACCTGGAGTAAGTTGGTTTGTACATTGATGGAAACCATAATAATTTTTTTTAAGTCAAACGTTCTGACATATATTTCAGTCACAAGTCTTTTGTTGGTTTCACAGCTTTCTGATCAACTACTTCTTTTTTCCTTCACACAGATAAAATTGTTTCCAGGATTCAATAGCTGGCACTTACTGGCTGAAGGAAAGAACTAGAAGACAGTGTGTTCATAGGGTTACAGAGCAAACTGAGAAGTAAAATTTATGCAGAGTTTTGTAAGATTAGTGAGGCAGAAAATAGATAGGGGTGCAGAGAAGAAATAAGGTGTCAGTCAGTCACACATACAAACATAAGTTTCCACAACACAAGAGCACTCATGTGCTTTCTTAGCTTTTGTGACTTCAACAGTTACTTCTGAGTTTGGGCAGAACAGCAGACAGATGTTTCCTAGAAATCATACCCTTAAGTGACTATTTACAAGTCTCTCTTAAAGGCTGGCAAAGACAAGAACCAAAGCTTTTTTGCAAGACATAAGGGATGGTAGAATATCTTCAAGGAAAGGACTTAAGGAATGGAAATCTTTCTAGGACTTTGTACTGTAACTCAGACATTCCATTACTCTCTCTAATTTATTTATTTTTTTTTCCAATTTATAATTTCTTCTCAATCCAATCAATTTTTCTGTAGCGTGGTGTAGGTCAACACTTAGTACTCAACACTTAAAAATGACAGAACTGTATGCTGGTAGTGTATTGTAATAGTCTTTATCAAGTCAGGATACTGCAAATATTTTTCAAGCCCCCTCGTGTGGATATATTTATCTAATGGCTTCTGCTCATTTCCTCTCTCTGCTTGATTTATAAGCAAGAAGGTACTCCCTGAAATGACTAGGAATGACAAGATTTTACAGTCTAGATCATACTGCATAATACTATTGGCAATACTGTGCAAGTGTCCAGGAAGGCAATTTAACTAACACATAAGAAAGAATGTCTCTTATGTATGTGACTCACAGCAATTAAAGAATCTGCTCATTTGCATGCAAGGTATCTATTTCATTATTTTATTTGAAGCATATTCTTAGTTGCTTTTGATATAATGATACTCAAATTTCTTAGCGTTAAAGAAGAAAAATCAGACTGAAAGAATACATTTTAAAGGTAAAGGAATAGTGATCATCTATATTTGCTACTCCAAACAATACACAGGGCTATCATCAGACTTCTATTATATATTCTTAATAACAATTTTATAGGTCCTACTGAATGTCTGATTAAGATTTATGTTCTGTAGAATATAATGTTCATTTAATAGTACCACTCATTAACTCAGGTACTTTATTGATACTTTTATGGGTTAGAGCTCATGTACACAAAGAATAGGCAGTCACTTCACTGTTATGTGCTGGATAAGAAATAATAGATCATCCAATTTTCCAAGACATGTTTCTCCTATCTCTTAACAGCACACGTCTATCAACATATTTAGATATTCGTGGCAGGTTAATGTAGGCCGTTTTCACCTGGCAACAGCATCAGCCCTTAGCAACCGTATGTGTGTATTCAGACCACTAGTAACACTCAGCCAAAATGGAAGATCAGACTATAGAAACCTTCAGACGATGTATGTCAGGAATTTTCAGGTATTATTTTACCTTAGCAACAGTCTTATTACCTAGCAACTCTGAATATAAACTCAGTTATGTTTTCCGGTTCAAAATTACCTCCTGGGAACAACTAAGAGGATTCCCCTGTTAACTTTAATGAAATTCAGTGTTTCACTTATTGCTAGTTTAAGATAAATGGCAGAATTCAATATTGCACAGTGGTGCTCTAGAGATCTATGCAGTAAGTCATGGCTAGAGAGTTGTGAAAGTTAAGGTGGTGGAGCTGTATTTTAGTGTTATTCTTCTGCTTTATACATACTTGTGTACAGACGCTATTTCAAAAATTTTTATTAGTACTATAAATGTACAAGAATCACTACTTTCATCCATCAAACTTCTTGTATCCTGCCTTAGCAAGCTTTTAGATCATTTGACAACAAAAGTCTACATATTCTTTTACTGGAATCTTTGACAAGAAAATACCTGAAGGGAGTAGTAAGCCTTCACTGCTATTTTATTGCCATTCATACATATCCCGTCTACTTAACCACTGACAGAGAAGCATCAGCTAAAATCATACACTAAGTGTTTTAGGACAAACATTCCCTTTGATTGTGGTTAGATTTTAGCAATATTTCTGTCATGCAGCAGATACTTATCTTGTGGTAGATACTTACCTGGCAGTAATTCCTTAGTCTGTAAGCATGTTTTGAAATTTTCGTTTTCTACTAGTATCTCACTCTATTGAAATTGTTCACTCTCTTTTCTGTTCGAAGAGTTTTTCTAGACTCTCTATTTGAATATTTAAGGAAATAAGATCTCACATTGCATTTTTAAGACAGAATAACTGACATTGTGTTCAAACATATTTCTATATAGAGCAGAATTCAAACAAGAAAAGGAAAGAAAGAAACAAAAAACAATGTGGATGATTACAGAGCTTCTTAGTTTCATGTGTGTCTGCTGTTCGTTACCTGTTTTCTTATTTCTTGCAATATCAAGCCATATATATCAGCCTTGGTAGTCTTCATATACATTTTTTAAACAGCAAAATAATTTTACACAATCAGAGTGTCTGTTCTTGTAAGAAAGCAAAATATTGTGTCAGTGCTAAATGAATTGAAAGAAATAAGAAATCTGACCCACAAATAGTAATTTTTCAGTGTGTTTTGTAATGCAGTCTTTAATTCTGTGACTTAGGACTTCCTTACACACTAAGTAACTCCTCTTACAAGACCACGCAGCACTGATCTGTTTCCAAATCTTATCTCTAAATTATCTTTTATGCACTATACACACTGAAAGGGTATACTATCCTTTTCTCTACATACAATCATTTCTACATATCCTTTCTGCATCATCAGCCAGACACAGGGCATTGCTTATTGTTATCATGGGTGTGATTTGAAATGTCTCCATTTCCCACAGTCATTTCCACTTACTAGATTCAATTTCAGCTTATTAAAACTAAGGTCCTTCTGATCGTAAGATAGCCTCATAGCAACAAATCTAAAATTCTCTCTTAATTAAAAGTAGCACATTTGTGTGAATAAGAAAATATGTGAGAAAATGAGGTGAAATAAATCATTTATTATCAATATTATTATACTTCAGTTCCTCATGTTTTCTTTGTGTGTTATTTTTGAGATATGGTAATTTCATGTATCAGAAAAAAAATGTGATTTCTTGTATGACAGTTCTGTATATGTATGCAGTCGTAGAATCATAGAATCATAGAATGACGTGACTTGAAGGGACCTTAAAGATCATGTAGTTCCAATCCCCCTGCCATGGCCAGGGACACCTATCACTAGACCAGGTTGCTCAGACCCTCATACAGCTTGGTCTTAAATGCTTCCAGGGATGAGGTATTGTCATGATTTAGGGTCAGGACATCCCCAAAACCTAACAGACACTCTCTGTTAGCCCCCCATCCACCCTCAAAGAGGAAGCGAAAAGGAATAAGGAAGAGAGACTTATCTATTAGAAAAGGAAACTAGAACAGCTTTAATGAAAATGGAAAATAATAATAAGAAGAAAATGGAATACATACAAATATACACCCAGTATTGAACCCAAACCCCCCTGATGGCAAGTACGTCACTGCTACCACTGATGTTGTGGAGCAGGCATCAGGGAAGTCCCAGACAGGGCCCAGCAACAGATGGGAACCAAGTTCAGGAGCTGTATTCTGGTACTGGATTCAGGAATACTCCCATCAGGATTGAAGGTGGAACGAAAGAGTCCTCTTTGGATTCCAGCCGTTGAAGGAACGAGAAAGAATCCGAGCAAGGGCCC
>VWZK01003336.1:0-81857 GCA_013396935.1 Baryphthengus martii
ATTTGTTAACTCTTAAACCACAACATTTATTTCACCTCAAGATCTGGGAAATTCTCCATACTTATTCACTGATTAGGCTACTTGGTGCTGTATTAAACCAGTTGATTGGATGAACAGAACTAATGCCTCTGAGAATAGAACGGATAGTTTTTCTAAAATTCAATTTCTGGTTGATTGCAGATGAAAATCAATTGTGGAACTGGTGGCTTCCTCAGAAAAGAGAAGCAAAGAGAAGCAAAGAAACAAGAACTTCCTTTGGGGATTTACAGAAGGAAGCAGAGGTTTCTTGAGTGAAACCACAGAAAAAAAAAAAAAAAAGAAAACCTAAATCTCATTAAGACCAGCTATCATCTTTTAGGCAGCCAAAAGAAAATTACAAGTATCCTAAAATCTGTGAACCCAAACATGGCTGAAGTTACAGAGACCCTGCATACCTACATAACACAGAAGGTTAGACTAGATGATCTTGAAGGTCTCTTCCAACCAAAGATATTGTGTGTGATTTATCTCTGATACTTCAAAATAAGCTACAGGTCAATTGATGGCTCTGGTGACCTACAACATAAACTGTCCAACCTATACTAAAAAAAAGTCTCCCATGAAGGGTATGTGAGAGATATAGTTTAAATATTGTTGATGAAGTAACTTGTCACTAAAGGTCTAAGTCCATTCTAATATTTTTTTCCTGTGTTTTACTCTTCTTTCCTCTTACCTACAATGTATTTCCAGAATAGCTATGACCCTCTTTGCGATTTGAACCTCTGTCATTCATTTATAGTTCATAGGATAATTCTCCTGTTTTACTGAGACGTTGTAAAACATGAGGTCAAGTTTGCAAAAGCACTTGGATGGGAAATCTGGATACTTTGCATTCCTTCAAGAAACAATGACTAAAGGGCAGTCAGTGTGTGCTACCTAAAATTACCATAAATTACAAATTCAGTAAGTTGTCACGTAGGACTACATTAGTTTTTGTTTAGAAGAAAATGTTTTCAGAAAGAATTATACTGAGGTGCATCCAACCATATCACTGGAGAATAACGGATCTCCCCCTCGCTACGTATAAGGGCATTTGTCACGTAATTAACATGTTATTCTCTGATAATTGTCACTGCAGAAGCCACATACAACCCAATAGGCATTCATTTGGTTTTGCCTGCACTGTCAATATTAGGAGAGATATATCACAAATTGTCTAAATGTTCTGACAGAGAGCAACGGCAGGACAGATGTTTAGAAGAGGTTTTAAAATGACAGGAGCTTTTACAAAAGAGAAACAGCAAAGCTCAGTTTTTCATTATTTTATGTCGCAAGCTGTTAAGATTGTTACAGGGGGAGTAGGGTGTAAATAAAACCTTTAATTTTTAAGACAACATAGTGTTGGCTATAGATCTATAGAAAACAATCTGGCATTTCATTTGAGACTAATGCTGACTGAAAAATGTGAAGAGAATAAAGAAAAAGAACAAAAATCTACCCAAGTTTGGGCTAGGAGCTCATATATAGCAAAAATTAAAGAGCATCCAAAAATCCATGGCTGCTGTCATACATTTGCTCAGCTTAAAACGTGAAATGAGTCAGCAATTTCAACCTAATGTGTACTTACTTAGTATCCCCATCACAACCTGCACTAATTAACCTTGCAAAGCAGTGGAAGATATTAATTCAAGTGGAGTGCCATGCTAAAACAACTCGGCTGCTTTTCCGCTAGTAAAGTTACAGCCTTAATTGCCTCTGTAAACCCTAATTGGACACATAGACAGAATATTTCAGGGAGAACCACCAACTTCCCATTCCATTCCGAAACACTACTCTCATCAAGGCTTTGAAGCAGATTAGTACATATATTAGTTCTACTCATGATGAATATGCTCTCTCAATATTGGAAAGCTTCTTTTTCTCTACGGATATTACAGAAAAACATTTAGAAGCACTACATCCAACTCAGAGGTTTCTCGTGTCTTCCAAACAAGCACTTGGGTGTTGGGTTGTGTTATCTTTAATAAGTAGTGTAATTTTTTTTTTTTGGGGGGGCACAGGGGTAAAGAGGATACACTTCGTGATATAACTTTTTATTTTGTCTTGTGTGGGAGCAGATGAAAAGCAAAAATCCCACCATTATCAGAAGTGAATCCCTCACCCCTTCTGATGACACAAGTTGCATCTGCAACATCTTCCACTCTGAGGAATTTCCTCACCTTTAAAGAACTACCAGAGAGAACATGAACAAATCTTCAGCCTCATCTCCATACTCTGAAGAGGTAACACCATCCCTGTTTCTCCTCTATTTTTTACATTAAAGTTGAATGCAAAATTTACGTTGCGCCCCAAAATGCTGAGTCTAATGAAAAGCAGCACTGCAATCACAGGATTGTCATATGACACCTTCAGTTCACCCTCCACCCTGCTGCATTTGTACACAACCTGATTCAATGGCCACTTGTTGCTGTGATGCCATCTCGTCAACACATCCTGTACTACCAACTACCATCGGATGAAAATTTTAATGTATATTTTTAAAATCTTGTATTCAAAACTGGTTTTGACAAGCCTAGTTAATATTTATTGTTAAAGATCACAGTGTAAAATAACTGACAAGCTGTTTTCGTTCAGGGTGTAGATGCCTGGGTTCTGGTGGCAGCAGCAGGGGCTGCAGGGGCCTCCTCTGTGTGGTGAGGCTGCCCTGAGCCGGACACAGCTGGTTCCAGCCAGTTCCACAACAGTTCCACCAAGCTGCTGGTCTGGGGGAAAGGTGATTTAGTTTTTGTCTTTATTTCTCACCATCTATTTTTAATTGGCAATAAATGACATCCATTTTCTGACAGTGGAGCCTAGTGTGCTGGTCACTGGTGAGCGCTCTCCTGCCCGCATCGCAACTCAGCTTCTTCCTCTCATCTTCTCCACGTGTCCTGCTGAGGAAGGAGAGGGAAAAACAGCGGAATGGGCATCTGGCAGCTGCCACAAACAACCCACCACAGAAAGACAGCAAAACTATTATAAATTAAAAGAAAACAGTGCTGTTTCATGGCATCTTCTGGAAGAACAGAAATTTGCATTTCATCTGCTATTCTTCTGTCAAGCAAAATCTGGTCATGCAGTTACACACTGCTCAGCTCCGCTACCATTATTTCTCCCCCACTGCCCAATGAGGATGTTACTGCCAGAGAAACCTTCAGGCTGAATAACAGGTGAGATTTTTTTTTTTTAATCCTACTCCTGATTTTTCTCTTTTCCCCTTCTTTTTATTTTCCCTTCCAATTTTTGGAAAGACAATCTCCCTCAGACAACTCCTTTTTCTGTTTTTTTCTTTCAACTGTCTATTTTCTGACTGTTCCTTTTGTTCACTCCATTTCATTCACAACTCCTAAACCCAGCTTTTACAGGAATGAAACCTAGAACCAAAATTCATCAACCTAAACTAACCGAGCAGTTAGCCTTGCTTTGTGTAGGGCATTAGAGTAGCTGACCTCCAGAGGTCACTTCTCAACCTCAGTTATTCTCTGATTCTGTTATACATATATACACACACTTACACATGTACAAAGCTTCTTTTTGACTAGAGTACATATTCTACCTCACACCACCAAATAAATGCAAGTTCAGGGCATCACAATTTCGGCCAGCCCAGATAACGACCTTGAATTGTTAACACCAGTCTCTGTTGCCCACTCCAAACAAGATGCTCTTATTCAGGAGGATTATCAGAATCAGTAACAGCCTTTGCTCCTGCATGGATTTAGAATATTAGCAAGTATAACTCGTGCAGCATTGAGATAGACAGAGTAAACAAGGCTATAACAAAGGAGCAATACCAATGAGTTCTGGTTATCAATGTCAAGCTTCAAAAGAGAAATTTCAGTGCTGAAAAGATGAAATCTGAACAACTGGGACTAAAGAGTTTCTCATTAGAATAGGAAAAAGTTCAAAGATGTGAAAACTTAGCTATAAAGCATACGCTCTTTGCTATTTGTTTTCATGTAGTAAGTTTCTTAAGACTGTGGAAAACTAATTGCTTACTACCATAAGTAAGTGCTGTGTGGCTTGTCTGAGCATCTGCTAAGATTTACACAAAAGCTAGAGAGAAAAAATATTGTGCCTTCAGGACAAAGAGTGACGGTTAGAGCATGTCATAATGATAAAAGCTTCTAACCTTGCTGTCAGTTGATGTCTTGCTTGAAGTGGCTTTGGAGTCAAATTCAGTGGAAACCAGTAAGATTGATTCCAGTATGCACAGTTCATTACCTCTCACAGAAAACACCATCAACAGAGTTTAATAACTTGCTTCTAACTGTTTAATTGTGATGTCTTCAATAATAATTATTGATTACGTCAAAACCCCTCCATTTTGTATAAGGCAACTGCACAACACATACAGTAACTAAGTGCCAGCTGATACTTTGCCAATTTGATTTATTAAGAGTTCTGTATACACAAGTGGCAGATAATGTGCTGGCGGCCTTCCTGCTATGCCTCTTCTACCCTAGTCCCTCCCCTTCAATGCTAATCAGAGAGCAGAGCATAACAAGGAGATAATTACACATTGCTTCTATTTGTGCCAAGAGACTTGATGTAAATATTTTTCATACGTTCAGTTATTTTTCTCAGGCTACACATTGTATTTTAAAGCAGGAGTCTGGAGAGACACCCTCTTATGCTTTGTTGTTCAATATTAACTTTTTCAGATCTTGTTTAAAATTATACTAAAAAATGTAACACACACATTTTCATAATTTATATTTTAGTTACCTTAAACCATACAGGAAAATATCATCTGTAGGCAAAAAAAGTAGTGAAGATACAATAGCTAAATGGACTTTTAATACTGAGTCTCTGAAAATGAACTAAGGTGTTTCATTTTTGGAAGCCAAAATTTGCTCAAGTATTCTGTTATTTAAAACCAGGTATATGGGAACTAATTTTCTTATTATTTCACAAATATTCATATGAAAATTATCTGAGTCTTTAATTCTTCATTCAAAAAAAGCTCACAAACTCTGAGAATAATGCCAAATTCTCTCAAAGTTAGTACTATGAAAAATTGTCAGAAAATTAGCATGTACCATTGAAAATATGACTAAATATGACAATGAGCTTAGCCGGCATAACGTTCATTTGGAGAAGAAGCAATTAACCTAAAAAAGAAGCACAAACAAGGCACTAAAGAGTCAGGCTATTACTAGCAAAATTTGTTTCCTTTCTTCCTCATTTACATGTTAAAAATAAGTTAGGAAGAAAATTAGATTCCAACTTACAGCTTTTAAAATTATGATAAAACATAGTAAGCAGGGAAAAAAAAAGAAAACCAACCTCAAAATAATTCCTTTTAATTTGTGTCTACCACGAACAACAAAGTCCCTTGGTAGCAGACCTTTATAAAAGTCATTAGACTGTTGCTGTTTCAGTGGGCAATGTTTTTAATGAACCAATGGCAGCTCGCTGATAACAATTAGATGAGATGAAATTAAACCATCCACGCTCTTCAGAAGAGCAATAGTGCTCCTGATAACAGACACTTAATCATTGTGTTACCTAATCGGCCGCCTGCTTGGAATTTACTTCACTGAAGGTTGCAATTTAGTATTAGATGTCTATCAATAACACTGTGCAAATAAAAGTCATGTAAGCAAACTGATTTAATGTCAAACTAATAAGACTGAAAGCTCTGCTTAAGGAATTATATTTTAGTCATTATCAAATAAAATCCTTAGAGAGGAGGGGGCTTCCTTGAATTTACTGGAGTAGGAGATTTCAGTAGTTAATGAGAGGATCAAGACTAAATGTCAAGCTAAATAATAACATTAAATCTTTATTTCTGATGCTAGCCGATTCAGAGCCACTGCTTTCATACACCTTGTTGTAAGTAACAGGTTCATTAGCCAAATTTGAACTTCCAGCAATAGTAGAACCTCATTTATCAATGTTCAGATACCACTCTGAAGTCCCAGCATCCCACAAAAGCTTAGTGCAATACCTAATCACAAAACAGTTACACAGCGGTCTGAGGAAAACCAAATTTCTAAATTCAGTTACTAACAGGTTCTTATGTAAGCCATAAGGAATCTTTTGAAAAAAAACACACAAATACATTCCCTTACTGTGGGATCTTCACTGGATCAATGTTCAGGCAAAATATGGAATCTTAAAATCATGTTAGGAACTGGACATATTTAGCTTAAGTATTTAGTTTTATTTCTTTGTTTATAAAGCAACACAGTTCCTTGATATTTTTAGCTGTGTGCTAACTTCAGAAAATCAGTGATTTTTGAAGATCTGACCATCCTTCCAAGCATCCAGGATGAAATTTCTGCAACAGGGAACAAATCCTCTGATTTTCTATTTTTTTAAAAAAGCACCCAATCAAAACTCAGAAAAAGTATGACGTGACCTAGCTAAGCCAATACACCACCCAAACAGAAAACATCTAACTAGGGAAACTAAAAATGTTTGTTGTTCTGTGAGACACTACCATAATGGTAGCACATGCATATGATAGGTACATATACATATGTATGTGTGTATATATTCTAGGTGTCTATGTGTTTGTGTTATCTTTAACCTAACTACCCTGTTTGTGAAGACACGAGGTTTTAACTTTATGAGCCTGAACGACTTAATGCTGCAATTTATGCCATGATGTCTTTGCTGTAAGTGTTCCAGAAGCTATCAGGTAAAAGCCAGGTCAGGTCTGCTCATGTCCTAATGCGCAGCTACATCCAGAAATCAAACAAGTGCCCTCTAAATGCTTTCACAAATCTTTGGATCAAACGCAGAGAAACTCTGTAGTGAACCATATGAAGGAAGACTACAGTAGTCAGCAGTGTTTTTGTGATGAGGTGAAGAGCAGACTCCCATCTAGAAGACCAGTACACGGCCTCTCAATCACTGAAATCTCAACAGGGATTCCAGGAGTTAAGTGGTGCTCAGCTCTCAGGCTATGGTTGACTTCACCAATAACGAGTGATTCCACAGAGGTTACTGCTGGCTTGGACCTCAACTGCAAAAATGGGCAACATTTGAACACAACCAACCTTATCATTCTATACTACTGCCTGCCTATAACTACAACTCTATTTCTCAATAATTTTTCAGGTCTTCCTATTTATACTTCAATTTTTTTCAAACTGAAGGTACTACGCAGGACATTCTTAAGGATTAACCCTGCATAAGATTGCCTTTAGAAATAAACATTTTCAAGATCAGTATAGAGGGAGATGATGAAGAAGAAAGGAAGGAAAAAATACAACTTTCAGATTACCTTTAAAAATAAGCAGGAGGTCCAAAAGGATTTTTTAAAAAAAGAGAGATATTAAAAAAATCTGGATTTTTACCCTCCCATGTTTCAGCAAGGGATTCTAAATATCATCATGGGAGAAATCGATTTGCAGCAGCTGTGGACAGCCTTAAGGGCTTGAACAGCTTAATTGGAGGAATGTTTTAAAAGTTAAAAGGCCAGAATCATGTCAAGTACATGAAGCAAAAACTCACAGATGCTTCTAAATGTGTTCATTATACAGTATTACAAAGGACAGCATCAATGTAAGAAAAAATGTTCCAAAAGGATCATTAAAAGCTAGTTTTGTTGATGAATTCTAATCAAACACCAGAAATATTAGTATAAGCATGTATATTATATTTTAATCTATTCTAAAAAAGTTATATTGGTAATTTTTAAGAATTATCCTTTAATACGTATTTAATGTATATGAGCTAAATTTTCAGGTACTTAGAAACATAACAGCCACTTAATTAAAGTCAGGATTGAAATTTAACAGTTCACTTAAACTACTCTTCTAATTCAGTTTTCTTCTTTATGTTGTATTTAGTATTCACGCAGGGGGACAATCGGACACTCATGGAAGTTTAGGACCAAATGCATAGCATATGAATGGGCACAAAACTCCTGGCTTTTCACTTACAAGCTAGAATGCAGATTTATCCTTTGGCTTAATTGCACATAGAAATAACAGTGTCTTGAAAAGCTCCTGTTTACTGAGTAACTCAGGCCTTCAGGATGAAAGTAGTGCAGGAGAATAACAAAGTCCAGACAAAAAGCAGTAATTCTACTGTTGACTATCACTTCCCTTCATTAAATGTGTGCATTGTTACCTTTCCCATTGTCTCTGTTTAGGGTTCAGGGCAAACTCCACAGAGCAGAATTGCTGTGCGCCCCCTCTCTCCCTCTCCCCCTTCCCTCCCAAGGGAGGATACAAAGGGAAAAGAGAAAGGAAGCGCCTCACACCAAATTGGAAGTTAAGACTATGAACAAAATTTAATAGGTAACAGATAAACAGGGAGAAGGAAATATTAAGGGAAGGGGATATACAAAAATATACAAAACCAGTCCTGGGATGCCGATGGATTGTGCAGAGCACGTGGAGCCAGGCCTAGCCGAGCTAGATTGCGGTCCCACAGCAGCACAAGCCGACGGAGAGAGAAAGGAAGGCCCGAAACTCAACTCTTCCTGTCCTTTTATAGAGTGTGGCAGGGAAGGGGAGGGAATACCAGGTGTTTGTGTGCCCCCCTCAATTTGTTAACTCTTAAATCACAACACCCACCAGCATCCCTCAGCAGTGCTGCTTAGGAAGGAGACAACAACGTTCATTACATGCTCACCACTCCCAAGAATGAGGGGTTCTTCAGCTCCTGCTCTCTCCAGTGAACTATGATCTGAAATGTGGATAAATTAATAATTCAAAGAAAATGCTACTGTTCTGGAACTACTCTAAGCATATGAGAGGTAAGGGAGGTCATGAAAATCTTGCTGTTTGGCTCCCTTCTCACACTGTAGCTCAAATCACTTCAACATACTATTCCAGATTTGCAGTGCTAAATGACAGGAAAAAAAAACCCAACCAACCAAAAGATCCTTGTTTACTCTTTGGTAGGGTAAATTTACAGAACCACAGAAAAAACAACAACTGTACAACAACATAGGTCAGTGTATCTGCATCAATATTAGTCATATATATTCTGAATAAATAATCTGTCATTTATCTGTTATTTTTATACAAAAAAAAAGTATAGCGTTAATTGTTCTAATGATGATTAGATTTGTACACTATTTGTACGTAGTTTGGCTGAAAACATTATCAAGGACCTCAGTTTAATATGTAAACCATGACATCCTCATTGGTCTATTTACAGTTTCTCAATCTAGTGCCAAGCGCGCTCGTTATTACACGGGGTTATTTTTTCAGTAATGATTCTAGGATTGGCTTCTGTGCTATATCTCTGTGTGTGGAGTCATCCTTGGGGCACCCTTCTGCTGGAGTTACTCTGGGAGCCTGCCCCACTGAGGCTCCCTCTCCAACTCCAAACTGTGATACAGGAAAGTCACCCAAATCCCATTATTTTCTGGGTGTTCTCCACATCTCCAAGAACTATACAGTCTCATGCTTTTGTATAAGAACCAGCGTATGATGCTGATACAAACCTAACACAAAAGAATCCCAGTCACCATGATAGAGAGACTGTATCTTTTTAACTAGTAAGATCAATAAATGTTTTACCAAAGGAAACCTTCAATTCAGGAGCCCATTTCTCCTCAGGAAATATACACTTAATCAGGATTTCGGTATTTGCCTAAGTCCTGATTTCCCATTGCAGCAAGCCATAGTTAAGGTTGATCTCTTTTATCATCTCCCAATCCATCTGCTTGCCAACTTCTCCAGTCTCTATCAAAGGCTAGTAATCAAAAGCCTTTGTTGTCCTTTTATGTTGTACAATACATAGCTCTGAAGCTATCTGTTATAAAAATTATCTACAGTGGTGAAGCTATGACATACAAGTCCTCTACGAAAAAACCCACTACAGTTAAAAGATGAATTTGTGCTCTAATTGAACTAATTATTGGGAAAGGAGATTGCGGGAAGCCCAAAACATTGAACTAATTCTCTATGGAATGCCTTCTGGTAAAGAGGACATGAAAAGAGTCCTCTCCTCATGTCAGTAACTATTTTGGAGAATACAGAGCTGAATGTTACATAAATGTCCAAGCACCTGCTTGTTTATGAGAAATATCTAACTAAGAGGGGTTTTAAAAAAAAATAAATAAATAAAAAATCATAATAAGTAAGTCCTTCCATGTAGAACTTTCCTGAAGTCCTAGCCTTTGTCAGAGACACAATCTCAGCTGCAACCACGTGGCCTGTCTTCTGTTCTAGGCTATGCAGGTTCAACTCAGACTGGCTACAACTTTATACCTACAGTCAGTACGATGCTGAAAAGATGTGGGGTGGGAATCAGGGGTGCAGAGCAGCACAACTCTTATTTGAGAACAGCTGAGGCTATTACTTTAAATCCTTATTAATATATAACATAGGCTACATAGAGTGGACCTGACCCTCTACTGTGCTATTCCAAGTTTCAGTCCTTGAAATTTCTTCTATGTAATTATTTTACAGAATGATACAACTAAAGTATCTCAATTATGATGATGAAATCCATCAGTATTTCTATGCTGTATGTGTACGGTACCTACTGTCTCTCCATAACTAGTTCCAGTATATGTCCAAAAGCTGTTCAGAAATACCCCTGAAAGCTTTTTCCCCCCAAAGAATACTTTTTCTCTTTTCACATCTTATTCTAAGGAACCTTGAGCATCTCTAGCTTTAGGGGTTTTTCTGCATTTAGCTTTCTCCTTGCTAAGAGATGGTACCAAATGTAATATATGCAACCCCAGAGCTACGAGATGCATTTGCTTTTTTGTCTTCTGTTCATAAAAAAATCAGGGAAAAAAACACACCCTGCATTTTGCTTAAAAGGTATAACCTGAAACAAATGGTTATGTTTGCAACACCCATCTTTCCATACTCAGACTGCTAATTGGAGTGCACAGTCCTGTCACTTTTATTTAGTCTTGACTAAGTTTGTACTCCATCGCTTCCTTAGGCAGTAAGTCTGTTGTATACTTCAATGGGAGCAGTGCCCAGATTTTCAGTCTCTGCAGTTGCAGTCATTTGCAGGTGCTGCTTGCACCCTGGACAGTCTAGTCACTTCCTGCCTTCTCCTTCCCAACCAGGACAATTTTCTCCTGTGGACTGGGGTAGCAGCAGCAGATAGCAGGGAACTTGGGTGCAACACCAGCACTCCTAGAACTGATTGTTTTAATTCACTGGTTGCTGTTTTATTTACGCACCTTCAGATTTGTTTTATCGTTTTCATTTTCTACTCATAATACACACAGGAGGAAAATGAGTCAAAAAAAGTCATATCAAAATAACCTTTCAGGTTTTTTCATAGGTAGATGGAATATCCTAATACAGGAGTCCATTATTTTTCCATTTAGGCATTACAACATCCTTTAACTTACTCCCATTTTCCCTGCCTAATTTGCCACCTCTTAGATGCCAAGAATGTGTAGAAATCTCTGAGGGGCGTTTCTCTCATCAGCAGAAAAGGAACATTGGAATAATGACTTTCAGGCATTGGTGGCAAGCATTGTATTCTCAGATGCATAAAGTCAGAACTGGAAAAACTCCTAATAGGTCACCTAATCTATCTTTTTGCATAAACTGAGCTCTGCATAGCTGAAATAGTCTCAATTTTGTTAAGGAGTTGCCTGCTTGGGATTCCATACACAAATTTCTTTCCACTAATAGTTATATGCTCTTCCCCATCTCCCCTTTCAATCTCAAGTTGTCAGAATTCAGAACATACCAAGAAAAAAGCTCAGAGAGTTATTACATTAAAACCACCAACTTAGCCTGACGTAACCCAGAGTTTTGGGCTCTGTATTAACAGGAAAAAAAAAAAAAGAAATTAGACTGGCATAACACTTCTGTGGCGATAATTACTTTCTAACTGCACTGGAATAAATTTAATCTTGATGAAACTCCATCTGATGCCAATGCAGTGACTACTGCCTTTCTAATATACCTCTCATTCTCCTATCAGGAAGACAAGACCTTGACATTCCTGAATAATGAACTTTCTTACACAGTCAGTTGACTACCAGTATCTAAAGATACACTTTAGCAGTTCCTCCGAGAAAAAAATAATGATCTGTTTATAAAAGCTAATAGGTCTGTATTTACTCTCTGTTTAGTTCT
Organism: Baryphthengus martii; assembly: GCA_013396935.1. NCBI lineage: Eukaryota > Metazoa > Chordata > Aves > Coraciiformes > Momotidae > Baryphthengus > Baryphthengus martii. The sequence goes on from VWZK01003336.1 coordinate 12,051, forward strand.
GCAACTTTTCAATTATACCACTACCTTATTTGTGCTACTGTCGTAAGTAGGAACTTAAAACATTAAATGGCCTCTGAACTGGACATCTGTTTAATCAAGTTACACTATTCAACCAGCTTCACCAGCAGAAGCTATGACAGAAAATCTACCCACATCCATCTGGTGTTAGCAAACATCTCTAGACCACAGATCACTAAAAGGTTTTAATACTGTCAAGAGTTTTGGGCCATGGTCTCATGCTGCCAGTGGAATAGGTCTTACTTGTTAATGTGCCTTGAGGATAAAGCAATGAACCGAGGGTGAAGGAACTAAAAGGCTTATCCATTCAGTAGCTGTTCAGTGGATCTGGGGAAAACAGACACCTCGCACGTTCAGCTGAGTAGCAAACAGTCACAGATGGATGAGAAGCTGACCTTCTAAAGCATCATTCAGCAGAGCTGAATTAGCACAAAGGTATAAATAACCAGCTATTAGTATTGCAGCAGAAGCAGTAATTCTGTCATACTGCAAGGCAAGACGATCAGATTTTTTTTTTATTATTTGTATATAATCGCAGTTGCTATGGGGTAGACAGAAGCGGAGCGAGACAAATAAATTATAACCTTTTTGCAAAAGTAAAGTCTAAGTAGTTTTGTGGCAGCATTTAAAGCAATGAGAGCTCCTCCCAAATGGGGCTTCTTGCATTCATTTTGACAGCAAGGGAATTTTTTTCCAGATCACATAAAAGCAAAAAAGACAAAGTTTCTGTCATAGCTTCAGCCAGTAGTTTTCCCCTAGAAATGTGTTTACAGTTTTAGTCTCAACAGGGAGGCATGTTTTGCATGTAAATAGCAGGTGGTTATGGAGAGTTACTTTGACAGCTAATGTCTTGAGCTGCCTTGACATCTGTGGCCTAATAGAGTGGCTCTGTAGTAAGTGAAGTTCCTGATGAAAGGCAACCAAATTAAGTGGAGTTTTTCATCTCAGTTTCTAGCTGGCTATACTGCGACCATTCAAGGGGGAATGAAGAAATGATTAAAAAGAGATTGCACTCTGGCTCTGGTGGCAACTGACATAAATGAACTTGAAAAGACAAATAAGACAACACTAATTTTAAAGTCACAGTGGTTCTCCTCAGTCAGCATCGCTGGAAATTGCATTGCTGAAAGCAGAGGTGGTCTGACTCTTGCCCAGAAAACAAGTAACGTCACGCTGTGGCAGAGGGGGAAAGTTAAACGCACCCTAAAGAGCAGTAATTAAAGCCTTTGTCTTATTTATTCTTCTATGTAGAGAATTAATAGCTACAGTGTTCAGAGTGTCTCCTGGCTCCCGTGTTTAGGCTTAATTCACATTTCTCTTTCCTAAATTATAATCTGAAAATTACATTGCTGATCTCAAGAAGGTACATGATTCTCAATAGCAATGTCATTGTGCCAAAGTACTGAGGAGGCCATAAGTTTTCCACGCTGCAATCATGGACATCTTCTTTCCAGAGGATGGCCTTCCCTATGCAGCTTCTCGTAAAAAAATCTGTGAGTTATGAATCCTACAAAGATGCTTGGGCAGAAGTATAGCACACTCATCAGTCAAATGTACTCAAGAAGTGATAGAAGACTCTCTAATCTATAAGGCTCTATAAAACCACATAGAACTTACAAACAACTCACACATAAAGGCTTTTACTTATGTTTATCTCATATGCAGATTAGGACAAGGGGTTTTCAGGCATTTCAATGATTCACAGTTTTACTACCAACCCATTCTAGTCCTTCTGACTGGATCTTTGCATTTAACTGTGTGGCTTTATTGTAAAAACAAATCTTACTGTTCAACATCACTTGGGATTGGTTTGGTCCTAGAGCTGCCCAAGCACAAAACATTCCTGAAAAAAGTATAGCTTGTTGGTAAATGTGCATTTTTTGTTCCTCTCAATAAAACATATTACCAGATACTGCTGCTACCTGATGTTTCAAAACTGAAAACCAGATGTTTAAGCATTAATTTTTTTCCCCTCAAAATTTTAGGGTTTCTGGACATTACATCCCACACAACTGTCAAATGAAAGGGAGTTCATGGAGCAGCTGCTGTTTCGCAGCACACTGCTCCCATTTCCAGAGAACTCTCTCTCTGGGAGAGCTTGTGAATGCCCAAAGTGCAAAAGTGACTGTCTCCTTATAGATTTGCACATTTCCATGCCACCAGCCCCTGCAGTGGTGTGAAATATTCTTTGCAACAGAAAGAACAGTGTCACTGCTAATCTGTTTTCTCTGAGGAACATCCCAGCTGAATGGGACCAAAGGTGAAAGCTGCATTTTAAGCATGTAAGATACAACATCAGTCTGTCAAGCTATGACTAGAATGACAGTCCTAAACATTCCTTAATTATTCTGATTCTACTTTGCTTTCATATTGGTTGTTGGCAAGTACGCTCTATTGCCCTGCAGGTCTGCTTCAGAGAAAAACTCCCTTTGTCCTGCCTTCACTCTGTCAGAAGGATGCCACCAGAAACATGGTGGTCTTACAGGGATCTGTCTTGACAGGTAATCTGTTACATGATGTATCCTGAGCCTGTGTCTGCCTCTTGCCCCAAAACACAGACAGAACTACAAGCATCGTGCTGGCTCCTTTTTTTCACTGTATTTATCTGCCTACATCAGTTGTGTTATTTCCAGGAGCATTAAGCAGCCATATACTTGTAAGGCTTAGGATCTGTAGGGAAAGGGAAAGAAACTCTGATTAGATTAGACCCTGCAGAAAATTAAAATACTGAAGCTCCATAACCAAATCCTGAAAATCAAATATTGACAAGAAGATAGTCCATAATAATCTCTTTAAGTGTTTCTGCTCTGCCAATTATGTGCTAAAAATACTAAGAGCCCATATTTCACTTGAGGTAAAATTAGCATGCAAGTGACATTTCCTCCTTTTGAATCTCACGACAAGACTTTCACTTAGAAGTCAGAAACAATCAGAAGAGTTTGTTAAATCCTTGCCATTTCCTTTTCCCTCTGCAGCCTTGACATAACATCGTTAGAAATGATACAACTATAAATCCATTGCTCAGCAAAACTAGGTAACCACGTATCTTCCAAAGAGCAAGAATTCACAACGGAATATTTGAACACTGGGGAATAAACGTGCTTGAAAATACACTCTAGCAAGATTCCGTTCTGCTGAAAAACAAAGTGGCTAGGAAGTTGCATTTGAGACTGCAAACAAAGGTGATGCAGCCCACATGGTTACACCAAAACCACTTCTGAGGCCTGATTTCAGCGTTGCAATGCGCTTCTTTCAAAGAGAGCTCCTGTATTGATGCAGATCCTACCACGGGCTCCAAACCTGGTAACTGCACACGGCCTGATCAAATTCCTGCTCCAGAAAATTATATCAACCCAGCTGTAACCAATAGATTCCAGATCCCATCCTTCCTGAACCGAAATAAACTTGAGCACACTCAAGAAAACAGATCTCTACTCACTTTGTAGGAGCAGATGGCAACAGATTGGTTCTTTTCTTTTTCCTTCTCATCAGATCTAAAAAATATAATCCTTAACGGAACATTGCGATAATACCTTCATATGCTTTCATGAAAAACTCAGTTATAATCTTACATCAGGTAATGAATGGTAAAGTATGTACATACAATCGTGTCTTTCCAAGTCATAATGCAAGTTATATGTCGACAGCAAAACTAGTAGGTCAGTAGCAGAAAGCGGCCAAAAAAATGTATGCGAAAATATTGGTACACTGAACTTACACCTCAAATCAAAACTAAAATATTATGATTTATTTTAAATATTATGATTACTGAGAAATCCAGACCATATAAGCCAGTTTGATGCCAAAAGCCCAGCACAGTCACCTGAAGTCGCTTGAATGCTAAAGATCACTAACTGCTGTAGGATCCAATGTTCCGTGAGAATTTATCACTTATTGTATTCATACCTTCATTTTAAATAAAATTTCTCATTAATTATGAAACACAGGTATAACAGCAGAGTTACCAAAAGAATAACAACACAAGGAAAAATACATGTATGCCAGGCGTGCAAACAGGTGTGATTTATTTATTACAGGTTAGCCACCTATCACTTAATGCAAATTATTTGTTTAATGAAGGAACAAAGAGCAGCATCAAACAGCAGGAAATAAACTAGAAAATACTTACTCCATAAGAAATTAATAGCTGTTGGTAACAACTTAGTGTGTCTAATCCAAAGCAACTCTTTTGTTAAATTATACTTCCACTTTATTAAGCAATATTTCCCTTTCTTTGTGCCAAACATGCTCAACAACAACAAGTAAAACCAAAAAATGCACGTTGCATAGAGCAACATAAAATACTGAATGAATATGTCAATACAAGCCTATCATTTCTGCAGTCCAAATTAAGACCCAGGTGGTACCAACTCTTCTTTGACACAGACAACAATGTTCCAAAGCAGCAACGATGGGCTTATGCTAAAATCGTTTTAGAATTCTATTTATTTTTTAAAATGCTGTGAAAAGATAGGATATTGAAAAAGTATGAGTTCTTCTTTTAGACTAGAACTGCAAATCTTTCTCAGCATAACACTGATTTGAAATCTTTGCCATCTAGCAGCAAATCACTTACCTGCAAAAGCGAGTAGACTGAATTCAGTCTATGTCTGAGAGAATAAAAATCTTTATCAGAAAAAAATCAGTTCAAACCCGAGTTGGACATCTCATTAGATAGGCCGAGGATTAATGAGGCTAGAAACTAACTGCACTTTTGTTCCTAGAAATGGTCTTAGTCTGATTACAGGTCAGACAGATTGACAAAACAGTACATAAAAATTATATAGGTATTGTCCTTGATGTTGCTGTTTCCTGCAGAGAGGACTTCTGTGCTCAAGTGTAGCAGTCAATAATATTCCTGTGTAGTTAAAATTAATCTTAAAGAGGCGTGACAGATTTTATCCTTCATCACTTTTAAGTTTGTTAAGATTAATGAAGCACATTTCCAAACCTGACGATGTCTTTACTCTTTACATCGATGTGCCACGTTACTAACAAAGACTGTGTGTATTTACTGCTATTCCTATACATCCTTGTTACAAAACCAATAAACAACCCTTGAGTGAAACAGTTGGTTAAGATGTTACCAAACTTTGAAGCTTTCACATCTTAGACCTCTGGGGATTTTTGTTTGTTTGTTTGAACAAAGGGTCATCAGAATATAATGCAGTTTTAATCACCATGTCATTACCTAATTAACACTGAAATAAAATGTAGCATCTGTTACCTATCACCAGTACATGGCATGTGTTTACCATATAGAGTGTACAAGATGAAGAATTTCAAATATGTACTTTTTTTTCTGCAATGCATCCAAGGTATTGTTATTCCTTCTCTTGCCAGCAGCCAAAATGAAACACTGAACAGAACACAGAATGGGTAACTGAACTGAGGCCAGCCTTCAGCTTTTCACTTGGCATACTTTGCTTTTTCTTGGTATTCCTTAAGAAATTAATGCACCTCCTATCACATCATGTTTAATTAGTATTGACAACAATTCTCTGAAGTCCATTTAAAATCAGAACTTTCTAGGATCTATCTCCACATTTTGGCCATGTGATCTGTATTTCTTTTCCTTTACACTATATTTATCAAACCTTAATAAACAGTCTGTCAAGCAATCCAGAGGTTTTCAGACTGGAACCTTTTTGGATAATTACCAATCCCCAATTTTCTCATTATTTATTCAGAGTTTTACATCAGTTAGCTGATATTTTCATTACTATTGCTCTATCCTGGAGAAAAAAACAAGGTACCAATTTAACCCTGCTCATGCTTTGTCACTACCAATACCCTCTCAGATTCACCCAGATTCAGCCTCAGAAAGCTTTTTTTTCACATACAGGTGAAAGAAAGTGCTGCTCCTTTTGAGTTAGATGAATGAAAAGAAGGGGTGTAACAACCAACGACATATCATAACTCAATCAGTGTCTCCTTCCTAGTGCCTTCAACTGCCTCATGTGTAAATGGTGAGTCCTAGCAGAGTCCCCCGTGGGAAAGCTTCATGAGGCAGAAAGCAATTACTGAACTCCCCTCTTGGATCTGTCCTGATTAAATCCAAGAAATTAAGCTCTGCTTTGTGTACTGGGTTACGATGCCATCAAGAATCAACACAAGAGTAACACCACCTATAAAGCAGGCTGCAATGCCAAACAAATTGCCACAAGACAACAGAAGTCTCTCCATTTTTTATTTGTTTTAACAAAATCCATGGCTGCTTAGTAATTATGATTTAATTGGAAGCAGAAATTGCTCCATGTGGACTTTGTGACAGTGAAAAAATGTTGTTAACAAAATCTGAATGAAGCTGCTGCCCCACGAGGCCTGCAGAACAGAGGCCTTCAGCTGTGCTGGTAGTAACCCTCTGTATGGACTGAAGCAGGATCCCTTTTATGCTTTTATTATTATATGTGTGTGCGGGAATCACACAGTCCCAACTGGAGGCTTCTACTGCTCTGAGATAAATAAAATATCTGATTAATAACATACACTACACATCAGTACTTCATAAGAAATTGGAAAAAACACTCCTGGAGAATAAGCACGTACTTTACAATAATTCTACTTGGCATTCAGTTTTTCTTCACTTATAAACAACAGCAACAGGACAAAAGTTGGCAATTTTAATTGTAAAGCAGCTTAATATTTTTATAAAGGGAACTGTACTCCTGCTGTACATCACAGCATAATGAATTCCTTTTGAAATGGGAGAAGCAAAGAATAATCCCAAAAGCTCTAACAGATAAGACGAAATGCCATCCTAATGCAATCTGCGTCTTGTTCCCGCCATAATATGTATCTATTTCTGTTGAGCAAATTGAACACTGCATTGTTCCCAGTAACTGGAATAAGTGTGGATGGGGAGGAATCTGCTTACATGGGAATAATTTTTATGTAATTATTAATGAAGTTGTTCATTGTTCACATTCTCTGTGCAGCCTATAAATGCCTATATTGAACATTCAGCAAAACTTAGACAAACCATTAGTCTAATTTGACCATTGGGAAGGGATCAAAGAGATCAGAATATAGTTTCAGCAGATTTTTGAATTTTATTTTAATTCAGTGGAGTCCAACCCTACAAATCTCAGGTGATTTGACAGACTGTGAGTCTCTTGTACTTACATATCTCTATCTGACTTCACAAATCCTTCATATGTTTCTCCCCAAAAGTTTAAGACTTACACCTTAGTGACAGACTTTGGATGAGAGTTATTTATGGCTGTCAGTATTCGAGAAACGAGTTTAGTATGAAAAAAGAAAACTCTCTGGAAAGACAGCTGAACTGTGAATGAGTCTCATGGATTCTTCCAAACTCTGATTATAATTCTTAAATGCAATATGGTTTTAGGTGTGATACTTGAGGTCTTATGGTCCAAATTATGCTGTATTCGTGAAGAAAGCTACCAGATTCAAAAAAGCAGATGGCACAATGAACCACAGAAGAACTCTGCATTTTCTGAAGACCACTATCTGAGATTCAAAAGATGCTCTGCAGTGCTAAGGAACTGAAATATGACTTGAAGATGGGCAGATTTTTTCTTTTTCTGTGTATACATTGCTTCAGCAGTAGTGAGACATGAAAAATGGGGTAGTTATGTGGGGGTGAGAAGTTGCACTGCATAGCTGCTAAGAGCAGCACAAGCATCCACACATGGGCTACCAGGTGAAGACATAGGTAAAGATTAGGAATCTTGCAAGGCTTCTAAGATTTCAACAATACGTTCTCAGAAAGAATGACAATGGATGTCATCCCAGAGCTCAAAGAAGTAGCAAGCCCAAGATAAACACAAAAGCCACTAGTTCAAAGTGTGGCTGAAAATAGAGGGATTTCAGAAGCAACACCAGTTACAAGCGCTCCCTTTCCACCTATTTTGCCACAGTTTTATTTGTTTTGTTTTCACTCAGATGAGTTTGCTGATCCAATTCACAACGTGGCTCCATAAACAGGTGTGCAAGTGTAACTGAGGGAGCACTATGCTGCAGCACGGCACAGAAACAAAGGGCTCTGGAAGCAGTAGGAACTCTGCTGAAGTCATGAGATCATCAAATGAGGGCTTCTCTTCCACCTCAAGGGAAGTGCAGCATTGTTTTCATTGCCTGACAAGTGTTTGATCCAGAATAAAGGGAAGCTGTACCTTCATCTACAGCTGATGAGTAATCCAAATTTAAACTCCATTATCAGGACAGAAACCAAAGTTAGGAAAGAATATTGTCAAGCCATAACATACCTTCAAGAGAAGTGAAAGGATCTGGATTATGACAATAAGCTGAAATTGTCTTACTCTCCAATAGTGAAAATGCAAATGATTCTGTAACAAATAGAACATGAAGAGCTCCTTGGCTTTTATTTGACTGTCACTGGAACTGTACGCAGCACTCATGACGGGGTGAGTAGGTTCATTCCTTATTTACCCTCAAAAGGAAGCTCAATGCATTATCAAACAGATCCAGCCAGGGGTCACCAGTGGAAAATCTGTCTTAGAGATCTGCTGTATCTTATAAACATGCACAGTTCCTAGAGATTTTGGTGAGAAGGGTTTAGGCCAAATTTAAGAGACAGCAGCACCGGCACAACTGCACAAGTACTTCTAACATCTATGAAAAGGCAGATTCAGCTGTACTTATATTCTCAGCTCAATTACAAGATGACCTATTGAAATTACAGAACTGCCTGAAATACCAGGAATGTTCAAATCCCTAACCACAAATATCAGCAAAATTTTAAGAGTTATTTATAAAAACATAACAGAAGCATTTTTGATGTAACATACCCTCTAACTGCAAAAACACCTGCTGTAAAGCACATAAGAAATAATACCAAAAAGTATAATTAATTTCTCTCTCTTTTCATGGATTGTTTTTTAAATACAGTAACTTCAGTGCCCATTAGAAACATTTCTTTTTTCCCCTAATTAGCTGCCCAGTGCAGGCAAACTCCTTGAATCCCAACTCAAAGTTTTCACAACCTTTGCTGCTGATGATTTTTATAAAAACACACTTGAGTTCCAAGCCCTAAGCGAATGCTGCTATTCCAGGATGAGTTCCTGTGGTCTGGGCAACCTTCTCTTTTACTGAGGCTTTTCCTGCAAGTCTAAATGAGCTTAGACTTCTGATAAAGAGTTTATCCCTATTGGACCCATACAAGAGCAGGTGTTTGCAGAGACAAAGAACAGCCTTTTCCAAATGAGCTGGCATTGGAACACACTATTTTAGTCAACTGGAATAAACTATTTCAGGATTCCTAGGTTAGAATAGTAAAGCACTGAAAACTCATGATAACAGACTTAACCTCTCTGCTTCACAGTAGCAGTAATTTCCCAAATTCTTCTCCAAGAAGACAGCTCTGAGTTCAGTTCTGGAGCAAAGAGTGCCAGTTCAGTGGCCCTGCAATGTGTTCCACTGACATGGAGCCCAGCCAGGATACCAGAGCGCAGAGTAAGCTGCAAAATCCACCTTGACACAGGCTAAATTACCTGTGCTTAGCTTTATGCTCCCATGGCCAAGATGCCTCTTGGCATCAAAAGAAAAGTGCTCCTAGTCCATGCTAAGCTGTGTTTACTGCTGTAGCTGGTAAAGTTTCACTTCTTTTTTCAAAGAGAGGGAGCACAGAGAACAATTAAGTAGGAAAAGAAAGAGGTTAAAGGTCTGGAATTTGGATGACAAGATTTCACATTCATGATGCTCAAGCGGATCTTCCTATTTTGCTCATTTGTTAGTTCGTTGATTCATTTTCACCTCATTTACAATATTTTAGTAACCAACATAAAAGCGATTAATGGTTTGCATTATGATAAAAGTATGAAAAATAATATGCATCTCTGGTTTTAATCTTTAATTTCCATTATTTCAAAGGCATAGACTTTGTTAAAATCAGCCAAGAATTCGGTGGATATTTTAACCATCTGTTTTAACTGCAGTTATGTTATTAAGTGGTAGAATTATCTTTGCACTTTCTTTACTATCCAGGCAAAAATAATCTGTACATTACTGAATAAAAGAAAGCAATTTCAGTTTAGACCTCAAACAACAGATAATTTAATGTTTTAAATTGTTTCAAGGGAAACAAACTCCCAACAAATCATATATTTTTCACCTTTAAATTGTTTTTCGATATTGTTCTGCTTTATTTGCTCTCTACACATGGTTTCTTCTGTTTCCTCTTTCTATTGAACTTCTTTTTCTGACATGTAATTTCCTACTGGCTTTTATTTCACTTATTCTACTATTTTTTCCATTATTTTTTTATTATTTTATCTTCCTTTCTGTTTGTCAATTTTATGCAGGGTTTTTTTTTTGTGTGGCTTAGTGTTTTGACATGCCTTTATTGTTGCATTTTTTTTTATTTACTTTTTTTGCTTTCATTGTTCTATAGATGAGACACTACACCAAGTCAAATCCCTTTTCAAATTTCCTTTGAATAAAAGATGAGCTGCTCTGGAATCATTCCAGATGTAGCTGCCAAAATGAACTGGTCCAGCAGAGCTTTCTTCGGATTATATTCCACGATAGTTTCACTACCACTCTAGCTGTAAGAGGAATACAAGAACTTCCACCATGAATCTCTTTTGTTGTCATTTTTGGTACCTTTGATTATCTCAGTCTATTGTATTTCAGACTCAAAGTTAAATGGAAAAAAAAGGCTTTACTGTGGTGACTTTTGACAAATATCTACTGATGGAGACCTTCAAAAAACAGTACTTGTCTGAACAGTAAAACTGAGCAAGACTGAATTCTTGAAGGTCTTGTCCTGTATCTGCTGCTTTGGGTGTTTTGAGGCATTGGCTTTTTGTTTGTTTATTCCTTTTTGGGGCTGGTTGTTTTTTTTTCCTCTGTAGCAACTTTGTTCCCAACTTGTACAACCTGAGTATTTTCACATTTCTACCACTCTGTCAAACCTGTTTAAAATGTGACAACAGATTCTAAACTTTTGATTCAATACTTGCCTTATCCTATGCCTAATATACAGGCTGGTAAATCAAATGCTCCTGACATTCATACCTACATGATTATTTTCAGTCCTGGTTAAAAATCAGTTATTACATTTCAGATGAGCACGATCAATTTTTTATTATAAACAGAATAATCTTTCCAGTAGTGTTAAAAATAAACATAGTTGGATGAAAAAAAAAAAAAAAAATCTTTGCTTCTTACGGAAAAGGTCAGATCTGCACCTAAACATTTTGTTTAATCATTGTAACTTACCTGGGAAATCTTATGGCACACCTGAATGAAAATACATCACTTAAATGCTTACTGTTAGAACATGAATGATTAGACTAAATAAAGCTACCACAAGTACAAGCTTGCCACTGTTATCACAGGTTCCTGAATGTCCATCATGTTGATGGATCTCTCTGTGCACACCCAAACTATTGTACCTACACCAAACCTAGCAGTATTTACTGCCTGCGTACAGGCAAATTGCAGAATTCCATTAATGCAGCTTCTTTATCACTGTGTCTAATTGGTGGGCATCAAAGTCTGTAACAAGATGTTCCTGCATCGTGAAGCAGAGTCTGGTGTAGATATGTGAACTGGAGTGAACCCAGAGTGGAACAGACCCAAAGAGGGCATGTTGAACACATCTACCAAGCACACTTAATACGGCTTTTTTGGGCACATGGAGGGAGCCTAACACCTCTAAGAAACTATTCAACTGACTTTCACTTCTGCAGAAAGCACGACACGTGCACAAGTGTCAGAACTACTGGTGTGCACAGGACCACCACATAAACACACCACAGACCATTTAAACATATTTTTGTCCCAAAAATTCCAGACTAAAATGCACTAGTTGCACAAATACAAGCCTGGTTTGTGTTCACGATCGTAACAGGTATATGGACACGTGTTGCTGAAAGATCTTGTGGATGCTTGAACTTCCAATCCGGCGGATGCCTGAACATCCAATCCTGTGGATGCTCTAAATCTAAAGTGAAAACTGGCTTTTTAAGAACAAAACAAAAGTAAATCATTTGAATCCTACACCAATTCATTTGTACCTCTGCTACGTTGTGCTTTAATACCACTGAAAGCCACAATGAGAATTAATTGGTTCTGCTCCATCACGAATGCCTCCAGTTGTGAGGAACGGCACTAGCATAATGTCATTCCCGAGGTACTTCAGGAGAATAACACCACAGCCAGTAGTCAGTAGAGCCAAATTTCCACAGTATTTAAAAAACACTTCTTATTTAGGTTTGGCGAACAGCTTCTTGGAAAGGAAAACACCAACTGTACTAGCAGCTTGTACCTGCATATTTCTGAATCTAGTCAGCCCACCTATAATGAATAAAAATGTCAATCAATATATTTGTGTGCTAGCTTTTGAAAAGCAAAACAGAAAAGAAAATTGGGTGCAAGACAGTGTTATGTTTATGAATGCAATTAACAACGAACATCTATAAGGAGAAGACAACATCACGTATCAACACAGAGCGCTGACAGACACCAATTTGCACACAGGCTACAACAGGGTACAGAAATGAGCAGACACACTCAACTATATATGCGGAAAGTAAAACAAATGCAGTAAAACAAAAACAAATAGTCTCTGCATTTGACTTTCAATTCCAAACCACAACAAGGCAGATCCCAGATGTCTTTTTTTTCTTTGGATTCCAGACAGCTATTAAGGCTTCAGCACCACATGCAAGAAATTCTTATTCTCTTACATCCTTCACTTCTACATTCTTCCCACATACCCAGTGAGTAGTTATAGATAATACAGGTTAGCAGACAAAGTTTATGTGCATCAAAATTATACTCTCCTAAGGCCATACTTCAACATATCATTCTTTTGTACTGTTCCCTAGACCAAAAATAAATGTATCGTGATAGGTTTTTGGTTGGCACCTGACTCCACCCAAAAAGAAATATGCTACAGGATAAATGTAATAATTTAACATGTTTCTTTCTCTGAGCCAAGCATTTGAAGGCTAGGTTGAGCACTTTCCTACTTACAGAATATGACTTATAGGACGATCACCTCCTGTGATATTACTGAAGAAAGAACATATAAAATGGTCTAACAGATTTATATGCATTTTTGTAGTGGCTCTGGCCATTATTGACATTCTTCAATTATCATTGACCTTTATGTTCTAGGACAAATACTATTCCCTGGAGTAGTCACTTAGAAGAAAATTTAATGTGCTGTTCCTGAACATGTCATTTTTATGCTACTTTAAAAAAGAAATGCTGCTTAACCAGCTAATTGCAGAAACTGCATGTCATCTAATGATAGCTCTTCTCTCTAGGAAACCTACAGTAAATTAGCACTGCAAATGGGATGGGGCGATTCCACTGTCTTCTGGTAGACTGTAAATGATAAATGTTCCTGGCATCTAGGAGCATTTTTACTTTGTTTCCCAAAAGCCATAAGCACATTAGCATCTCATCATATTTTTGAATGCAAAACCCTGCAGCAAGCACTGGACACCTGGGAGAAGTTGTAAAAGCAGATTAATCACTGCCTTTTTGTGACATGGTCGAAACACAGAAGGACCTCTTTACTCCTGGCAACTATATCTTTGTTCTGCTCTTCTTAATCTTTAATCTCTTTCTCTATTCCAAGTGAGCGAACAAAATGCCTCATTCCTCATGCAGGACACTTTCCAGGAAGAAGTGAATTCCTCCGTAGGTGCTGCACAACTGAGGCTGTGAGCTTTCCCTTTGCCACCGTCTCTACATTGATGTTTTCCTAGACACAACCAATCAGTCAAGAGCCTTTTGGTGTAACTAGCTAAGGTACGTGTAATCTTTCCTTAAGGAACACCCTGTGTCTTTCTCATTGATCACAGGGAACTCGCTTCCCTGCCATAACCAGAGTCACATTCCCGGATGCACCTTTCTCTGTCACCTTCCATTGCAAATGACACAAGTATCAGAGGATTTGATTAATAAAGAGTGTAAGGCAGAATCAAAGCTGAAGTGCTAAGACAGAATAACAGCTAATAAAACTGTCTCTTTAAATATGCTTTCTAGCCTGTTAAATGATATACCTGCTAGTAGTAACAGATTTTTAAGTGACTTTTCAAATGATACCATCAGTTACCAGTGAAAAAAATGTTAGGAATGGCAGGTAGGAAGAAATTTTTTGCTGTCCACCGAGCTTTGGGTCCATTTCTGGATCATCTGCACAAAGAGTTTTTTGTCAAAATACCATAGCCCCCCATTCCATTTTTGAGACTATATGCCTAGAGTTTGTACCACCTTAAGGTTCTTTACATAAATGTAGAATTTTCACTGTCAAACACTGTAAACACAAGGAAACAGTTTTCCACAGTGAGGGTGACAGAGCACTGGAACAGGCTGCCCAGAGAGGTTGTGGAGCCTCCTTCTCTGGAGACGTTCAAAACCCGCCAGGATGTGTTCCTGTGTGTCCTACTCTAGGTGATCCTGCTCTGGCAGGGAGGTTGGACTCTATGATCTTTCAAGGTCCCTTCCAGCCCCTAACATTCTGTTAAATATTCTCTAGTCTTAAGAAATCATGAACTGATTTCAGATATGTAGAGTTACAATATTTTCAAATGTTACTGATGGCAACTGCACATAAAAAGCAAAACCTGAGTTGCAAGTTCTTTCAAAGCCTACGTTACATTTTAAAACATGTCAGACAATACTTGCAAATACATCTTTAAAGTGCATTCATCCAACTGTGGACACAACCCACCCAAATACATTCTAAAGCTCTGGGCTATGCCAAATTGGGCTTCTGGGAGAAGTTTAAGAGAAGTCAGAAAATGGTATCAGTTCGTATGCGTAACCGGGACCACAGTGAATTCGTGTATAGTGGAATCATGTGGATACATACTTTGAGGAGCAAAGGCCTAAAATCTTTAAACTTTATTAAAATTTTGTAAGGGACATTAAACATGACAGAGTACCAAAAATTATTTATCTAGCTCTTGATTCCAAATGGCAATCACATAATTACTAAAACTACACAGAAAGCCTGGTGGGCGAATAAGAATATGAAATGATCTGAGGTTTTGAAGGAAACAACAGAGAGCAAATAGCCCTGTCTAATTTATGCTAAAGAAAATTTTACCAAATCATTGTTTCCTTACAGTCAAAATGGTTCACTAAAGTATCACTTGGAGAAAGAAAAGATCCTCTCATTTTTTGACATGTTTATCTTTAAGACTTCAGCTTTAAATTCAGGAGACTTTAATTAAGTATCTAGAATTAGACTAAGGAGAACATATAGCCTGGTTCCTCCCACACACTACTCCTCCATGTTAATCACCAGGATATTTCAGCATACACTTATCTTCCCCTAAAGCAAACTTTCTGAAGGTATTCTGTTGTTGCAACTTAAGCTGTACAGCCAGAGCAAACTGGAAGCAAATCTCTAAACCTCAGAAGTTGACAGTGTTGAGGATCATCCTGGTATCATCGGCTTTAGTTTCAAGAATTATCACTTTATTATCTGCACTAGCTTTAGTCTCCAAAATACCTGAAAGGAAAAGCTAAGAAGAATCTTTGATGCTTGGGACTTATGTGTACATAATACAAAAGCTTCCTTTTGTTTTAGAAAGTAAGAGGACATCTCAGATATGCTAAGGCTTCTTTTCCACTGTGGAAAGAAAAAGCAGAAGATCCCTTCCCTCTCCTGAAAATCCGCTCACTAGTTATCACTGGTGAGCCATTTGTTTATTTACCTGAACGGTGACCTGTTTCTAACTTCCACTGATTAAATACTAGCAGTGTTCCTATGATGGGCTTCTTAAAATGGAGTCTCTTGGCCACTTTCTTCTGCAGTAAAACAGATGCTGTAGTTCCAATACAGTGCTGCAACCTCCTGATATCACATCTCCCAGTTCTGCCCCAAGTATTTAAATTAGTCTTGCACCTGGAGGTGATGTAGGAGTCTTCTATGTGAGTACCAATTACCAAGAAAGAAAATGAGCCAGATCCACACCTGGTGTACATCGAACTACACCGATTTACACCAGATGAGTATCTAACCTCAGCTTAGATCACAAACTCCTGTTTATGTGTTGTAGAGAAATTACACAAACCGCTGTTTAGTCAGTATGGGTATGTCCAGCACATAATTTAAAAATAAAAATAGTAACTTCTTCATCAGAAAAATTCAAAGAAAAAAAAAAGGCCAGTGATAAAACAGATTTTCAGCAAATGAAACACACAAGTGTCTAATTTTTTAATTACTTAAGAGACATTTCATATCCTAAAATAACTTTCAGAAATATCCTGATGAATAATTTCCATCAGATTTCTACAACACAATTCAAATCAATATCATTACTGGAACTAGAAGCCAACATAGTGCCCTCCGGTCACGCTAAATGCAAGTTATTTTCCGAACTTCTGAAGTTAGAAGAACAAAGTTATTCCTTTATTAAAAGAGCCTATTTTTACTAAATAGTGAATATAGCAGCACCTGATTCTCATGCATGTCTTTTTGAAGTAGAGAACTCTGATCCTCCAACAAAGTCAGAGAGGTAGACACTGTAATCACCAATTACATCATCAGAGAGAGCAAATTACATAGGAGCAGCCAAATCCAAATAAGCTGCAGAAAACTGACACAACAAAGGAAACTGCTCCCTTCACTTGCTTCCCCTGCTGCAGAGATAAAACAGGAATTGATCTTTCATAATTTAAATTAAAAGTAGGAAGAAGGGAAATAGGATGACATTCGGGGAACATTCTCCTTTGACTTGGAATATGCAAAGGCTTTTACTCCCACATAAAACGGAAGTCACACCCTTTACGGTGGTAATATTTAAAACATGTTCAACACTTCATAAGCAGAGAAAGAGATGACTTAGGTAAGAAGACTTAAATATTATATAAATTGATGAAAAAAAATTAATAATATGTACCTGCAGAGGGAAATACTCTGTTGCCTTTACATTATATATTTTTTCATTCCATAGGCAGCCCTATTTAACTGCAGAAAATGAGTTATTTCTCAGATTGAATAAATGATCTCAAGTGATCAGTGTCATCATTAGCCCATGTTTCACCTGCTTTCATTTCTATAAAACGGCTCTTAGAAACAAAGACATTTAAAACAATGAAAATAGTGTGGATTTCTATGGACTTTGTATCAAGATACTTAAAACTAAGCATGTCAAAAGGAGGATGCTGGACTCCAGATGCACCACAACGCGGCTTCTGATGTAAAATGCCAGTATTGCCCAAGTCTGAAACATACAATTGTTCTTTCCCCAGCCCAAATCATCCTAGTACTTTTCAGTACAGAGCACAGTGCAAGTATTAAATATGTAACAGTCATTATTTATGCTACATCTTTAACTAATTTTGAACTCTTGGCAGAAGCACTAGAACTTTTATTTCATTGTGCACTAAAAACCTGTCCAAATGGCAAGTAACACTTGAGTATTGTAATGTCTTTCTCCTTTCTATATCTCTATAAATGCCGACAAATCTTAGTGATGGCATTTCAAAAATACACAGATATATACAAGGTGGTTTAAAAAACCAAGATCTTAGAAAGAAAAAAAGTGCTAAGCCTACAGTTCACTAGAACATGGATTCATTTGGTGAGAAACTGTGCTATTTGCAAGCAGCTTGACTCATTGCATATGAAAAATAGAGTGGCACTTGCTATCTGCCTGAATGAGTTTCCTGTAAACAAAGCATGACATGTACACAAGGTGTTTCTGTCACTCCTTGAGCTCTTTATACCTTTTGGCATTTTTTTGAAACCTAGAAGAATGCGGAAAATAAGGACTTTGACTTGAATGCTGAGTTGCCTACATTCAGAAAGCTCCTATTCTGTTCTGAAGTAAAGCTTCAAGGCATATTAACATGAGATGCCAGACAGAATAAGGCCTTTTAAAGAGTTCAAGCAGCCTAAGCTGCCACATGCTCATAGCTACTGACCAGCTCTGGTGCATAGATAAGGCCACACCTCAGTAACATTTACAATACCAGTTTGCAACCTTGCCAACACGAAACTCATCGGGAAAAAAAATCCCATTCCTTTTGCCAGACAAATGCCAAATGCATAAAATGCAAATATCCACAACACTCATCCCTGGTACACAGAGTCAGCTTCCTCAGCATTATTTATCATCCTGCTTGGAGAAGCTTATAAAGCTCATTCCCTAGGGTAAGATATTTTCTTAATGGGCAGCAAGTTTTGCCAGACTTGTGCAGTTACCTAGTATTTTCCCTGGCATTTTGTCAAAGGAAGACTTTTAAGGCTTACGTTAAGAAATGATGTTTAGAATGATGTTAGGCCAGGCCCTGAGCTGTTCTTAATCCTTCATATGTCTGTCAGCTCCCACAGAGCTATGCTAATTCTTACCAGCTGAGCAGCTGTCCTATTTGAATAATGTTTCATCCCTTAATCTGATAAAGGAGCTCTTCACCTAAAGCCATGTGGAGTCAGGCATGTATCTGTAAGAAAGAGGAAAGTTCAATCCAAGACCAGGAACTGAACCCTTTTTCTTCCCTGTAGCATCATCAGACTGCTAACCCAGTTTATGCAGCCGCCCATCACCAGACTCCCCATGAGAATTTGGGTTTGACAATCTGCACTTAATCAGTATTAGAGTAACGTATTTAACAGGTACTTGGCAGTTGATTTCAAATATCTGACATGTTAAGCATGGTATCAAGAACTCGTGGAGCCCCAAAGGAAGTCTCACGGTCACCCAAATCAGCTTGTCAGGTTAGAGGTCCACACATCCACGGGCCAGCAGAACACATATCATAATCACTGAGAATTTTGCAGCCTAGCTGACAAGATTGGCTTGCTCACATAAGTGAATGTCCTATTCTAGATGCTTCTGATAAATAAGGTGTAAAAAAAA
This sequence comes from Baryphthengus martii, assembly GCA_013396935.1. Taxonomy (NCBI): domain Eukaryota; kingdom Metazoa; phylum Chordata; class Aves; order Coraciiformes; family Momotidae; genus Baryphthengus; species Baryphthengus martii. The sequence goes on from VWZK01003336.1 coordinate 30,887, forward strand.
AAAAAAAGTGAAGAAAAGAAATAACTGAATCTACATTTCAAAGATTTGAAGCATTTACTGGAAAGCCATGGGATTGAAAAAACCTTTAATCCTTCCCTTCTAAGCTAAATATGAAGAAATTCTTTTCTTGAGCCCTGTCACGTTACAGGGTGAAGTCACTGGAAGGTTCTAATTGACTTCAGCTGTGGAATACAGAAGGGATGACGAAGACACTTGAACGCTACAAAGAAAACTGATGAATTCTGTTTTACAGATTGCATAACAAAAGGGCTTTGTGAAAAAATCATCTCACATCGCTCTGTGAAAAAAAAAAAAGAGAAAAGCTCAGAAAATATTCCTCTTCTTGGTAGCAGCTGAACACTTGTACCAGTAAGGAAATGGCAGATGGCAGGAGCCATCTTCTTTCTGATACAGGAAATCTCTTTGACCTTGGACACTGATCACTTCATCTGTATCACTTCACAAAAGCCAAACCTGCTTCTGTGCTGTGGTTGAGAACGGAAGGTTTTAAGAACTTTGAGATTCCTGCATGAAAGCCACTACACATGACACTCGATAATCGTTAGCATATTATTAATTAGCTACTGATCATCAGATTCCAAGCTTCAAGAAGCAGAAGCTCACCAGACCGCCCACAGCTCCACATGGGGGGAATAACCACACCAACATACACATCGAGTGGTTTTTCTCCTCTCTTGGTTCCTTAGTAGAGAGAATTGTTCTAGGAATTTCAAGTTACATTATAAACCTTATCTTCCTAGCTGCAAAACCTAATCATTTTACTATGATTAAAAGAAGTAATGAAGATACCACATAAATCTTATCTTTTTATGACTGGAGTTGCAGGATAGGGGCTTGAAATGTAGGTGCATAGCTCGCTATACAGAAACGTAGAGGATTCACACATACATGCAGAAATAATGGAAAGTAGTCTCACTGTGAGAATCTGTCTTTCCATATCTTTCTATATATCCTACACTGAATATACTGATGAAATTTTAGCTGTAGCTTATGTGTGATGTTTATTTACTCAAACTATCCTGACCTTTGACAATCTCTCCTACTACATTTAAAATATTTTGAATCCAGTAATTTTTAAAAAAAAAATAAAATTGAAGAATATTTATTCCTGACCATTTTATTTGTTTTTCTCTCATAAATTTAAGGTGCTTCACATTAATAACATCCCTCTAGAAAAACAACAGAACTTATTGACAGATTTATTATGATTGAACATAAGAAAGTTTCTCAACAACAAAAAAAAAAAAATAAAAAAAAAAATCGGTTTTCACAAAGAAATACCAGATCACAAATGTTTCTCATATGGTAATGCTTCCTGCCTATAGAAAAAGAAGAAATACCACCTCTCAAAAGACATGTCTTCACTTTTGATAACTGCAATCATTTGACTTCAAGTAGCTGACCAGAGATTTTCTTTTGTGTTTGTGTGTACATTGCTGCCGCTGTTTTTAAGCACTCAAGCCCACAGATGATTTGAGCCAATATTGACCTTTAAATATCAGTTATACCACTTTGAGATAAATGAGTGTTGCTCCTCGAGAGCTGCATGAGGCACACAGCAACCTGGGGAATGAGTGGTTGAGGTGGTAGCGCAATCAGTAGTAGCTCTGCTTAATGAATAAATCCAGGTGGGACAAATGAGAAATACTTGAGCTTTCAGTTTTTAAATGTCTCAGTCAACAAAAAAAACAGAGGAGAAACAGGGACATTTTTAGCCTCTTTTCCATTATCAGAAATCACTGAACAGTGGGTCAGCTCATCTAGTATTCAGTGTGACAGGAAAGCCATAAGGAAGGTTACTGCTGTTATCTTCTCTTGCATTCCATCGTGAATATTTTAGCTCTGGACACTGACCAGGCTTCTTGTTCCCTTTTTCTGCTGCCTTCTAGCCCTTCTGGGATTGACACCACCACCTCCCATCTGGGCAGCGTGAAAAATAACCTGGGAATCAAAAGCAGTTGCCATTCAGTGCTTTTGGTGGTCTTTATGACACAGGCCTAATGGCTATGTTCCTTCGGCACACAGCTCAGGAACATTCAAATTAAACAAAACACAGATTATTTCAAATTTACTCAAAATATAGGAGGTCTTGGAATTTCAATGTGACTGTCTTCCATACTTCTACTTCCTGCACACCCTAATCACCCTGGTTTTATTACTCCCTGCACCTGAATTATTGTTCTGGACAAATTGCTGAGGCAATTCCTAAAAAGAAACATATTTTAAATGTCAAAAAATGCCTTTCTTTTCTATGGTTCAAAACGAAGCACTGCAATTGTTTCCACTACTAGAATCCAACAACACTGAAAAACACAACACAGCACAACAACTGAAAAAAAAAATATATATATCTGCAGTTCCAATAGCAAAGTGTTTTCCTAGAATATTTTTTCCTCCAGTAAACTGCTCGTAAAATAAGTATATGATTACAGAAGATATTATCAATTAGAAATGTATTTGAGGAAGAAATTTATCTTCTGGGTAATGGGTGCCATTATTATTTTGCAGTTTTCTTAAAAATCTCTGGTACTGGTTAATACCAACCTGTATACTTCATGAGACTGATTCCTCACCGGAGTTCATTTATACTTTAAATTTGCACATGATAAAATACAGAGATGCACAATTAGGAAATAAAATCTTCCAAAAAACAAGCAAACAAAAAAAAACAACCAAACAAACAAAAAGGCTCGAAATTAATTGTATCTGTGAGTAGAAAGTATTATATGCAAAGTACTCCTACTGCCATTCACACTTTTGTTTTAATATAGTTTAAGGTCAAATCATCTCTAATGCAATGTGACATGTGGCTAACATGCAGATTCCCTAATGTAATGTTACAAGAATACACATCAATATTTCAAAACTAAGTGGAAAGACAAACACAATTCATCTTGTCTAAACACACATTCTATTTTCCCTGCATCATCCTCAGTAGTTAAAGACTATGATCTACTGTAGACATTTCCAAGAATATAAATCTTGCAGCAGTTGCTAATGATTCTCTGGCAATGACATAAAAAATGAGAAATCTAGCTTTAAAAAAAAATAAATCTGCAAATTAAATGTAAATTCTCTTTTCTTATGAATCAAGAAAGTGCTTCAGAGATATGCCTGGAAGAAACAACTAATAGCCCAGTACGGAAGTAATAGTGGAAATATTTTATTACTTCTACAGCACTAATTACTACCGTTTAAACTGATAGTTGTATCAAATCATGTAACTTAGTTGATATATCAGAACTATTCAAATAAACCCTTCCTCTACTCGTCAGGACCATGTATTAGAAAAGGACCTATGCTGACATCTCTGAGGGGTGACATAAGAGGCGTTTGTCAGAGGTTTTGTGACATACTGAAGGATTTAAAATTATATGGACATCACTATAAGATACCTGCATATTTCTTGAAATAAAACAGAATCCATGGACACCTAATGGGCAGTCAAGACAAGGTGATGCAGGATGCTCTTGGCCCATGATACACAGTAGGATGGAAGAAGGATAACAATCTCCTCAGGATATGTCTATGTACCATTGATAGTTTTGGGATTCCTCTTTTCCTTCATAGTTTTCAGACAGATGAGGATAGTGCATGGAACTGAGCAGGCACATATCCATTATGTTATTATCACAGGCCACTTGCATATATTTCCCAGGCAAACTCATTAGCTCTGAAAACACAATAAATGGTATTTAGTAGATTTCCATCTATTTTAGATCTTATATACTCCTATAGGATTCTTTCAATGATAGGAAAGTTGCAAAGTAAAATTATACACAAAAAAATTCAAAAGCGTCCTGATTTATAAAGAACATACACAAAAGATGCCACACTCCACACAAGGCAGATATTGTACTGAACTCAGAAATTTGACATGCCCCACAAAATGGAGCATCTCCGTCACACTAACCCATCACTAACATTGGAACAAAACAAAGAATACTCCATTCGCATGAAATTGTTTGATTTGTGCTTGAAAATATTATCTTAAAGATGAATATTTATCTCTTACATATAATACAATCTCTCATGTATAATACTATTTATATATTTATTAGCAAGTATATGGTACAGTTATGAATTCAGGGGGTTGCATCTCTCTTGATAAAGGCCTCAATCTAAGCAGGAGGGAACTCCGTAAGTATCTGACAGCAACTAATGCTAATGTGAGGCAGAGGAGAAGTTAAACTCTTATACTCTAATTCCCAACTTTTATTCTATTTCTGCAAGAACTAAGATGACTGTCATCTCCTCATAACAAGAGAATAAGCTCTATTATCTGCAGCTGATTAGCACTCCAAAGACGGTTATTTCTTCTTTGTGTTTCAAAACAGAGGTTCAGTTTTTAGCTATATGTGGTAGAAGTGCGATGGGTTATCAAAACCCTCTACTTAAGATGAAGAGGAAACTGCTGAATGTATGATAATACGTAGGAGAAAAGTACTTAAGTTTCAGGGCTCAATTCGGATATTGAGATAATTCAGACATTTCAGTGTAACTACCCCACATTACAGATGTAGACTGCAATTACTTTGCAGTGAGTAGCTAATATTTGTGTCTTTTCTGAATATCGATACCTGAATACTGATATTCACATATTCACGTCATGTAACTCATTACCCCTGACTGGCAAAAATAAGTTCATATAAATAGATGTATCTTCAAGCAATTTCCAGTAGAAATTGCTTGATATGAAATCATATCGTAGGTATAGGAATATGCTACAAAATGAAGAAAGACTCCCAACCAAAAAAGGTACTGAATATCTTTTCTGGAACAGAATTCATGATGGGGGAGATAAATAAATACATTTTTTTAAAAATAATGAAACTACATACTTAATATATGTTTTAGTACATGAAAGAAGTTATATGGTGAAGGTGTTAGCAATACATAAGAGAGAACTTTATGGCCTGAAACTTTCAGTAAACCCTATCATGTATGTTAATCTTGTCATTCAAATGCAATAAACCTATAGAAGTTTAGACACAAATGACAAATAATTAACTCAAAAAATTACGTTTGTGTTGCCCCCACCCCCCACTGATACTTGCTATAAATTATGTATCAGATATTGAGCAGAAGATAACGGCAGAGAAGGTTCATCAAAGTCTCAAACTATATTGAAATCAAGTAATCTGTTTTCTTTGTTACTTGTAATACAAGCAAACTGCATAACTCCATGATCATTTTATTTCCACCAATAGCTGGAAAAGCCTCATACAAACAGGGAAAGGATCCACCTAGACCCAACTAGTTATCAGTATTTGAAAACCTGTTAAATGTGTCTATTAGTAAAATAAAAGCATTAGCTAGAAATCTGTATTGAAGAGAGGAAATAACTTCATAGGTTTTAAAATGACTGCTCCTAATTAATCTAAAAGTTTATAATTGTGCTGATTTAGGGATAACTTAATACTGAGAGATCTAACCTGCTCTAACATATTCTGTAACCTGTATGTCAGGTAGTTGAGCAGAGCACCAGACACATCATCTTTCTGTTCTTTAATGATTTCTTTCCCTTTCCTGCTTGCATTTCGTTTTTACAGCTCCTTCTCTTACTGTTTTTTTTCTGGTGTTATTACGTTCATCAGAGCCATAAACAAACAAACAAAGCACAATACTCACTGATTGCTATTTTATATTGTAAAATTTGAAGATACAGTATTTCAGAGACAGAAAAAAAAAATCTGATTGCCAAGATAGTACTCGTTCTATTTCTGGAGTAACCACCAATAGCTAAAATCACATTACAATAACAAAAGCCACAATTTTTCCAATGATGGTGAAGAAATAAATATTCAAACTGCCCCTAATAAAAAGTTTTCTTAAGCTCCTTTAGCCTTCTATTACATTTTTTTTGCAAATTCTGTTTCTAGAGAAATTACGCATAGATCAGAAGACACGCACACTGGTCCACCTTTGTCTTTAAACACAAAAGATCCCAAAAGTTTCTTGACATTTTCATCTCTTCTTTTCTGTAACTATGGAAGAAAATTACTGTTGCTCTCTCTGGCCTCTCAGCCTTTTGGTAAACAGTGGGATCTCCTGCAGAAAAGATGGCTGCAGTTTTAACATATTCATCAATTCTCATGATTAACAGGCCTGGCTATTTTTAACTGAAGCGGTCATTGCTGTTCAAGTTCTCAAGATTGACATCCAAGGCTTGTCCAACTATTAACTATAACCTCTCAGGTTTGGATCCTCTCCCAGAGGAGAGCACATCCACATCGCTCTCTAATGTAGCAATGCACATACTCTTCCATGCTGCTTCTCTAAATCTATCTAAAATAGCAGGGTCAGAAAATACTTCTGTGACTGTATACAACCAAGGAAAAAAGAAACCACATGAAACCATGTAAAACATACTTAAAAGGGATCAACACTGCAACCTTCAGAGCTCCAAGAGATTTTAAAGTGGATGAGCTCTCATGGGGACCTGAGTTGGGGCTCTAAGTAACCACAAACCTTTCTTTTCCAAGGGGCAGTCATTCTTGGATACACTGCTCAGGAAAGCTTAAGAAACTCTGGAAAAAACAAAACAACATGATTGTGATATTTCCAGTTCTAACCATGGATGACATTTATACCTCTTTAATAATTAAAATTATACTTCTTTAAGAAGCAATAACCAGCAAGTCAAAAATACCGCTTGAAGATTGCAGTATCTCCATATTTTTATAATGAGCAAAAGCCCTGAAAGCAGACTCTGATTTCAGCTTTGTGGTTACACAAAACTCTAAACTATGCAGATGGAAAACAAACACATTTTGGAAAAAAAACCCTGATTTAATACTAGGGGTTTGCTTTCTTTTTAGTCCATCAAAATTGCTGCATGTTCAGACCTTGATTTTGTTTCAGGGCCCAGTCTCAGGACTTTCTGGCATTTAAAATAAAGACGTTGCTCATAAGACCTCAGGAGTTCACTTGGATTCAGATCAAAATGACAAAAATTTAGCAAGTCTGAGAGTGAAAACAAACTCTCAAAAAAATTAATAGCCTCTTTGCAGCAGTATTAAAAATGGAATTCCTTGGCCTCTGATTGTGTTGTTTTGATATGTCACACGCTGTTACATCAGTCATGTTCTGTTATGCTAATACGTTGAGATGAATCACAGTAATGCCACAGCAGCCAAGACATGTCAAACACCAATACCTTGACATAAAGTGAGAAACAGCCCTTATGTATGCTTAGGCCTTTGACTCACCATCTCACATTCCAGAAAAAACACATAATCCAAGTTCCATGCACTTACTGAAAGAAGAAAATGAAGCATTTTTCCCTTCGGATGGATTTTGCTTAAAGTAAAAACACTGGAGAAGTTGAAATACTGTAAGGTTTCATCTTCTCAGATTATCACCTTCCCAGTTTAAAGACAAGTATATTAATAAATTCACCCTGTTGTCATGAAAAAGCTAGTCATTGAAGTCTGTAAGAAGGAATGATGAGAAGACAAAATACCAAGAAAGCACAAGCATATTTTGTTTCTGTGACGTTAACACATTGGAGGTTCTGTTACCTCCAGTAAGGTAGCAAAATGACAGTGTAGAATTCTCTCTTTATTTTTCCTAATGAATTATCAGCAACAGCTAAACCAGAGAAGAAATTATTTGAAATAAAAAACTCAAATTTAGGTGACAAAAGTGTCTGTAATTTTAACACAAAGCCAGGTCACTGGTCAAGTTTTAACTTCTTTTCGAGTATCTAGAAAAAAATCCCCCCCAAAACCCCAAAGAAAGCCTTTTTTAAAAACAAAACAAAACAAAAAAGTAGGTTGTCAAAGCAGACACTCTGGTGATTAAATTCAGTGACTGCTGGTACCTTTCAATAATAAGTAACTCTGCTAATGACAGTGGTTCCTGATGCTACAACAATCCTATGAACTGTACTGATACTTAAATTAAAAGTAACATCTAACAGAAAGTCTTCATTTGGTCAGTTGATCAGATGATTTACATCTGTAGTCAAATCACTTCTTCATTTTCCTTTAGAGGCTGAGTACATTAATCTGTATTTTTACTGCTTTTTCTGGTAGATCTGAAGCACAATTTCCCTCTACCCAATTTAAGTATGCAGCCATGTCTATGTTATTCCCCTTTTGTAGCAAAAATTCCAGGGAACGGACCAGTAAGGACTCAATGGCAGACTGTGTGATAGCAACTTCATGGACTCTTTAAATTATTCCACTGCAAGTGTCAACCTCACACTGCATTTACATTTGGAAAGTTAGTCCTCTTGAACTCACTCTAGGCATCATACAGACTCAGAGGACTAGATTTAATAAGAACAACTTGGTCAGAGTAGCTTCAATTTATACAAGTACAAAGGGAAGTCGTTAGAGATGCAGTTCACATAAAAGCCATGCATTTATGCATTTCCATGCTGCCCCTTTTTTGACTTTGGCAGAAGAACATGAGGAGAAGAAAAAAGGAAGATCAAAAGCTATGAAAGTTTTGCAGGAAGCTGAGTTAGTTCATAAGACCATAGAACAAAGTAATGTTACTTCCTAAGCTGATATGGCCTTAAGTGTCTTAAATATGCCTTGAGCTTGCCGGAGGCGAACAAGTACTGCAGACCATCCTACTTCCCCTCTACTTTTTGTTCATTCATTAGGAGAAGTTTTCCGTGTCATCTCTTACCTACCTCCGTCTTCCTCTTGCTCTGAAAGCTCTTTAGTTACTTAGAGAGTATGTCTGCAAAATGTGCTCTCACTGACTCCCTCATCTCCTACACATGTGCGCACATACACGTGGACATGACTTTTCTTTGTATAAAAATGGGTTTTGTTTAATCTTTCCATATAAACAGTGTTGCTGTGATATCCTTTGCCTGTAGCTTTGCTATGGTTTACAGAATTCCCAGCTGTCACTAAATTCATGTGCTGTTCATAAACCTAACTGATTTTTCTGGACAGCTGTTCATCTGGGCATAAACACATTAATTCTAATAGCCACATTAGTTCTACAAGTTTATTTGTTTAGTTGTGGTTTTTAACTCAGTATAATTACTTCTGACACCCTCCCATCAAATAAGTTTTTCTGGGTTGAGTTTTCTTACTTTCATTTGTTTTAAGCCATCAGCTACTTTTTTTTTTCCATAGCAGATGCTGTAACATGATGGACAGTCTGTCATAAACAGATGGACTTGGTCTAAATCCATCCTAAAAAAAAAAAAAAGAGTCTCATCAAGAATGAAGAGCTGGTCTCCTGAGAGTATCAGTCAATACTCAGCACACCTTCCCCGGTGTTTAGTCAGCACAACTCCTGGGCCAATTTCAAACAACTGACTCTGGGCATGTCAATAATAAATGGAAACAGTAGTAGTATTTTACCCAAAATACAGCAGTCTGCTTATCTTCATGCATAAGCTCTGTATTCTGGGATATTGATAGGATAACAGATACAGCATGGAGACAGAGGTATGGCAATATGGGAGGGAGCGAGCAGGTGGGGATAGAGTTTGGATCACAACTCCTATAAACAGAATAATTCAGCAAATGATCATAGAGCCAGTGAGATTGTCTCTGTCTCACGCACCTATAAATTCAAAGTCAGCAAGAAACAGTACTCTATATTCAGCACAGACATTCTTCTCAGTGCCGAGGGGAATGGGGCAGATTTCAATTCTATTGATTGACAAGTGTTTGAGTGATCTTCTGAAGCAGACTGCCTCTTCACTTCTTCTGGGGGGTCACTATCTTTCATTGCTCATCAGACCAAGAATCACTACCTGCTATCATCAGCTGGCAGACAGCATCATTATCTACTGGCCACAGCACAGTTAAACAACTTACTTATCTGAAAAGTCACTAATTTTTGATTCCTTGAGATTCTAGCAACTTGACCATAAAGCACCCCAGTATTTGTTCATTTCTTTAGATTTATGAGTGACTTGAACATCTGTGAAGCAGACCTGATATGCTTCAGCATAGGCATCCAAAACAAATTTATGTGTATTTCTGTTTATCCACTGTGATGATTTATCCACTTTTATAAAACACAGCACAAGTTCATGAAGTAGAAAAATGATCATTACTAATGGTCATGTCAGCTGGACTGCAGCAAAATGGTTAGGAACTCCTAGTTTGGTACATCTTCTACTTAAACTAGACCAGATAAAAGGATGAGGGGAAAAAGATGCAGAACACAAATGAAATTTTTGAAGTATGGAAGTTGGCTCACGTTTCTGTGCACTTGCTTCAATGTCATTCCAGAGGCATACAGGAGTTAAAGAAAAATGAAAGAGGGGAAGTAAAAAAAAAAAAAACGAAGAGGGCAGTGAAATGGATAAAAGAAAGGGAAAAGTGAGTAATAGGGAGGGATGGATGACTGGAAGTTAGAGAGTGCTATGAGACAAAGGCGGTGAACAAACCCAAGAGGTAACAAGATTATTCATCACTTGCATTGCCTTCAGGCAATATGGGAAGTGTGGACGGAGTCCTGCAGATCAGACTGTATTTGCAGGCCCTCAGTGCACAACTTTCCTAATAAGAAGTGGCACATTAAGTTTTACACAATCACCAACAATTTTGAAATTCTAACAGAACTGATCCACTAAATGAGATTCTTTACTTCCCTGAAGACACTAGTAACCTGAATGAAACCTCATAGCAGGCTAATTAATGTCTTTGTCACTCTATTTCTAAAGATGCTTGTACTGAAACTACTAATACCACTAACATTCTACTAGATGGTGTGAACAAACCACAGTTGAAGAAAAAGCCCCAATTGTTCAATGCATGCTTGTGATGTGATCTAGAAGAGAACGCTAGTCATGCTTGCGGTAGAGATTATGCTGCAGCAATAGTCATTTTTGCTTGATTGACCTCTTTGGCCTTTATAAACAAATAATGATAAATGCGTGTCTACTGTAACCTCAAATCATTAAAAGAATGTGGTCTTCCATAATCTCAATATAAGGGAAAACAGGATTACATCATGCTTATACACCAAAATTCAGACATGTGATCAACCTGCCTCTGCACGTCACTGTCCTTTGAGAGCTGACAACAAAGTAGAAAAAAAAGAGAAGAATTAAAAAACCCCACCTATTTTCTACAGACGTAAGATGTAGAATACACAAAATTCTTAGTCAAAAATATTTTTACAGTCTTCCTTTTAGTTTCATTTCCAGAAAGGTTCTGTTTACTAGGTGGGTATCTGAAAAGACCTCAGACCTCTGCAAAGCACTTGCATAAAGCCAACCACAGAATACTCCTCAGGTATTTCACAAACATCAGCTGCAAAGGATGGCACAGAAAAAAGCAAGTGGATTTTCCATTATTCCAGTGCATTTATTATGTTCTGATGACTGTTGTGATAAGGAGGCACAAATCAATTCGGATTTTACATTTCATAGAATTGCACATACGTCACAGTATTTTGAGTCTTTCTGTGTAATCTGTAAGATGCCATCAGCGCAATAAAACTGTTTCTATCAATTGCACCACCATAACAAATTTTTCTGGAAAACAGAATAGAATTTTTGGTTGAAGATTGCCAAGGATTGAATGAAAAGCCATCCAGTAGACATTACAATTGGAGATTTTTTTTCTAATCTGCCAGAATGAGATGGCTTAAAGCTGGAAGAAATTATCCCATACCCTTTCTCTTGTTAATATAGCGATGGAGTAAATATACTGCATCAGAGCAGACTGAATTTCAGAGTATTTCAGGATTGCCTGCCGCTGTAGTTACGCTTTGTTTTACTCTCCAGGAAGCCAAGCCAGGCAGAATCTCCTGGTTTACCAGTGAGGGATCTGGCAGCCATCTGCAGAGCTCCAGAACTGAGTATGACTCATAGATGAGGGAGGTACATTATTCATGAGATGTTCCAGGGTTGCTTCCACTCTTGTGTAAGAGGTGAAAAGCTGTGTCAGCAAGCAGGGCTGCTCAGTAAATTGAGTTCTGGGTAGAGGTTCATCTTGGCAGAGATGTAGCTCCTTATCTGTGGATCCCAGCAATGCCAGGGACTTGGCAATTCAACAGCTCGCAACGCTCAGCTCCGTGGAGGAGCAGGCTGCTTAAAGAACTGTCCCCTTTTGCTGCAAGACATTGCCAGAGCACTCCTTATGATCTGTATTTTTGAGGTGTAAGTGTCCTGGAAGTCTTGATGGTATTTTATGGTGTTGGTGGAGTCAAGAAAATTCATCACCAATATCACAGATTGCTGAAAGCTTAAAATCAAATTTAAGAGGCAGGCAGAGGCAAGAAACATGCTGTCTGTTTCTAGACCCTTTTTTAGGTCTCTCAGAAGGATAAAATGCAAAATAGAATGACTAGGTTCCAAAAATATGAGTTACTAGTACATGATAAAAGATGTAGTGAATTCAAAAAGCCACAGAAGGACATTCTGGAAAGCCTCCTGGCCTCTTCACCTGGGGAATGAGAGTAGTGGGGATTGAGAACATTGTCGCTGAGGTAACTGCCATATTTTCTAGAAGCAGCTTTAGCTTCTGTAGACACCTGTCTCTCCCTTAATGACACCAGCTGCTCACCAGGATGGTGGCAGAGGTGAGGTAGCATTGATTATTTTGCTGTTTTCAGCCGACAGTCTCATAATTCCTTCTGGAAATCGGCATTTCATGTTCCAACTTCTGAGAGCATAGTTTTCTAACTATCATCAGCTCACAAATCTTCTTCAATATACGAACCTTTCCCAAAGTTCCACTATGGCAGTACTCTAAAATATCCCTGGATGAATGATTTTGTCAAGTCTAATCATCTTGGAGATGACAGATGAGATTTCAATTTTCTTATATCTGGACTACAATTTACTCAAGCATGAGCTTTCAGCACGAGGGAAGACTCTGCATAAGGGCATTGTGTTGACTGCGAAGGCTTGGTGATTTAAATTACCTTTTTCAGGACAATTTTCAACTTTGCCAGGGAGACTCCCTAATCAGTGATCCATATAATTACTTTTCCATGTAGACCAAACGAGAACTGCTCACTAATGCTCTAAATACAAAGGCATCAGTGTTTAAATATCTACAATCATAAATACTACCAGATGCAAAATTTTCCAATGGGTTTTGTTTGGATATAGTGGTGTAAAATATATAAGTATATAAAGACACTAGAAATCAAAAGATTCCTCTGCAACAGCAAAGAATTATTGGTGGGAGTTGCTACAGTGCTTGATTTCTACTGGGGACTTACAGCTGATGATACCCACACACCTGCAAATGAGTGCTCTGATCACTGGAGTATTGGTCGTTCTTGTTTCAGTGGTTTCCAATGAAAGGAAAATTTTTTTTCAAGCATAATCTATAAAAACTAAAATAGTAAAATAATTCCACTACAAAAATGTATAGATATAATAAAATCAGCAACAAAAGATCTAAAACCTCCAAGTTAGGTTGTTGGTTTTTTTTCCTCCTGGACAGATAATTTCAAAATGTCACAGGCTCCCTTTGCCAAGCCCCGGACACAGAATGGTCAATCTGAGACCCAAGTGACAGCCAAACAATGCTCTGTCTCTTTCATTTTAGGTCACTGCTCCAAAAAAAAAAACAAACAAAAAAAACAAACCAAATGTTAAAGGCCTTATGAGAGATACACTTTTATGTATATTTTTTTCCTACTTAGCATCTCAGTAAAAGGAAAAGCAACTACATGAAACGATGACAGACTTGTCAGTACTGCTAATACATCCAGTAATTGTATTTGTCCATTTTTATCATAAAAATAACTCATTCACTCCTGTGGTCAGTAATCATTTTTATCTGCAACTAAATAAGATCTTAATTTGAGTAATAAAAACCTCTATCTTAGATATACTATGCAAGATTATCAATTGGTAATCATTTTTTTCATACATGGTAGGGACCTCACACCATGTATTAGTCAATGCTCATGCTCAGCCTGAGGCCATTCATATATTTGGTGTAGCATCCAGATTCAATGATGGTACTTGTAACACTTCAAATATTCCCCAATTCACAGCGATTGAAACAAAGCACACAGAAAGCGTGTACTCCTCTTGAGAGATAACACCACACCAGCTCCGGTGAAAAACACAGTACAGAAGGAATATCACTGTACCCTAGCTGATAAACTATATCTCCCAAGGCTTCAATTTCTCTAAGCAAGTTCAGAGATATCAACATTACATGCTAAAAATACCCAAACCAACCTGCCTAGAGGCACCTGCAATGTTCTCGGCCTAGAGATCCCAACTGTACTCAGACCTTCTGTGTCCAACCCTAACTATTAAAATAAGAGAATTCTGCATGAATTCTGTTCTTTCCACATATGAACACATGATTAGTATGAGAATCCCACATAACCATCTTTTTCTTTGCAAGTTGTAACTTCGGTGATGCAGGTTGAAATTTCAGAAGCTACAGCAGAACCATCATTTAAACTTAATAGCTTGGTCTTCTAGCTTCTGTGTGGGAAAAGTAATAAGACAATGTCATCAAGTACAGTTCTAATATGCCTTGTAGTTATGGCACCAAACTCTAATTACACTGTTATTTGAGAATTTCTTTTTTTTTTTTTTTTTTATACTTCAAGGGAATAGGAAACCACCCAGGAAAGCATGGTTGTGAATTTTAATTGCTGAGCTTTAATCACAAAAAAATAGTGAGAAAGGGAATTAGGCAAACACAGTGTAGCAGGAAAAATGACTCCTATCTATGCGATCTGCCATAATGACAGCTGGGGCTGTCAAAACTGGCACTTGAGACTCCACAGAATGAGACTTTGAAAAATACATACAGTCTGAACTCAAGCTAAGCTTAACATATCTTCTGCACTTCTAATTCTCAATACCAAAATATTTGTAGTAGAGGCTGCAAGACAAAATAAAACCCCTCAAACTAGGTTAGAACTTCAGCTGACAGAAGTCTCCACTCCACCGACTTTCAAGGGATAATTAAAGCAAGCAACAACTCAGTCCCAACTATTAAACATGGGGTTTACCAAATAATGGCCTAAATTTGTGATTTGAGTTCGGAAGGAACCAAGAGACTGTTGTACTCCTAGAAGAAAACACATATACACAAGAAATGGTTCCCTTTGCTGAAGTTTTAATTCATTTGATAATGCATTCTAAAAGCATTTTTCGTTTTCTATTTTTAATGTGGTGAGCTACTTTCTGTGAACACCAAAACTTGAATTCAATTGTAGTTATAGAAATGTAAGGCTACACTTGCTGTTTCTATGCAGAATGTCACTTCAGATTTTCTCCCTCTTATATACTGAACTATACCAAAATTAATTCTAGGACTGTGCACATTTTTCAACACCATTTTAAAACCTTAACAGCTGACAACAGTAATTTAATTTCATTTTTCACATATTCTAAAAATTCTTGAGAAAATTTGATTCAAAGTCCATTTCCTGCAAACTCTGTCATTTGCTTTTTCTCACAAGGATGTTTTCTAGGAGCAATACTGTTGAGAATTCCCCATTTCCAGAGAATTGTCTGTAATTCAGGGCAAATTACAATCTTCAAGAAAAAAAAAAACACAACACAACAGTAAAAAAACAACAAACCCCACAGTAAAGACGAGAGGGAAACAATAAAAATGAAGCCAGAAAGGTATAAAGTCAAGCATTACAGAAATGACTACAGTTCCTACGAGAGATATGTTCTCCAGATGGTTTAGTACTGAAGGCAAAGCATCATTATTTAGATGTATTTTATGCTTCTTCGAGAAAAGAAATCCAGTGTTTCCCTCTGATTCTGCACTGCCTGTTTCCCAAGAGCATTGCTCTCAACTTAGGAGACACACAAGTGGCTGTCCCTGTCTCACGCTTGCTCGCGTTCTTCTTCCATCCAGCACATTACCTACATAACTTCCAACCATTTACTGACTCATCAGACGTGCTGTCAAGCTTCATAAGTCTCACTAGGAGTAAACTCTTTCCTTCGTATTCATTTGAGCTTTATTGCATGAACTGGTTGGGTTTGTTTTTTTTTCTTTTAATGACCTGAATTTGGAGACACAGACATTTGATGCTATTGCAGATATGTTATTTCTCTACTACGTTTTATAGGTAAGAGGTGATTTAACTGCTAGAACATTTATATCTAGAACTGCCAGGAATTCACAAACAACTATTATTATTATAGCCAAAATATCCAGGACAAAAGAGATTTAAGGATTTCTTTCAGTTAACTGCTAAACAGAAATCCCTGTACACCTTTTTTTTTTTTTCTAATTTTATACTGTAAAAGGGAAAAAAAACCAGACTGACGCATCCAAATATTCTTGTGTATTAAACTCATGAAAAGTGTGTTTTGACTATTAGTTTAACATTTTTCACAGATCAGTAAATACTGAATTTTTCAGGAAATTTCTTTTTATCCTTATAGCATGGTAATAGGAAATATTTATTTCTTGTCCTGTCAAACATTCTATACATGAAAAACAACGATGGGTAAAAGGGACAACCTGTGAGGTCAGCAATGAGACAGCAGTAACTGCTGGTGAAGCCCAAGTTGTGAATCTTTATCTGGGCTGCTGCCCAGATACAGAGTTTATCCTGTGTTTCTTGAATACTTTAGACTTCTTTACTTTATTTTTCATCCATATATTCATTACAACTATTTCCGTGTGAAAAAAGTCACTGATGCTTAAGTTTTCTGTCTGTAGCAGACGGTGCAATCTATTATACACAATCTTTCCAAATGCTTAAACTTTACTCACGAGAGTCTTGGTGTCAGCTGGTACATAACCCTAACATGAAATCTGTTTTCAGCTCCTTATATGAGGGATCAATTGAAATCCAGGTGCACTAAAGTGCAACTACACAAAGTTTATGTTATTCTTTCCTAGATAACTTCTCTGAAACACTATTTCTAACCCAACTCGGTCCTTTTTTTTTTTTTTACTTTTAACTCCTAGGAATAGTCAGTCCATAATAATAAAGAAATATATTAATAGGCTGGATTTGGATCTACTTTGAGCTTTTATTTAATCTTCTGCATTTCTTTTGTTTCTTCATAGTGCAAATTTGAGTAAGTTTCAAAGACATTAGCCATAAAATTATATATCAGAGCATAACAGAAATCATACAAAGATCTGAAGAAAACCTCAAAAGAACTCATCTGAAGGAAGAGAATTTCCAAACTTGGCAGTATTTTACATTACAAGACAGTACATTAATAATATGTCACGGATGAAGTGCAGGTGAAGAATTTAGATTGGAGGGTTAATGACATAATTTCCACATCATATCAGGCAACCTCAACCAACTTCAGCTGGGCTTGTACTGCCGTGAGAGGTCAAGTATTTTAGTTTGTACAAATAATGAAACACACCTCAAACATTGCTCTTTTTTCCTCTACAGGGGAAACTCAGAAATGAAAGGATAAAGTATTTCTTGTGGCTAACCCGCAGATTGTGAAAATACGAAATTGTATCAAGTATTTCACCTTCTCTTTTCTCAGAGCCAAGGTACTAACTTCTGAGTAAAGGCCTTAGCATCTAAAGAAGCATCTCCTTGGACTATAAATGATTAGGAAAGATAGAGTCTGCCCTGTGATACATCTTTCAGAGAATCCAGAAGGTCTGAAAATATCCTATAATGGGGCCAGTCTTTCTGACCCTGTGGGTAAGGCACCAGTGCTAGAGAGCAGATATCTCACCTCCTGTCCCAGCTCTGCCACACAATCATCACCTGAAAACTCATTTATCTCTTCTCCTGGAGAATGCGAATATGGCTAACTAATTTACCATATAAAATAGCACATTATCAATCACATCAAAATCTCAAAAGCAAATAAAACTAATCTCACAGCTAACTTCTGTATCACTGTTATTAGACTGGTGACTAAAGCCTGCAGGGCTACAAGGGGAATTGTTCTAGCTCACTTCTCCAGAGGTAACAGTGAGCTCTAGCCACGTTCCTACTAACTTCCAGATATTTATACTGCAATTCTGAAAAGAAAAAAATAAAATAAAATAAAAATGCATGTAATAAGCTCCTGGGCTTCAATGGGCCACAGTCAAATTTCCAGCTCTGTGACTCTCAGCACAATTTCTACCTCCTTTAATTCAAAATGATTTTATTAGGTCAGTGGAATTCCAGTCATTTACATCAACTATAAAACGCTGAGGGACAGAACTGTGAAAGAGCTGCAAGGACCTTCAGAAAGTACACAGACACAGCAAGCCACACGTGTTACATAGCTTCACTGCATTTTGACAAGAAAGAGATTCAGTTCAGTCATTTTAACAGGTCTCTACCACGCAACTCTAGTAAACTAAGGTGAAGGATCACACTAGAAATTGTGAGGTAAAAAAGTAAACTGCAAAAGAGTCCCTTCCATGCACCATGTTAGAATAGAGCTAGTGGGAGGATGAACCCAACATGAAACACTGGGTGTAAAAAGTGGGGCACGTGTAAAATTTCTTCCATCAAACTAAGCAAGCTATGCGGTTGTGCTGAAAGCATTCCAGCAGTCATGGTGGGTTTTCCTGTTATCTGATGCCATAGCAACAATAATCCATTTTAAAAATTGTAGTAAGAAGGTAATATATTATCATGACAGCTGCATTAAATGACTGCCTCTCCTGTGTTATGCTCTTGACTTTACACAACAACGTTAAGATGCTTTTTAACTAAGTTTTCAAGATGAAAATAACATGGTGTCAAAATATTTTTTCTAACCAATCAGCACTATTGAAAAACATCACTGAGCTTTGTGTTTCCATGACAACTAGTCTCAAATGTTACAAAACTGCACCAAATTTGCTTACAAAGAAGGGTTCTTAGAAGGAAAAATGTTTCATGTAACATACTATGCCATATAAGCTTACATACATAATGTTCACTCATAACAACAACTGCATTGGTTTAAGTTTTGAGATTTACATTTCTCATAGGAACTTTTCATGTTTGGAAGGGACATAATATGTTTTGTTTCTCCTCTGTTGAAATAAGGTGTAGATTTAGCTATGAATCATTGATTTCAAGGTAGCTGCAAAACCTCTAAACAGAAGAATCTGAAACCACTATTGCCATCAAAGAGAGCAGGAACAATTTTGGCCTGGGTAGTTGGCTATATAATTAAAAGAAAAAAATATATATATTCTCTAGCTTCCCAGTGTTTTTCCCCTGGTTATTTGCATCACCATCAACAGCTGAGAAACTCAACTTCATTGCTTCTTCTAAAGGCAGCTCATCTTGTGATTCCAATGATTTGTGGCTAAGGAAAATAATCCCCTTAATATACTGGCAGAGATGCCTTATCAAACACAGTCTGCTACAGGATTAATGATTTATTATCAAGTCTAAAATCACTCACTGGCATAGTGCGATTAGTGGAATAAACATCATCAGTGTATTATCAAGAAAAAAACTAAATTTCATTTATAGTGGATTTGCAAATAAGCAATTACAATTTACAATCCATTTACAATGGATTACCGTGTACTTTAAGAGGGTTTTTTTTTTATTAACAGTGGGGAAAAAAAAAATAAATTTCATTGCTATTCCACCTACCCTGTTAGTAACAAACTCTTAAAGCAGACAGTAAAATAATAATGATAGTGCTTAAATTAGGTATCCTTTGACAATTAACTTGAATTTCTAATAAAGCAGTACTACCCTTTTTCCATAACACTGGTATATGCATGTTCAGGGACTGTGAGAACTACAGAAGGAATCAGAAAATGGGGGGGTTATAACCTGCATGAAGTGAAGTAGAAGTCAAGGATTTAGAATCATGATTGACTTTTAAATGCTTATAGAATATTCTTCTAACTCACCTTACTGCAGATGTGACTTCCTTCTGATTAAAAGAAGGATTTTGATGTCACTAACAAATGAGTTCGAAGTCGGTCAGAATCACAGTTTTAATTGGTTGACATAACCCAAGCTGGTACTTTATTACAATATGGACATGAAATCAAAAGAAAAGCGATGTCAAAGAGTTGTTAGATACTTGATTCATTGTTAATAGACTTTATCACATCTGTCATTCTTGTGACCTCCACTAGAAACATTAAAGAATAGTATTTTTCATGACTAAAACAGAATGAGAAAATTCAGAATTTGTGAGCTTTATCTAGAGGTTCATTTCATGACTGGTATTGCTTTGAGTACAGTAATCAATCTTTCAGAAAGTGCCTTTAGAAAGTGAGGGTTCTGTTCTACCCTGGCTCAGATACTCTGGGAAAGACTGCTGAAAGCCCTACCCACATTACAAAGCGACAGCTCAGGACAGTCCCTTCCAAATGATTCCTAGGTAAATGATGAAATGAAAAAAGATTCTCAAATCCAGACATTTTCAAGCGATTTGTCCGCCTAGTTGGCAAGTTCCAGTTGAAAGACAATTCTACGGCAAAGAACAGGATTCAATGAAGCACACTGCGATCAATCTAAATGAAGTATGAAACATAAAACGTTTCTCTGCATTGATTTCACTACATCTTGCAATAATCATTCCAGCCTCCTTGATTGACTCTTAAAATTATAGCACACATTTTTCAGAGTGACTTGTCTATACCATCAGACGCGTTCTGGCACAAAGCACTTGTTATTAAGTATCCTTTACAAAGTGAGGTTGAAACCAGACAAGGCACATTCAGGTTCTGCCTGGATGGTAGGAAACAGCAACAAACAAAACTTCTGAACAGAGTGAGGAAAGCTGAGGAAATGACATTGTTTTATAAGGATCAAGAGAACAATCTGCTTTGGAACCTTGGCTTGATGTTAACTTGGCTACACAATTGGCCTTTGTCAGATGCGCACAAGGCCTTTGTACGCACTCTTCGCAATATTCTTATAATCTTATTTAAAAATAGCACTGATTTCTTTCTATTTAAAGACTTAGAGTCCATAAGCAGTTCATTATTTAGCAAGTAATTAACTACCAAAACAGTCACTGTGAGTTAGCAAACTATAACCATGTGTGCTCAACAGATGGAAGACACAGGTAAAGAAACCTAAGCACACTTTTTCACATGATGGCAGCATCAGAGAACAGTGAACTTCATTTCAACACTCCCAGAACTGCTTGGAATTGTAGTGAAAACACTTCAAAAGTTTTGCCTTCTCTCCTAACTGCTATAAGTGCTTTGGATGTCAAACTCAAACAGGTCTGGATTTTCTTTGCTTAGATGCAAAAGCAACAATACTCTTACACAGGAAAAATCAGCCAAGTCCAGTATCAACAACTGTCTTTCATTAAGTGTTCCTGAGTCACTCTACACAATATGAGACACTTTCCATTTTGGAAAGCTTTTTGAGAAAGTAGAATGGCTTTGGATTTCAAAACCAAACCAAGCCAAATAAACACCACCACCCCCCCACCCCGATTCTGTAGCTAGCTTTTAATCCCAACAGACCATCTCAATTAAAAAAAAAAAAAAAAAAAAAAAAAAAAAAAANAAAAAAAAAAAAAAAAAGGCAAGACTAAGCAAAATAAATATTCAACCACTGAAAATGACACAAAAGTAACAAACATTTCTGCTGGACAACTCAACCTCTGACTGCTGTGCTAGCGCATGCATTGATCCCATTAAAACATACTGAGGATGGAAATGTAAGAACGTAGGCAGTGAGTCAGACCTACAGGTTCCTCTGTTCTGTCCTCAGCAGTGGCAAACTGCAGATGCACACTATGATGTGTCACTGTGGCTGGAAAACAAGGTGAATATGCAATGTATTTCTCTAAATAGGTATCCCAACCTCCAGGGAATGGCAGGACAATGAGGTTTTGAGCCAGAAGGTGGTTAGATAGCTCCAAATAGATTTTTATGTATTTGTGCATACCATTTTTGACCTATGTTTTTGTGGCAGAGTACCTTCAATTGAGCACACTCTTTCCTTTCTCCTGAGCTGATTTCAGTTGCCATGTTGTACTTCTTGTCTCGAAAGACACAACGAACATCATTCCCAGGAGGTCTCTATGCAATGCATGACTTGGAGACCTCTCTTGTGTGTATCAGTCATCCTTTCTCCTGGTTGAAGCGTCTTGGTGTATATCACTAGTCCTTGTTTGGAAGCCATTTCACACACTTGAACAGCAGTTTCAGCTTTCTCTGCAACTTTCACTTTTTCAGTACGCTCTTTTTCAAATGGCAGAAATAGGGCTACGAAAAATATTCAAAATGCAAGGACACTATGGATTTGTTGCAAAAGACCTAACGATGTTCTCTGGTTATGTTTTTTTATTCCTTTTCAGACAAGTCTCAGTATTTGAGATTCTTCTGGGGCATTTTTTTGAGAACTGAGCTAAAGTTTTCCCAATGTGCTTCAATCAGTTAACTCATTTTACTGGGTTAATGATTTCAACAGCAAAAATATTATCCCCTCGAACCTCCTATGGCAACATGGCACTTATTCTCCGCGTGCACTGCCAAGAACAAATGTGGTGTTGGGTTTATTAATGTTACCTGAAGCAAACTGTTGGCCTCACTGCCTCCAGCAAGAGGGCATGCCAAATTCACAGGAGAAGTAATCGTCTTGTTTGGATCTTCATTTCAGTAACTGCCCTCCCAAAATCCAAGAAATGAATTTAAGTCATTTACTAGCTGAATAGTAAGAAAAAAAAAAACCAATCCACCACCTATTGCTCTCTCTCAACCTTTTCAGTAAGATATTCTCTACTTTCACCATAAGCAAACAAAAAACATTATTAAACTTATTTTATGCACAGACCATTTAACTTTGTTCTACATTCCTCAAATGACTTAGCCCCACCTGCAGCGTTGCCAACTCACTAAGATAAATTAAAGAGGGAGGGACACATTTTCTAGGAGACAGTTTAATATATTCCTGTCTTTCCCCTGTGCAAGACTCTTCTCACTTTCTCACAATTACTCTTTGGGGTAAGACAGGAGCAGAAGGAAGGCTGGGGTTTCTTGTCTCTACGAACAGCACTGCAAGCTTTTTTATCAGTCTGGCCAGATAGTCTGGTCTCTACTTGCCAGTATCTAGGATTACATTTCAAATATGATAATTAACTGCCAGAATTACAACCACACTGTCATCAAAGGTAAAGCCAGATGCGCCCTTAAAAATTATACACAGGGTCATGTTCACTGCTGTTTGCTGTCCAGATTTTTGCAAAGGCTTGAGAGGACTCTCCACTCCAGTAACTGCCTGGTGCCACTACCTCAGAGCTGCCTTATGAAACTTTTGTAACACAGACAGAATTCTGCAGAGACATGGAAGCACACATGGAATAAACTGAAATAAGCTTAATACAGAAACAAACGTTTGGCAGTTCAAGACAATGATGGAGTAGCTTTTTGTTCAGATTAAGCGCTTCTCAGGTCTGATTAACACATTTGTGCAGAATTCATAAAGACATTGATGAATAAAAATCTATGCTGGACTTTGGGCAGGGAAATCCCTGGGTCTCTGGAGAGATAGCAGCAGTAGAAGCATGAAATCTTCCAGAATATCACATGTTTAAGCATGTTCAACATTTTAAAATTCAAAATATTCTTAATCCCACATGCATAATCAGACCCACACTGAAGTCACTCTTTTTCCACTTTTCCCAGGTCTTTAATGTGGCCAGGCAATTGAGAGAAAACAGCTTCAATTAGAGCAATTTTTACAGGCAAGTTATAAATCTTTGAATCCAGGAGTTTATAATAGCAACACTGACATAACTGTAATACAGCTTCACTGTAATAAATCAGTTGCTTGTCCTGCAAGTCACATTCTATAAATCAGAAATTTGGAATGTAAACCTCACCACTTGTTCATAAATCAGCAACACTGATCAACACTAGAAATAATATTTTGACAGTAAATCACATTTGGCAAAGATATTCCCCTGTGTTAATTCACTTAAAAAGTGCTTAAAGTTGTATTTCAGAACTTCTCCTGAGAGTCTCCTGAACAAGGCGCAGACGGAGTCTCAGTAATACCTCTGCTGGTACTTCAGACCTGTCTGAACAAATAATTTCCACCTAAAATGTGGCCAGGTACAACAACAGGCATGGGATGTGTAGGGAAATGCCTGTAACAGAGGAAAACAATGAGGCTGAAAGACACAAATAGGCTGTTACTGGTTTTGGCTCATTAGTTACTATCCAGCTTAATCCTACAGCTCTTGTAACCCCATCTCTTCATTAATAACTACAGTTTTCAAGCATATATCAGAAGTTCTACCTTAAAACGAAGAAAACCATATGAATACAAGATGTATTCTGGTTTATTTCCTGTTTTGCCAGTGCAAATGCACCAATGGTTTTCTTCAAAACAAACAAACGGAAAAAAAAACCCTGTGAAATTGAATTTCCAACTTGTAAAACCTTTTCTACTACAGTGAGAATGGCACTTTCTAGATAACACTTCTTCCTCGCACAAATGTTTAATGTGATGTGTATTTCTAAGTGAAAGCTGTTGATCTCTGCAGTGCAATCAATAAACACGCACATGCAAATGTTCATTTAGAGCATTTTAATAATGCTGTGTGTTTACTGAACTCAGGAAAGGCCATCAGGGTTCAAGCTTAGCTTTCTTTCCCACCATCCTGATACCCATAGAAAAATGAGGGAAAAGCCACTTGCTTTCTATTATTGAATTTTGAATAAATCATTGTTGAAAAATACTATTCTGCATTAATAAATAACAAGGCAGAATGAAGTGTTTCTTTCCTTAGCAGAATTATTTACTGCCTTTAAATTATTCTTTCATGTTATGTTAATATAAACCAGTGCGAGTTAAGACTCACATTACTTGCTTTCCTAAACCACACTTATTTCTATAGTTTCAAAGAACCTGAGATGGACATTTCTTCTGTGGAAATGTGTAACTTACAAAAGGCAAACCTGATCCCACCACAGGAATTACTGCACCAGATGAATATGTTTTCTATTCTTAACACTGCTGTTTCTTCAGTTTACAGGAGCAGCACACACCCAATGACTTGGTAAGAGAGTTAAGTTACAAACCAAACTCATCTCCTCTCCATCTACTTGCAATCCTGGTAGCTAAAATGAGAAAGGAAATTAATGCCATTAAGAATTCATCTCCAGATCTCCCAGGAACTTCGTACCTGCAGACTGGGATTCCAGGAGTGACACAGTGCTTGCCCTTGAAGAGCATATTCCGAACATTCCTGCCACTGCCTTTCCCAGGGCACTACAGACATAACTAAATAAGCAAATCAAGAGCAGGGGGGGATTCTGTGGAGACATTAATCTTAATAACATGGCCTTGTACAGTCAACCAACAACTGGGACGGCTTGATATATTCCTTTTGCTCCAGTATCATCTTCAGAGGCCTCCTGTACAAGCACATACTGATCATAATATTTCACAGCCGTTATCAGAACCGAGGAATGTAGACAGCACCCACCCCCCAAACCAATGTGAGTTCATGCCCTGGAGGCAGGAGAAGAATACTGCCATGGGATTAAGGACTATGAATTACAAAATTGGCTTATCCAGAAAATTAGTACACAAAATAGAGAAAGATAAACTAACTAGAGTATAATGGAGAATCCTTGTGTAATTACACGTTCAGATAGCAAGACTGATATGAAGTCCCTAGAAAACCAGTATTTTCATATTGGATATTTCAGTAGCAAATGAGCCTAGTGTGTTCTGTTAAAAAAAATTCCTTTATTCTATGACTTCCATGACTTTATTCTCTCTCTAGTGGCTTTCAGAGATGTGGTTGAGGTTCTGCTATCTGTGATGTGTTTTTAAGAACGCTCTTACATAATGCAGACTGCCTACACTCCAACTATTTTACCTTCACAAATAACTTCCCATTTATAATGGGAAATATTAAGCAAATTTAATGTAAAGTTTGCCATGCTATTATGGAGTAATTACGGAGTATCAATAGTTTGCTTTCACAATAAACAATTTCAATCACAAAATTTATGATCTAATAGGTGCTGCTGCCTATTAATTGCTGAGAAACATTTTCTCTGATCTTGCTGGGACTTATACCTGGTGCACGGTGTTTTATGGAGCATGGAGATGGAGACATGTGGAAGAGGAGCAAGCCCCGCAGCAAACAAATACATAGCTTAGGTTGGTATGCAATTTTATCATATGTTAGCAGTTGTGTTTGTGTCTTTGAAACATCTCAAAATATTTTGAAAAGGTATTAAAATCTCTGCCAAGCAATACATTTTAAAGATTCACACCATCTGACAAACTGTAAAAAAGTATTCTGGAGAATAACCTTTGATTCCAAAGGGAATTTGTATCTGCGCAAAGGAAATTGAAAGCATTTGATAGTTATTTGTAAAGAATTATGTCCAGACTTGTGAAGGATTTTAATAGCATGATAGAACGGAGATAAAATATTTCTGCCATATAGGTATTTCCAAAGAATCTCTCAAGGATTCTTGACCAATCTCTAGTAATTGAAAAAGATTATAAAACTGTTTCTGAAGTACAATCAAAACCTGTTAAATGCATGTAACTGAACAGCTAAGGAAGTTCCTTTTACAATCTTCTGTCTCTAACAAAGGCCGGATTGCTCCAGAGCACACCACTTTTTGATACCCCAGAGGTGACTTTTTTTGAATATAGCATCTAAATGAACCAAAGTTTTCATGTGTATGAAGGAGAGGATAAAGAGGATAACAAAGGAGAGGTAAGCTCATTGTCACCGAGGTATTAACTTTAATTGAGATCATCTTTTTTTTCCTCGCACAGGTGATTATTTTTGCCAAGTTATTCCTCTAGGGGATTAAAGAAATTAAATAAAATTTATAGAGGAAAGCAAAACAAACCATGAAGAGACTATAGTTTTCAGGAAATCAGATATTTACTCTTTTTCCCCACCGCTTTATTGTCCAGAATTCTGAAATATAACCTGCATAAACAGATAAGAATTGGTGAGATCCATTGTGAAGTTCAATATTAAATTATAAATAAAATCCTGAGCCATGTGCAACTCACCTCCTTCTCTGAATGTAAAGTGGGATAGGTAAACACCGGTAAATGTTATGTATTTCAAAATACACAAAGTTTAATCAAATTAAAGCTCTGTTTCACATTCTTTGGCTCTGCTTCCAAGGAAATGTTCCTATTCTAACTAGCTGTATATTTATTTTAATACACAACACTGCAAAATATCATCTTACTTCTGTTATTTGCCTGAAGGAAATTCATTTCAGATATGAAACTTTTATACAATATTTACTGTTCAACTATTGCAGCTTTTATTAAATGGGGCCAGAGAGGATGCTGAGGGACTTAAAGAGAGAATTAATAACAACCATTGCTAATTTTGGCTTATGCACTATTTTATTGCAAAAGCAAGGATGAAGACAGGAAACCAGGGATAATCCAATTGATACTAAACATTTTGAACCTATTAACTGCCTTTGAACAAAACATTTTTGAAAAGAAGGCTACATGGCTAAAATAAGACACATAATCCATCAGAAACAGCACGCAAAATTAATCTTTTCCTTTTTAATTTGTGTAAATGTGTGCTAACAGCAGATCTATCTTTCTCACCTCCATATGATCTACAGTAATTCTAGGGAGATCTCTAATGTATCAAAGACAAATGAAAAACAACTGCCAGTCACAGAAGCTCAAAAACCAGGTTTCAATTAACAATTATTTTAAAGCAAGAACATTAGAACAAAAGCAGGACCATGGGGCAATTTAGGTTGAAAGAGATCTCAGGAAATCATTCAGTCCAACCTCAGGGCCAACTCAGGGTCAGATCAAGTTGCTCAGAGCTTTATATAGTCTGGTTTTGAAACCTTCAAGAAAGGAGATGGCACAACCTCTCTTGGGCAACCTCTCCCAGTGTTTGATCCTCATCATAAAAAAGATTTTCCTTAAATTCAGTCAAAGCTACAAGGACGGTAACACAGATACAAGGACTACAAATTTCCAGAATGAGATACACCTCATTTATATAATTAGTCAGGGTGAGAAGCATAATGTGTCTGTACAGAAAAGGTGAAAAGAAACCCTAAATTATTGGAAATCTGCGTCATTCAGCTCTCTCTTTTTCAGTAGAGAGAGTGGATGCACTCTTTTTAATTCAACATGTACATTCTGAACTCAATCCAAATTCTATTGACTTTATATAACAATAATTTTGACTTAACTTATCCTTTCCCTAGAGTTATCAGTAATTTGTTAAGTGAAAAAAAACAAAGCAAAACCAATTCTGTTTCAGCAACCACCACAGAATGTTTAATTCAAAACTGAGAGGCCAATAGATTATCTCATAAAAGGAATATGTGACTATTGATCTCAGCAGGAGAAAAAAAATCCACATTTGGTCCATATGAGTTTTAGCACTGCTGCTTACCATACAGACGATGCAGTTACAAAAGATAAGTAAATAAAAAGAAGAATGTTGTGTTAAATGGATTTAACGCCCTTTGACGATTTATGTTTTGCACCCCATTACTGTCTTTGTTCTTCAGTCTGTCTGTAAGATCCAAATACCAGAACAGAAAGCCAAAGCAAAACCAGATGAAGAGGAGAGAGGGTCTAACTGAAGCATTCAAAAGGCATTTAGGTGTTCATGACATACATAGATGGAAAATGTTCTGAGTTTCTGAAAATACTATTTAAAGAGAAAATATTTCTCATGTAGTTGCCACTACAAAAGTTATCCATGAGTTTTCCTAATTTAAAAAGTTAATATTTAAAACATTCAAAGCAATCTGTAATCGTTATCTTAAGTGAATAGTTACTGAAAATTCATTTTCACTTCTTTCTACAGTTCACATTATGCAGCTAATCTGACAGGCTCAGTTCTACTGCCGTGATTTCTAAGAGAGCATCGTCCACATACATAATGTTGTGTATAAATGCATGCTTTATGTACACCTTCCAAAATATATTAACTAATTAAATTTGTAGAATCAGGCACTTAAAAATTAGTGTGTGACAGAAGTACATCATTACAGCAAACTTAAAAGGACAAATTATAATAAAGTCCAATTCCATGATCACACACCATTCTTCCCCACAGGATCCCTGCCTCACTGAATACAGAGTTATTTAATATTTACTTTTTGCTCACCACAAAATTCATGCTCTCATTTCTAATTAATTGCTTGCTCTCCAAAAGCTCCACAGAAATACAAGAAAAGTTCCCTCATAAGGTTCTCTCTAATACTAATCAATGTAGTATCTGAATGGTTTACAAGTAATTAGTTAATTCATCTTCATAGCGCCCTTATAGTCCATTTTAGAAACAAGAAGCTGAAACACCAAGGTAATAGAGTTACAAATCTTCACTCATTTTCTGTGCTGTATTTGTGGTATCCAGCTGCCAATAGCTGCTTGAGATCTTTGATGCCTTGCACCTCTCACCCCTTCACAAGTGTCTAACCCTGCACCACTTCTTTACCCTTCTTTAAGTCAAACCATTCCCTCTAGCAGATAGAGCGCAAATTCCTTCTTTTTAGTTCTCACATTTGAAAACATAATGGTCTTTCCTGTTTAATGGCTTCAGATCACAATAGAGAGTCTAGCAAGCAGGAGTTTTGCAGGACTAGAAGGCGCTTAACATACATTAATTTTTAAATAGTTCACTTTTTACTCAGCCTTACGGAACATGTGTGTAAAGAAACATTCAAAGATGTGCCAGCAGATTTGCATGACTTCTTATGGGAACGGCAAAGGGCATGTCCCCACACCAAAATAAATGTGTGATCGTTTCAAGGTCATTCTGCAAACCACAAAATTTTCTCTCCAGGGATCCCAGTATCATAGTAATGTAACATCGTAAAATATCTGAAAAATGGTGCAGCTTCTAAATGCTCAGAATCATCTTCCTGTCATATCACCCTCAAACAGTAGACTAAAACACTCGGAAGTCGTGACTCCCAAACTTACTATGGAATCTAAACAGCAGTTAGTAAAGGTATTAATAATACTAATTATGTATCTGCTCTTATTTATAATGCACCGTAAATATATGACATAATATAATGCAAAAAGACACAGATTTAAAGATTACCATCATCACAAGCCTATACAATACTGAAGAGAGCATCCAGTCAACTTCATAGTAAAATTTCTTTATGGAACAGATAAATCCTGTATCTTGAATACTAGAACTGTGAGTTTTATAACAAAGCTGTTAAAATTAACTACAGTAGATGACACTGAGCTACACTACTTATTGATGGTTCTAATGACCATTAGCTGGAATTACGTTTGAAGCGTTAATGAAGGCATAAGAGATACCCCACGTAATAAGAAAAACAGCAGCTAAGATCCCTGTGCTTTGGAAGAGTAGCGTGAGCTGCTCTGGGCTTATTTTGGAAAAGCTGCACAGCACTGCAGCCCCTCATTATATTGCCACAAAATCTGTTATTTGAGGCCTCTGATCTGTAAAACCTAAATTCCTGCACTGGTTCAAGGAATCTCAGTTTTTATTACTTAAAAGTCAGGTTTTAGTTGCTCCCATTGTATATAAAACCTACTCTTGGGTAATTTGTACTTCCCATTCATCTTACTAACTACCTCTACATTTTTCTTCTCACTTTTATCCCCTGTACTCACTGAATGAACTATTTACAGTTGCTCTTTGGGAAACAAACTCTCCAACTCCATTCTAGCCAGTCTCCAGCTCTGCCTCTGCTCCCTGCACTGCACTGACACTGCTTTCAACAAAGTCTCTAATTATATCTCACTGGTTACGCTTCAGAATCGATACCTGTTTTATCCTAACTGACCCGTCAGTCACCGCCAACACCCATCAGCCACTTTCTTTTTCATGATATCCTGCCATTATTAACTTCTGTGTTTCTATCCTCCACAGATATTCTTCAAGCATTCCCACATCAGCTTCCTGAGGGCAATGAATACGACTCCAGATTTTGTCCCCACTTTATCTCTATACCCTGCCTCAGGGTAATCTCTCAAGTGAATTCTCTGCTTTATGACTACTATAGCCCCAAAATCTCACTCGCTCTTCTGTAGTGGTATCAGCTGACAGCTCATCATCTCTGCATCATATTTAGTTACATGCATTATTATCTTTATCTACTTGGAAAAAAGCTCTCTGACCCAAATTTGTGCATGTTCAGTCAAAAGAACAACTTCAGCTTTTCTAAAGCTGAGATTTCACTGTTTCCCAAAGGTTCTCCAAATACTTAACCTTTGGTGGTCACTGTGGTTTCTGTCTCTGTTCCTCTTATCTCTCTGGTTAATATCACCCTGTTCCACAGACCCACAGCACGAATACATAATTTTTTATGACTCAATTCTCTCAGCATTTACAGGGCCCTATTGACTTCCCTTGCATGGCACTAAATACAAACCTATCTTCACTAAAAGTCTTCCAGGGTAGGAATCATTCTGCAGCAGTAAGAAGCCTATTAAAATGGGGAATACTAAGGAAGATGAAATCATCCTTACCCCATTGCTCTGCAGAGAGGCTAAGTCACAGCAGAAATAGGACTTTTTACACAGAGGGATCACTGACCTTTCAGAAGATTTGCACATTCTCTCGTTTTTCCTTTCTCTTGATTAAATAGCAGGAAGGTGTGATTTTTTTTTTTTTTTTTAATACGAAGAAGAAATCATACTAATGCACGAAAGCACATAAATCGCAGTAAAGGCAGACAGACCTCGTCTACAACAGAGCAGAAAAAAACCCAAATTTAAACCAAACAAATTACCGCCACCACCAAACAGATTGGATTCTCCCCAGCAACTGCTAGGCCCAAACATTGCAGAAGAGTTAAGAAATAAAATGAAAAAATGTTAAGCAACACTGTGATCATCATCACAGGGGATGGGGATCCCGGCCCCCCTTAGGAAAGGGCCTGCAGCAGGGGGCCATTTTGTGATCCTCAGACCAAGCAGTTTCTTTTGTGTGTGTGTAATTCCCCATGCAAAGAAATCCTCTAGATATTTCCATAATCAAATGATACAGTATTTTAAATATCCAACAACAATTATAAAACTCTTCTTTTGCCTTACTACTCGGATTCCACAGCCTCACTTTGGTTTTGGGGGGCTTTTTTCCTAATTAGTCTGAAAATAATTTAGTTAAAACTAATTTAATGCTCCATCATCCCCATTCCAAAATGTCAGCTTCTAGTTTCTCAAGAAAAAAATTAAATCTTCAGGATGGTCAGACATTTTCCATGAAAAACGTCATTTAGCTCAGCATCCAGTTTCCTTCTAAAAGTATCAGTGACAAATTTTAAGCAAGTTGTAGCTAATTCAGAACACGAATGGAACGCATTCACAAGGACTGATAACTTTTTCACTTTAAAACCTTCTAAAAACAACCTGGGTCAGTTCTCACCACATTAACACTAACAACATTATTATAAATATGTATTTCTACACAAATACAAGAGAAAAGTACTATGCTTTTGCTGATTAAAACATTTTCAAGTAGTAGTCTTTAGAAACATAAACTTTCCTCCTTTGATGATCTTCCAGTCTGCCACCTTATATGGATGACAAGTTATGAGTGGGCTCATACACTAGTTCGAGACGTTTACACCTCAGCTCATGAATCAAAGTGCTGGCACTCTATAACGAAAGATCAATAGTGCTTTTGTGGAAAGACCGTATAGAATTTTATAAATAATGAGCATTTAGTGGAATGTGCAGGCAACAGAGAACAAATTACATTTTCTCCAGAGGGGCTTTTAAAACCACACCTCGAACGTGATAAATGCAGTGTGATGGAAAATACTACAAATGTTAATATGCTGCACAGCATAAAATGTTCAAAAATTAGAAACCGGTGCATTTACTTTCTCCTGTTTAATGTTTAAGCAATCATTTCATCAAGACATTTTCTCTTGTTATAAGAGCAGTAGGTCATAGTTAGCATTTCTCAAGATTTTACAGATGGCAACAAAATATAATAATTTCTATTTCCCCTCAAAGGTGTTGATCGACATATTTTAACATACTTGTAGTTCGTTGAAATGCGCTGCGTGCAAAACATGTAAATATCTTCACAAATTCATTACACTTTACTCTTAAGTAATGTGGTAACCCAGACTTCAACTAAGACACTGTCTGAGAGCTCCAGAAACAGCTTTTATTATTGAGCTTAACTTGCTGCTCTTCAGCAGGAGGGCTCCAGAGAGACAGGCACTTGGCCAGCTGCCGAGTACTGCAGGGTGCTGCTGAGTAGCACCTCTTACTTCTCACAGCTGAGACTATAGGTTGAACATCCTTCCTTATTTCTAATCCATATCTCTCTCCTTCTGCCATCACTGCCATTCGGAGGTGTTTGGGATGACCATAGACAAAAAGGCAAAAAGCTCATCCTTTCTGCCTCTCTTACCTCACAGGCCTCATCTCCTTCCTCTCTCTTTCTCGATAGAAAAGAATCAAGCCATGGCCTTGCTCTGGTCCCTTTTCTCTCCTTAATAATGATGCAATATTCCAGCTTAGGAGAAGGGGACACAAAGAAGAATGGAGCTCAGCAGAAATAGGATAGAAGCAACAGCTCAATTACTTCTTCACAGGTAGAAAGTTCAAGCACTGGTTACTTGTTACTCCTGAAATGATCCCTTGAATTATGAATGCTATCGAGAAGCCCTGACAAACACCCAGGTATTACAACGCAGAGCAGAAAAACAAAGTCTGAGCCTCCAACCTGGCCAGTAATGTCTGGCTTCAGGATTTTTCCTTCAGTGTTTCCCGTACAGCCATCCCAACATACCAGTAATACTCACTTTCATATCTCTTAAATATTTGCTAAGACTGAGTTTCATGTACTCAAGAGGGAAGGGAAGGGAACACCGGGGAAACAAAAAGGCTCTTCTACCATTTCAATGTTTATCAATCCAGAAATGTGAGAGTTCCCTCATATTCCCTTCTGTACTCCCTTGCTTCCTCTAGAAATCTAAGATCACATTAAAACAGACAGGCCACTTGGTATCCGCTGCATGAGGTCACTATTTGCCATTTACTGCTTTCCAAGCCTCTGTGTTTTTGTGTCTCCCACTCTGGCTGCACACCTCTCCCTCGTTCTGCAGTAGGAAACCTGGCCCCCAATAATCAAAGCCAGACTTGTTAGCTGAGCACACATTAATATCAAATCACAGACTTCCAGGACAATCTGTGCAAGCTCACATTTTCAAATGGCATTTGAAACTAGATGATCTGTCTGAGAAGAATTTTATTGGAGAAAGCCTTAGTGGGTTATGTGAGGCATG
Source organism: Baryphthengus martii (assembly GCA_013396935.1). Lineage (NCBI taxonomy): Eukaryota > Metazoa > Chordata > Aves > Coraciiformes > Momotidae > Baryphthengus > Baryphthengus martii. The sequence goes on from VWZK01003336.1 coordinate 64,984, forward strand.
CAGTCTTACCCGAGTTTCTTTTCAGAGGTATGCTGTCAACCCAGTCTGGAGTGCCTTGCTATTTTAAATACTGTCAAGGAGATTCAGCGTAAATAATTGGTGCCTTTCTCTGCCACCATAAATCAAGGCAAATAACGAATAAAAATAATGTTCCACTTGATAGAGTTACATTTCTTTATACCCTTCTAATCAACTGTGTATGAATGCAAAGACTAACTCCATGTCTAATGCATCCAGAAGATTTAAGTTGAGGAAGAAATCAGTGGTAACCAATAAACAAGATTTACCTGATTGCTGTATGGCAATGTTATTTAATGCACATCTGTGTTTAGAAACTTAGAAGCAGTGGGGAACACAACATTCTTGTCTTGGTTCTGTCAAGGTCATCACAGGCTTTCTGCTCTAGACAGTAGTTGCCCAAAGTCATGCAGTTAGTTTTAAGTTATTGCAACACATTGATGTTAATTCATCTAAAAGAACACCTATTCATTTTGATTTATTTCTGGAAGAGACTTAGCCTACTTGGAGGTTGCAGTAAGTCAATAAATTTCATCAGCGGTTATAATCTTTTGGCATGGACTGAAAAGACAAGATGAACTGACAAAACAGAGAGAGTCAGTAAAGTGAAGGTGCTAAACCAGTCTTACACAATCTGCTCAGCTACCTGCCAGGAATAAAAGGAGACAGAGTGCTCAGTTCAGCAGTTAGGAATGTAGGTATCTTTGCTTTGCTCGTCAGTGTAACTCATGGAACCTTCCACTCTCCTTACATTTCCAGAAAACATAGCAAGCCAGATGTAAAATCCAGTAAGTTAATGAATTTTAAAATCAAACTAACCCTAGCATAGGTGTTTTATATCTATATCTCTCTATGTATATTTACATAGAAAGATAGATATAGATGTAGGCACACACACTTAGCAATGAAAATATTTAAGTGAATAGCTTTAGTTTGCTTATATGAAGTCGCAAGGTTTGCTTTCTTCTTATAGAATCAACTAAATTTTACACTACGAACAATACCAATTTAGTTGGGAGTCTCTGGCCACGTATTAGCAAATTCAACCTTTTCTTTTGCCTTTTCAACTTCTTATTTTAACAATAGTTGGGCTGTCAGTCTCAGGACTTCCAGTCTAAAGACAAGAAGTCTCATATTATTATGAGTGACAGTGAGTTGAACACTCTGGTTACTGATCAAAATATTTTGCTCAATCATGGCTCAACCTGCTCAGACTGCTTTGTTCTTTGGGTCAAGTCCTCATATGATCCCCCACCAAATATGCAATCAAAATTTCTCAAGTTGGCAACAGTGCTCAGGGCTATTCCAAGATACTCATGAGACCAAAATGCTTACAGTATTTTCCTGTTATAGGAAAGAAAATGGAAAGTTATGCACAAGCATAGGTGCAACAATACCAAGTGTAAAGAGGAAGTTCAGGTTTAAAAGAACTACAGACTCAAGGTCCCAAATCCTTCAAATGATGACTAAAAAACGAGTTTCTGCAATTCTTCTGTATACTAAGCAAAGCACACACATTGCTGAAACACTGTAGGTGAAATTACAACAGAGAAATCCACAGAAGATAATCCTTAGACCTAGATATCGACAGAGACTCAACTGTTTCAGTATTATAATGTTTATCCGTGTCCTGTGACAGAAAATTGACTTTACCATTCGTTAAGTAATTGACAGTCAGTAATGGTTTTGATTCTTAAAACACTAATATTTAAGCAGGTGCCACATGGATACGTTAGACAACGTAGCGAAAATTAAGGCAAGGCTTTCAAGAGATCAGATCTGTATACTCATGCTTTACAGTGCTGTTCTTTAGGACTGTCATCCTCAGCAGAACAAGTAATCACATCTGTTTAACAGAAAATGAGTAGCAAGGGCACTAAGAAAGCAGTAGGGGAGTGTCTTTATTAATGCTGCTATTACCAGAACAGTACTCAAAGAATTTGGGGAATTTATTTAATTATGTCCTGAATAATTTAGTTTAAAAGAACATGCTCACAAACACACACAAACTCATTTCATATTTTTAAACAGAAACAACATGAACAAAATAATACACAGGAAATTCTTATTGTTATTAGATCGCTTTTCATTTATATTATTTATTTTATCATTCTGAAGAGCCTGCAGGACAGAATAACATAAGAAACGGTAGAACGGAAATTAAACAGTTATGCTCATGGGCAATAAAATTCTATGTGGGAGACTAAAATTCCATTATTCCACAGCACAAAAGTGTTGTTTAACCTAAAAAACAACATCCTTCGCATATCTCATCTCTTCAATATAATCCAGGTCTAAAAGACCTTCACATTCTGTTCTCGCTATAAGGCCCAGACCCTTCACCAACTCAGAGCACTTTATATTCATTTTACTCACTTCATATCATAGAAATACTAAACGTACTTAGTAACCAACAGCAAAAAAGAAGATAATCTTACTGAGATTATTAACTTACTGTTTCTGTTTCAAGTTACTACAGTCAAGAAAGACACTTGTAAATGAAGGTTTGCAAATTCTCTGTTAAGATTAGAAGCTGTTAACTCAGCACACAAAGCTGGAACAATACCTCTACTAATCACCGTGATTTATCAGTAGAAATAAGGTCTTGCAAATGAAGACCATAATATAGTTCTCTATCTCTGACTTACACTCTTTCCCTTCCTTTATTGTTTCAAACAGTCCACTAACTGGTGAACTCTGGGAAAAAGAGTATCTGCAATTTCACCTGTAATCTTGCATTAATGTTGTGGTTCTACAAGATGAAAAAGTATTTTTTAATGCTATTTTCAAAACAACAGTTCCAGTATTTTAGAAAGCACTGCATGCAGACAGGGAAAGATTCACCTCTCAGACAAAAATACGGCTCACATTTCAAAGCTGTATCTCTCCCTTAACTGTTGAATTCATCCATCACTCCTGTGAGTGCAGTAAAATGGAACAAAATCTACGTGGCTTCATATTAATAGTGTAAAAACAATAAATACTCTCCAATAACTACAACATCTACGAAATATATTATCTCAAGAGATACTTAATCACATAAAGCTATGAAAAAAATTTTTAAGACATTTTACTGTGTGTAAGGATTGGAGGCAAACATGCAAGTGGCGTGCAGAAGAGTTAATATATAGTAGCTGTTATATTTAGACATTAAAAAATTATCTGCTTAGAACAGGTAACTAACCCAGTAATTATACATACATATTTAGGTTGGACATTTAGCTTTCAAGTTAATTACCAACAAAAAAATTAACCTGGGATGTCAGCAGGAAATTAAAAAAAACCCTGATGTGTTAGAAACACAAAGCAGTGCAGTCTGCTTCAAAGCTCAGATCAATTCAATTTTTTAATCACTCTCTCACACATTCATTCTATTATTCATACTCATAATTTATTCATCCCAAGATGCACCTGTGAAACTGCTAGATGTTGAAATTTTGGTGTATTAGCTTTGGAAAATGCGGGATATATTTACCTCTAAAAGTACATTAACAACAAATCATTAGGAAGTTTATCTGTTCTGATTTGAGAGGCACGTAGCTCTCCCTGCCCACGCTGTTCACTTTTAGAGAGCTATACCGTTATTAGATGTTCTATGTTCTATTAAAACCTTTAATCATTGAAGCTCTTTCTGAACACACATACTCAAATTTTCCAAGTACCAGATCCAAAGCTCCTGAAATTCAAAGCTTGCGGGCATCTTTCAATCAGTTCCTGCAACGCACAAGCATCAACATTTTATTCATGTCTCTGTCTTTCTTAGAGCAACACAGTTTGGAACACAATGCTTGGAAAAAGATAGCTGAGGTGTATTGCATGGCCTTTTCATTTTCTGAATGCATTAGGATCTGAAAACCAGGACATCAGGTATGTCAATAAAGTAAAAAGACTAATTAGGCCTTTAACCCAAACCAATCTGCTTCAAGTGACATTTACTTGTAATCCCAAGATTCTCATGTGATGTGTTTATGCAGCAATCACCTCCTTCCTCCCTCTCCCTGCTTATGTTCAGAATTCTGGAAATCACATGCCATTGTACCCGGTATTTGGGATTCTCAAAGGTGTTCTAACAGCAGTTTTACAAGAATCATGCCAAGGAAAGGCTGAATGCTGAGAAAAGGCCTCTATACAGTTTATCAAGAATACATTTCGATGCAGATCATGTCTGTGATTTTCTCTTTGTTCCCCACCTCATACATGTAACTAGTCCCACTGTCCACTAAAAAAATAGTTTAAGCTTTTGTAACATTTTTTTTCCCTAGAATCCTTTCTCTAAAACCCATTTTCTGAAGGAAACTGAAAGAAATGTTTACAGTGTGACTATGGTAATTTTCACACAGTTTGTAAGTAAAACTTTCTACATTACCTGCTTTCACAGCAGAAGTATGCTCAGTTCAGCAAATGGAGATCCATCTGAGATGCGAATTAAGAATTCTTAGATTCTGCCCTTCTTATAAGAAGTTTTGCTCCCAAAGGGGACATCAGTAAAAGCTTGGAGTAATCTGAAAATGAAGGGAGATAAATGAAGTTAATGAAGTCTGGAAATAATTTCATTTAATTATCACATCTTATATTATGTCATTTATTCATCTTGTCAACTAAGTGAACCAAATTACCACTTTTTTCTTTTTTTATTTGATCTTGAAATATTTTGTTACGCTTATGCAGGTCCACTGCAGGTGGTTATTTAGTTTCAAAGCATTTACTGAACAACCAAGATGAAGACTACTAGCAAGGATGTGAACAGTATCAGTATTTCGCCACAACCTTCTACAAAAACCAAGAGGAGTCATCTCTCATCGGAACCTTCTTACTAGTCAGGGCTCTTGCTGAATATACTGACAAAGTTTAAAATCATTGATCTGTAAGTTCTTTAGGTACCATCATTATATAATTAAATAGAAATCATAGAAGTTTAAGGAGATTTTGCATCAAGTTCTGTTTATTCAGTCTCCTTTCTCTTGTAGGTTTTTCAAAGGCCTTCACGGAAATAAAGAGAATTGTGTCTGGTCATCGCGGTAGCCAGCTCCACAAATTCTCTGGGACAAGAATATAGGAATATAAACTGAGATGTTATTCCACTGACTAACAGTACTGATAGGTTATCCAGAGGAGAATAAGGCACAAAACATGAAAGAGTGGAGAACCCACCAGAGCCTAGTAGCTCCCTTTGCACAAGCCAGCTTCGCTGTCCATGACAAATATTAAGAAGCAAATCTGTGGTCAGAAGCTACTCAATTGTAATTCGTTCTCGCCAGCTTTGTCACAACTGCCACTTAAATGAAGCACTTAAATGAGTAATTTCATCTTTCAGCAGATTCTTTATTGAAACCACAATGTCAGTGACAGATCTGGATTTTGCATCTCTCCATTTTTTCCTTTTTGTGGAGTCTTTTTAAGGGAAGGCAATACATTACAATTTTAGATTACAATTTTATATTACTGGAATATCTTACTCAGAACCTGGGGTTAGTATCCAAGATGTAAAGCTGCTACTTCTGCTTCACAGCTGTAATTCAAAGGCTACAGATGCACTACTCCAAGGAGACAACTGAAAAGTATATGCAACTGAAAATCACAGAATGGTAGGGGTTGGAGGGGACCTCCAGAGATTGAGTCCAACCCTCCTGCCAGAGCAGGATCACCCAGGACAGGCCACGCAGGAACATATCCAGGTGGGTTTTGAAAGTCTCCACAGAAGGAGACTCCACAACCTCTCTGGGCAGCCTGCTCCAGGCTCCGTCATCCTCCTGTATTACTGAACATTCAGAAATGGGACCTCCTGCATTTCAGTGAATTGAAGAAGGTGGGAGTAACAGTTTTCCTCACATTGTGATGTCATTGTAAAGAAACTTTAAATACATAAGAGTCAGAAGAAAGAGGAACCATTCTTAGCATTGCAGACAAATTATCTTTCACTTTGTTTACTCACTATTGCCATCTTAAACACTGAATTTCTCACATGCAAGATGTGCGTTAAACAACTAATCCATTATTGCATTAATCCACTAGCACGTAACAAAAAAATAAAGACAAATTGAGAGTTACTGAGTTACAATTATTCAGAATTGCCTATTAAAGTAGAAGTGTAAACATGATTATCACAGGTGCTTCACATGCATGTGCATCACACACACAACTGAGTTCAAGAATAGTTCAAGATTCACAGGTAGTGTATGTTCCACCTACTGAACTGACTTGACTTTTCAGTGCTTTTTTGAAATATCAGCTTTATTATTCTCTGGATTCTTTTTATTCTACAGAAGCAAACCTCTTCAGGAATCAAGGGGCTGAATCATTCACTACACAACAAAATCTGACATAGAGCAAATTCTTCTGTGTATATAGCAGCGGATAGGAACAGGTCACATGGAGGTGAAAGCTCAATATTCTATTATAATAACATAATATGCCAGTGCTTAGTACGGCATTCCATCCCACAGCATTTTAGGAATAATCCTTAATCTTCATACTTCGCTATGAATCTGCATGGACTAAGTGAATAAACTCAGTATTTCTTCCTTTTTGCATTTCCTATGTCAGGATAAACTTAAAAACAGTATTACTCTAGTGGAGAAGCAGAAACTATAAACTCATCATGGGTGCTATTTTTAGAGGTATTTTGAATCTTGCAGCTTTTAAAGCAAGACTGCTGGAAAGCCAGAGAAATCCTATGGTAGAAACAGTGTCTTGTATCTTGTTCACTTGACCATCATATAATTATAATATTACATATTAAATTATACAAAAAACAACTACAAAAATGCCAAAGTAGAAGATACTTTTGTAATTGAGTAAAGAAAGGAAACAAAAGTCCTGCAAAAACTCATTCATATTGGCAGGCTTTAAAACTTATAGATAACAATTATTTAGGAACTAGGAGACTCATAGGAATAATAAATAACCACAGCTTTTTGCAAGAGATTCCAAAGATACTTCCCACATTTGGAAAATAATTACCTGAATTTTCTACAAATAATAGAACAAGTAGCAGTAGTTTAACTTTCCTGAACTGTAACAGATACACACGCGACACTCGAGCATTACATTTCAAAGAATTTTAATTAAATCTATGTAACAAAAAAAAGGAATGTTTCACATCTTAATAGAAAAATCGCCAGCTATAGAACTGAGACAGTGAAACAGTCTGGAAAGCACCAAGATATAATTGAAGAAAAGAATAGATGAGAATATTTCAAATGGTCTCACAAGTCAGCAACTAGTGTAAATACCGCAATTCAAATAATGGCATTGTAGTGATTAAGAGGAGAGCTAATCTCTATTCTATTGCTCTTTTGCTTTGAGAATTACACCTCATCTTTGAGAACCCCTGACTGAACACAAAACTTCAGCCTATACTTTACCAAACTGGAAGGCTTACTATTGACACAAGCATTTTACATGAGAGCAGAAAACACCAGCCTATAAGCACTATGAGATACAAAGGTATTTATGGCCACTTTTGCAGCTTCTCTCTGCATTAACAAACATTATCAGCTTCTCAAGGGTCCTTTTTGAAAGTATTTGGAAAGACAGGACTGGTATTTGTAGGCAGTTATACCAAGAGAATGCGGTAAGAACAAGGTTACGAACAAGCTCAACAGCTTTAGTCCATGATGTGAAATGAAGCGGTTAAATTCTAAGATTTTGACATAGGAAACCTGCCAAGGCCAGATGGGAATCTCAGCTGTCATGAGCAGAGGTCATTCTGTCCTTCTCAAAATAAGGTGTTCCTAAAAACCTGTGTACTATTCACAGAAGTTTATCATACCTATCCATTTTCATTAGGAGCTAAAACGATTTGTTTATGTTATATATTATATTCTTGTGATTCGCTGTCTTGTCTTTGTTTGGTTCAGTTTTTTTAATTACAGAAGTCCACCAGCAATGCCCCTGAGGCAGTACTGATAATCTAGCTTTATATTTCTAAAGAATTTGTTTAAGGGAAGTTTGGATAAGCCTTAAAGGAAATCTTTGATAAGCCTTTGTTCTTCAAAATTATTTTAATCGTAATGCAGCATTTCAGAAAGGGCAATTCTCACTGAATAAAGGGAAGGTTTATTTATGACACTTTTGCAGTGGAGTTTTAATGTGACTGCTTCTAAAATATTTCTACAAGGTCTATTTAACCCTCTGCAATTATCTATAAACAACTCTAATTACCAGACATGTTTAACATTGATAATACTAAGAGATGCACACAGAAATGCCTCTTATATAACTAAGCATTATAGGGTGAGATTTGTATCTTTTGTTTTCTTTTATTTTTTAAATGCAATAAAAAAGTCAAGGTTTTCATTACAATGAGCTGAGATAAAAACCAAGTAGCAATCACAGTTCAAGTTCTTCAAGTGTTGATAAAGACTTACATACGCGAAACACTGAAGAAAATTTTAAGCAATACCACAACCAGTGGCACAGTACATGAGACCATGGATTTAAAAGACAACAAAGAAATTTTAGCAAAATATATTAGAAAAGATAGTTCTACTGGAAATAACTAAGTAATAATTGAACCTGATTTAGGCCTCCTGAACAGACTAAACATACTACTGAGGTACCTTTAAGTTCTACTGTCTATGTTCAGCCACACATGAAATTGTGAGATCATTCCTAGATTCTAGGTTTGTTTCCATACCTTATTTCCTCTTGACTCCCCTGTAGGTACAATCATACAGTAAAAATAAACTACAGTGTGACAGTTGTGATGTGCTGCCAGATAAGAGCGAAATCAATTTAACCAACTAACCAAATAAAATCTCTAAGAGGTGGAAATTCTAAACCCATACCAGAAGAATCTAATGTTATTTTGTTTTGCTTGCCAAGGGGAAGAGTTTTATAGGATTCTGCCTTACAGAGCTACTGATGTTCTCTGCAGGGTTTGACACTGCCATTGCCTATCTTTAAGCCATGTCCCTTAGACCAAGTCCTCCAACAAAGGCTGTCAAGGCAATTATGCAGATGTAGGAAGAAAGGTCCCTGCATGGAAAACAAGTGGTAAAGGCAGGAGATGGAGACTGGGAGTTTTGAGAATGAAGGGAGGACTATATGGAGTTGGTGGCACCTGAGCTGCGGCCTACAAATCATTTAGGGCATGGAAGAAGTGGGTAGGAACTGGCTGTTCTCTCCCTTTCAGTACAGAATCAAGAAGGCTTCAGAAGGCAGCAGCACCCACTCAGTACAAAAAACAATTTTAAAAGAGGAAGAAAGAAGTGTGTGTGGGGGGCTTCTTCACAGAAGTAGCATATGTGACCTCTGGTACTTCTGCTGAAGGATGCTGCAGATGCTACAGTTCTACATATGTTCAAAAAGCCTAACTTCTCTTTTCCATAAAGTAACTAAATACAAAGAAATGAACTCAAGTTCAAAGGTGGTGAGGTGAAATCAGATGTAAGACAGTTGGTATCAGGTGGATGTATCCCGTATGCTTGCCCTGCCTTCCCTTTTCCCTGGACTTCTATTTATGGCCACTTTCAGAGGCAGGATACTGAACCAGGTAACACGGTGACATTCCTATGGTTTCGGGTTTACTTCAAATATTTTTGCATAAATTACTTCTCTAACTTAATTACAATTTTTGCTACTTCATTTTTAGCACATGCAATCTGCAATTATACTCCAACTACTACACAGAGCTTAAGCACTCTAAATACCATACAAGGATTATTCTAGACCATCTCCAGCACTGTGATGACACACACTTGAAACAAAGTACAATCCATCCAAATCCATAAAATGTTTTCTATGTTCTGCTGTCAATTTTTATTACCTTTTACTAAAATTGTTTTAAATTGCACTAAAATGCCTTTGCAACATATGTTTACTGAAAATGTTAGAAATCACTGGACACATAAATGCTTTCAACAACTCTTGGATTCTGGATTCTGTCAAAAATCTAAGAACAAGTAAAGCTGAACTCAAAGTTCATTACATGTGATCTGAAAAGTCCTAATAGTTCATTGTAAATGAGGGGGAAAAAAAAACACAATTCCTGCTAAGAAATTATTTATTTGCTGGTCACTGCTGATGGTGATGTATTTACCTGATGCCTGAACATCTGCATATGAAATCAGTGTCTCCCCTTCCAGATGTAAAGAAACACAAACAGAAGTTCTCTCTTTGTCCTGTTATTTCACAGATGAAAGTGGAGGATTTTGAAAATTGACTGGATCAAAGGAAAAAAGGCAATTTATCTACGTGAACCATCTGCATGAACTCTGTCTCTCCTCCTACATATTCAGTTACACAAAAGCATGTTACTAATTGCAGTAAGTCTATATGTTGTCATGAGGAGAAGGAAAAGTACTTTGTACATAGTTAAAAGCACTCACCATACATTCTCCTACTTTTAAGCATTTTTTTTGCTTTCCTTCTCTCCCAAATCCTGTATCTACAGCACACCCAGTTAGGAAGCTGCATGCTTAAGCACTTGTCTTGAGCATATGGATTAATGTTTGTACTAACAAAACACAGGGCATTTTTCAAGGGAAACACAAGAGTTGAAGCATACTATATTCCAGCTCCTGAAAAGAAGAAAGAGAAACTACCTGGGTGCAAAACCTTCTATTAGTATCAAATCTACTCCCAAATAGTTTATATACTTAAATCCAGCATGTGCCAGTTTGAATGAGCCTGACGGTCATCGGTTAAGAAAAAATAAGAAATTATGTCCATAATCATAATTAGCTATCACACAGTCAACAGTGAAGTATCATACCAGAATAGGTTATCTTTAATGTAAGCTTAATATTTTACCCATTATTAGTTTCACAGTTTCCTCTTTCTCCTTCCTTTCCAACGTGTATTAGCATTTAAAGAACATAATAAAGTGCTATTTTATAGTATTTCTTAAGCTGAAAAAAAACCCAAAACACAAAACCAAGAGAAGTCACAAGTAGTCCTCCCAGACTAACACAGTGTAACATTCTGCAGAGGGCACCCTCGGTACAGTTAGAACACATCACCTTTTTCCAGCTGCATCTCTCCTTCTCCCTAACTTAACTACATAATATCACATTTACAATTGTCAGAAAGACACAATAGTAAAAAGGCTTTTTCTCAGGGTAGCATTACAATGCATGACCTGTGAAAGAGAAGAGAGTAGACCTATACAAAGTACAGTCACTTCTCTTTTCAAATATCATCAATGCTTTTTGGCTTAATAACTTCTCATGAATTAATTTGCTGTTGAGAACTACATACTAATACTAAAGACAGTGTCTCTCTGCTATTGTTATTTTTATTCCATTTTCTTCCACATTGTTCCTTTGAAAGCTTCTACTTATTCAGATATACAGGAAGAAGCTTCTGCATTAAGTGACAGGAGGATTGCAAGCAAACATGGTTACAGCAGCACGTATCCGATATGGCAAAATATTGTGACTTTTCACTATTTGAACAATGAGTTTTCATAATCAAGGCAGACACTACTGCCTGTACTGGAGGTGTGAGGAAAGGCTCATTTAAACGTTTTCTAAAAGCACATTTCCTATGTGTCATCTTACTGCTCAAACCATTCCTACCCAATGCACTGTTCTTCCTGCTGACACAGCTGGTTCTTTTCCAACACTGCTGCTCATATGACCTTTTTCTTTTTTTTTTTTAACTCCTCCTTCAGAATCATTTCTGGGCAGTTTCACAGGAATTTTGATTGCTATTGTAAAGTTTATATCACTGCCATCTGACAGCTGTTTGCTGGCCTCTGTGAAAGAACTTGATGGGCTCAGTTCATTTCCTAACAGGCAGGTGTTCACAACTGAAAAACAAAACATCACCTCCACCGGCACAAAGACTTCTAACCAGAAAGGAATGCAAGCATATGCTCACCAGTGGGTAAAATACCTGCTTCAGGTGAAGTATATATTAAGTGCTCTTATGGGATAAGCTAAACTTCAAAGACAGACTAAAAATTAACAGAAAATGAACTCTGGTAGGCAATCTTACTGCAAAATATCTGAGCAATACTGGAGAAGGACTCACTAGAGTGAAGCCAGAATGTCAGCAGGAGTGCACGCGGTGAGAAAGCTGTGCTGATCCAGCGGTACCCACAGACACAAAGTACGACTGCTTGGGAGCCAGCGAGAAGAACGTAGGCAGAAGAAACAAAATTCTGAATACTCATCAAGATTGGGAACCCTTACTTTGCTAGCTACTATAAAACTAAAAACACTCCACTGCGAACGGAAAGGTGTCCTATAACAAAGCAATTCATAAGGCTCTTACGGTTTCCCCTTACACATTTTCTTTACTGATTTAAAGACCATCTCTTCTGAAAAAAAAACAGGAAAATGTTAGTTGAATTACTTCAATTCACTGTGATATGGCAGTCTAGGGATGGACACATTACATTCATATCCCATTAGGAAAAGTAATAAGCAACAAAGAACAAAGGGCAAGTATTAAGACACTTGCTAACAATATTGCAACTTGAATGTTTGAATCAAATGAAAATCCTACCCTTCTATCTGGAAATGATTGAGGCAGAGTTTAATACTCCTACAAAGCTACTAGAATTCAGATGAGTAGCACAATTTCCTTATGAGATACAACTATTTAGTATCCTGACTCTTTTTTATTTGAAAATGAGGATAACTTTATAGTGACTATGGAGCATTATTCTGAACACTTTTTGCTACTTAGTTATAGTTCTAGTGTATTTTTCTTGGAGTCAAAGAAAATTACTTGCAATCTTACTTTATGTTGATTAAATCATGTCATCAAGTGTTTTAATTTATGTGCTCTAGCTAACAAAGTAGAACACAATTTTCATTTTTTGTGCAGAGATAATCATAATTAAAAAGACATTAGCTGATCATACCAAACATCCATTCTAAAAAAATACTCGACATCATGATTTATGAGTTATGATTTGTTAGCTAACACATTTTTAAATGTTATGATTTTGTAAGTTGATGGATTGTTTTGATAATATTCTGACTACTCAAAAAGGGACACCTAAGAACAGCTGCTAACAACCAAGACTTCATGGGAGCCAATCAGCTTAAAAATGCAAATTTAAGAAAATATTCCATAAACATACAATCATTTAAAACCTTTGCAAGAATTAATAAATAACCTAACCTGAGATTTCCCATTTCCATTAATAAAAAAAAACTATTCCCCCTACTCTCTACAGCTACTGTTAAAAAGTTTTCAGAAGAGGAAAATACCTTGTGTAAAGAAAGTCTACGCTTTTCAGTTCATGGTTTTGATTTTTGGAATTTCAAACAAGTTCGAACTCACTTCACAGACACACAGAATGCTTTGGGTTGGAAAGGACCTTTAGAAGTCATCTAAGTCCTCAAGTCCCCCTGCAGTGAGCAGGGACAACTTTCCACCTTTAGTTATAAAATTTAAGTCAGTAGCATTAGAACAGACGTGAATCTTCACTTTCAGACGTTTCTGCTTATCTTAATTTACCGCATTCTTACAGTATTCTGGTGTCTGTGCCCAGTACAGTGATCAGTGCTAAGATTGGGAATGAAGAAAATAAATCTGTAACATTCCTGTGCCATGTTGTAGCATGAGATCTCTAAATATCCCAAGTAGGATAAATACCCTAAGTTCTTCAGTCTTTATGTAAAACATCCTTATGTAAAACAAAAGACTTGAGAAGTACGTTTCAAATGGCAACTTCTAAAATGAAGATCAAAACACGGAGAAGCTTGGGTGATACTTTGTCATCCAAGGATGGAGGAATTTCCTCTAAAGCAGACTCAGTATATTCTATTTCCATATGGTAAAAATATCTTACTGGTATAATAAGGAGTTTAATACTTCTTCACATATCTACTCACTTGATCTCATGCTCAAGTTTTTGACATCTTCCACAAGCAAGCATACCCCATACAGGATGTATTTCTTTAACAGGTATTCATTTTACTGAGCTCCACTATAATTTGTTAGTCTTACATGATCCCACAAGATGTTTCACACATTCTAAAAAGCAAGCTAAAAGGGAATCATTTGCATATATTACTGAAGTTGTACATGTTGTAAATATTGATCTGCTGAGAGAGAACTAAGAGAAGTTGATCAAAAAATAGCACCTCTTTTTCTATAGTTCTCAAGAATAATTTTTCAGGATTCATTTTAAAACTTGGCAAAGAGATTACAGCCCTGCTCTCTGCTACAGCTAAAGGCTACTCAACACTCTGCTTCTAGTCCGTGACATTCAGTGTACATTATGGCAATTTACAGATCATGAAAACTCTACTTTTACTCCTTTGGAGTTATTACCAAATCAGCACAAATGGTTCAAGCTTCAACTCCTGCTGTCTGCGTTATCCAGAGAGCTAAGCTGCATTTTACATTTTTGACCTGGTATTTTAGCCAACTTCCACTGCCTCTCAAGGATGATGCACAGATACTCTTGTGTAACATTCTGAATAACTTCAAAGTCTTTTCTCCCCTCAGAAGTGAGAAGTTGTAATTTATCTAATGCCTGAGAACAAAAAGCAGCAATAAAAAAACCCTTCATTCCACCTTCTTGCCAATGTTCTGGTAGAGAATTACAACCCTCAGGAAAAATGAATAAGCATAAACAGAATTCAACAAGAGAAGCCATCACGGTATATATTAGCTCAGAAAAAAATGTCAGTCATTTAAAAAGCCTGCTGTCAGATGTGACAAATATGTCAGGCCTGGGAGCACATGTTCTCTGCCTTTCACAAGCGTATAAAATTGTGAAGACCAGTACCATTCTGGTTAGCAATGCAATTGCCAACGTTAATAAAAAGCACACTAGATAAAATGTGCCAAGTATTCCACGGACTGCTCACGCTGCATCAGTACTTTCATCACAAAGCATGGAAGGAGGAGGTGCAAAAATATCTAGGGAAAAATATCTGTCTCCCAAATGGTACGTGGCTCATCAATCCAATGTCTTTCCCTGCCCCAACACCACACTCATTTTCTTTTTTGTCCTTCTTTCCTTCTGCTCTTCTCCTAGACTTTTTCTGGTTGTCCTCACTCTTTTCTATGCACCACTCCTTCAATGACTGCCTCTGCTGAACTCACAAAACATGTCTTCTTTCCTCATTCTCTGGTAGGCTTCTTATCTTAATTCTCTCTCTCCTGGAACAGGCAACTACACAGGATCAGAGAAATGACTCCTAGGCGTCATCAGGAGAAAGAGATTGAAGTTTATACTTCAAAAATAAAATTAAAATCCCAATCACAATAATCTTACTCAACCTCTGGCAGGGCCACACAAATAAATAAAAAAATAAATGAACCTCAAAAGCTCTAAGGAGGACCGAGTGCCATTTCAGAAGACAGAAGGGTGTTCCACTGTCCTGCATCCAAGGGATTCACCTCAACTAATACCAGATAGGTCACTAATGTCCCAGAGAGGAGCTGAGTCACCACACAGCGGTTCACTGCACAGATGGCCCTGGAGAGGACTCTGGTATTACTGGCATCACTGAGGCCTGAAATGAGGTGTGATTCTGTACCCCCATTACCTCTTATTAAGCACAGAGAGAGCTCCCATCTGAAAGCCCTGACATTTTTACCACCCAACAATTATCTATACATGAAGAATTAGCAGACAAGTATCATACTTTCCTCTGAAAATAGTTGGATTGGTCTAATTTGAATTTTCACATTACGTCATATATAATCAACAATGAAACACTCCTAGGAACAACTGAAAGCTCTGACTGATTCAAGTACAGGGCTGGACAGCATTTGTGTACAACCTCACCTTTCGATACTGATCTTTGTTCAAGCCACAGTGTCCCTCTGCTGAAAATGTCCAATGTGCTATTTCACATTTCAACAAAACACTTTCTTCTATCAGAGAATACTGTTGGGCCCAATTTTTCATTCTTTGGATTTTTTATTTTTAAGGTTTTTCCACTCAAGCAAATGCTTTTGCTCTGACAGCATTTAATAACAAGTTTGACCTTGGAGTGTGCAAGTTTAAATGACTTCGGAGTGTGTTGCAGTTTAAATGACTTCGGAGTGTGTTGCAGCAGAAAATCAGGGGCGAGGGATTCTTTTCCTTATTTGAATTTTATTATTTTGGGAGAAGGGGGAAATCCCTTGTTTCACAGAAGAAATTACTTTTGGGCCACAGTGTGAAGACTTTTTGCATGAGTGCATGAAGAGACACAACTTTTTATGCTTACTGCAGTTGATATGTGATTGTCACCATTGCCAAAGTAACTCAGCTACTTCCACCTGGGAGCATCCCTGCAAATACAGTAAAGAAAGATGAGAAGAACTGGTTTGTGTTTAGGATAATATTCCTTTTCCAACACATACTAATAGGTGGGACAGCTTGACCATCATCCCTTCCTAGCAGTCCTGTGGGCTGCTCCAGCCTAACAAAGATTTGTGAGGCTGCAGCCTAGCCCCTCATTTTTCTAGTGGATTCATGTCCAGCACTGCCTCTGTGGAACCCCTCCTCATTATCCAGCATCATTCCTAAGTAAGGTACAGGTCATAATGAAGAACTATCATTGGCTACAGTTTGCTGTAGTTTATGTGTGGATTGAAAGATATACCATTCTTTATATCTGAAGGGCCAAACACTCAAGTATTGGATATAGATGAATAAACTTCAATAATTGATCCTATTCGTGTATTTTAGACTTTCATTTTTCTATTTTGTATTAAAAAAACACACAAACTTTGAGAAATACACATAAAGAGTAACTATTTCATTTTAATGCTAAGTAAGAATGAGAATGAACTTTTGCTGAATAGAAAAAAAAGATCCTGCGATGCAAAAATACCGTTTGGTACGTTTGTCTGAGTTATTACATAATTCAAAGATTAAATTATCTTTGGCTAGAACTGCATTCATTTCCGCCCCTCTCCTCCCCCCCCCCCCCCCCCCCCCCACCAAA